>BLBF01000017.1:48663601-48786273 GCA_015471245.1 Laticauda colubrina | reverse complement strand
AGAGACAGAGACAGAGACAGAGACAGAGACAGAGACAGAGACAGAGACAGAGACAGAGACAGACAGACAGACAGACAGACATGTAAAGTATGGAATAACTATGTATTTTATTGTAACTTTGCAATTGGGGATTTTTCTAGTTTCTTCTCCCTCCCTCCATTGCACCATCATTTCATCATCACTTACCTGTTTCTTCCTGCAAAGTATTTGGCAAGGATGAGCATTTCACTTTAAGGCTTCAGCAACCCAATTGTCTTGTCAGGAGCAGAGAGGGGCTTGCTATAGCTAATAATGTGGCATCCTAAAGATGGCTGCCTAGGCTTCCAAGAATATCATGCCAAAATATATTTGTCTTGTATTTAAATTGAATCTGCTGCAGCTATAGGAAGACTCTGTCACACCACTACTTGATTTCACGGACAGATTGGAACCAAAAGAGTCCAGGCACCAATGAGACAGCTTTGAGGATTAGGAAATACCAGGGTTTCCCTAGCAACAGGTTGAAAACTGAAGAATTATAGCTAGGAAACCATGGGGTTTCCCTAGTTACAGATTGCTACTGATGAGCGTAAGAGCATCACTGGCTTCAGTCTGGCAGTACAACAGCAGACATGGGCTTTTGCTCCCCCACCCCCAACTGCTGCAATATGGGAGCAGAACAGGTAGCAAAATCATGTTTAAAGGGATGTTGCAAGGATCTGGCAGAAGAAATGTCTTTGAAGAGATTTTGCTGCAGAATCTGGGTCCCAGATAACCCACACTGCAAATATGTGATGCAAGCGCTGAACTGAACAGCTAGGAGTATGACTGAGGGATTAACCCATCCATGCCCAGTTAAAAGTGGGAAAGGTAAGGACAAATTGTCTGCATGCTACAGGAAAATAATGACAAACAGTATCATCTCTGGGACAAAATTATGTAAGTTATGGCAGCCTTTAAAAAGATTACCATTTATGGCCATACTGACCAGTTAATGAAAAATATTCAGACTTCCATCCCCCATTCAAATCATTACTTGACCAAATACTGATCTTGCAAATTCTCCTCAAATTTTAATTTAGATAAACTCTACAGGCATAGACCCCTCTGCAAAAGCATAACATTAAATTTAAATTTCTTATAAGCATTTGCTGAGAAATAAATTCCTTTACTTTGCAGTAGACTTGAAAAAGATTGTATACATAATTTTTTTACATTTGGACTCATGTAAGCTAAACAGTTTCTTGGAGAATTGTCTTTTTTAATTTTAGCTCATCTAAAATATCCTGATAGTGCACTTGAAAATCGTATGTTGCCCTGCATTCATTCCAGGGTTATTTGCAACTTGGACTTCCATAGCAAGGATATGCAATCTACGCCCTGCAGATGCTTTGGACTTTGTACTGGTCCACTTGGACCATGTGCTGATCTCAGTGTGACCAGTACAAGAGGCTGCATCTGGAAGATTCCCTCACTCAGAAAAACTATGAGTGCAGCTGTTTCCTGTAATCCCGTATACGTAATTCCAAGAGAGGGTTTATGAATATCACCATTTTGTAAAATAAAAAAATGTTCAAAACTAGGGATTCACTGAAAGGAGAGGGTTTCCTCCCCCCTTTTAAAGATAGCATCAGTTCTTCTTATTTAATTTATTAATTAAGGATTAGGGTTAGGGTTAAGATGTTAGGATCAGGCATCTTAAAGGAACACTTAAAGGTATTTTGTACAAGTTAGTCTTTTATTATCTTTTATCATTGCTAGTTAAGCTTCCTAGTAGCATATTTTTAGGGTTTCAAGCTAATTTTCTTTTTTTTTTTGTAATGATACATGAAGTTTTCAAAGAATGATACTTACTTTGTCGGCAGATCATGTCCTCTACTACTGAATTATGCTCTCCCTGTGCCCCACAATTTTTCATTCAACTGATTTGCCAGAAATATTTGAGGGAAATAAAAGACAATTGGGAATGAACTTTAAATAAGAAGTAATAATTAATTTATCATTTCAAGTCTAAACTAGTGTTAAAAACTGTACTAAACTAGCAAGGGCTCTTTTCTAGCAATAGCAAAATGGGCTGTTTTTGATTTGGCTTTATTGGGAAACTGAAATATATTTTTACAGGTTGAATGAATGTTTCTTTCGTTTGTTCAATTTATTTACTAGAGAGATAGATGATTAGATAGATAAACAGGTAGATAGGTAGATGGGTAGGTAGACAGAAAGACACTTGCATAGTATGATCAAATCTCAACAGGCTAATTCACACAACTTTATTTTCAAATCTGTATTCATAGGAAAATCCTTTTGTAACTATTTCCAGATATAAATCATATAAATTCACATATATGAAATGTTTGCATTGAATTTCACACACACACACACCACAGAGACACATATACATGACATTCCTACAAGCTCAAATGTCCTTTATTTAAAAGCAGACTCAAATATTCAGGTCTTTGCTACCTTGAGCTACTTATAAACTGATAAGGGGTGCCACATTATTACCTATAGCAAGCCTCTCCCTGCTTCAGAGAAAACAATTGGATTACTGAAGCCTTAAAGGGAAATGTTCATCCTTGCTAAATATTTTGCAGGAAGAAACAAGTAAGTGGTGATGAAATGGTGGTGCAATGGAGGGAAGGAGAAAAAACTAGAAAAGTCCCCAATGGAAAGTTACAATCTAATACATAGTTTGTTCCAAAGTTTATCCCCCACCCTCTCTCTCTTTCTCTCTCTCCCTCCCTTCCTCCGCCTCACCCTCTCCCTCTCCCTGTCCAGAAAGAGGGACAGATACTTTAATCCTATTAATGCCTAATCAGAAATAAACTGAACAGAGTCCCATGGGGCTTACATTTAAACAAGCCAAACTATTAGTAAAATGATTTATCACAGGACCTGTTTCAGAGAACCAGTCATCACTAAATCCCTTTTATAATTTTTTTGCTTCATTGTTTTTTCCTATACTTGATGTACAGTTTAATAGGCATAATGGCCCACTAATCACAGACGGACCTATGCAATAGAAACATACAATTATAAAACATTTCTCATGAAACCTGATATGTATGTCCAAGGTAAACACACATATAATATTTCCTTGCTACTGAAGAACTGTATGCTGTAATGAGAAGATAATCTTTTAAGGGATGGCATTTCTATGTCCCTTGTTTCACCTTGTGAACTCAGTATGTAACAGCTCTCTTTCATTGTATAGTTTAATACCAAACAAATTCTTTTCAGTCTTCTGGCTTACATATTTTGGGGGAAATGATTGATGATATTGTTTTAAAAGAATATTTAAAAGCACCTGCTGTTAATTGAACTCCATTATTCATTGGTGGGGGGGAGGTCAAGAATTCTGCAGTGTGTCAGATATATCAAAATCATTTTGAAACTTGAAAACATAGGAAATGAGTGAACTATAATTTAGAAAAGAGGCTGGGTAAATTAGGCTAGTCACTGTCTTTCAATCCACCTCACAGGGTTCTTATGGGGACAAAAGGAGATTGTTTAAGTTCCATAAAATAGGTGTGGGATATAAATATTGTTTATTTTATAGCTATTATTTACCTTTATTTTATAGCAAAACAAATTTGTCTGAACACTGATTTCAAAAGAGAAATAAAAGTTTGCTATGAGGGCTACATTTCTTAGACAGGAATACTTTAAAAAATTACTGGGGAAAAAAATCAGAAATATAGGTCTGTTCTTGTTTTGGTAAAGAAACAATAGCTTAGAAGAGATGTTTATTCATCATGTGTTTCAAACATGCAATGTTAATGTAACTGTCAAGTGCTGGAAAATCAGGAAGTCCAGGCAATTTAAAATGAATATAAAGGTTTATTGCAAGGCAAGCTCTCGACAAGAATCTGAACTACTAACTGTCAAAAAAAATTAGTGGTAGATAAGGAATTCAAAGATGGCTGGACTTAGATCCCTTGTGCTCATGAAGGGATTCAAGACAAACAACATGTTTGAACCTTACGCTCAGCCTAGTCAGCTCTTACAGTAACTTCATAGGACTCTGAGTCTCTTTTCCATAACTGCATGGAAAACCTGTTTTTAGCCTTTTATTCCCTGATACCTTAGAATTCAGGTTGCTGGAAAATTGTAAAATTGAGTATAGCATGCAATAAAACAGATTACAAATTTTCTATTTGATACTTTTTGCTGTATGTTTAAAAAAATGAATAATTACCATTAAAAATATCACCAGGCTTCAAAGTTCTATGTAAAATACCTACTTAATATCTGCTAAAAAAAATTGAGAAATCAGGCATTTATGCTGATCAAAAACAAGAAAATTGCCAAAACAATTTTTAAAAGCTCATTGAATCCATCAGAAAGAATAATGTATTAAAAGCAAACTAAAACTCTCATGCCTGTAGCCTTTAACTGGATGAAATGGGCAACAAGTTTTGAAAACAAGGTACCTCAAGGGGCAGATTGTTGGTTGGATTGGCTCCCAATGATCAGCTGTTTCAGACTGCAGGGATTGCCATCACCTATTGCCCCACTTTCGGTCTCTGCATCCCATTTTCAGCCTCCACATGCTCCATTTTCAGTCTCTGCATGCCCCATTTTCTGCGTGTTCTAATCCCCACTGCCCAGAACAGGGCGAAAATGGGGATTTATCAAATGCCGTATTGAAGTATAAGTAAATTATATCAACAGCATTCCTCTGGTCCACTAATTTTGTCACTTTGTCAAAGAATGCAATAAGATTAATCGGCATGATCTGTTTTTGACAAATCCATGTTGGCTTTTGGTTATTATTTTGTTTGCTTCTACATATTTGCTGATTCGTTGCTTGATTATCTTTTCCAGAATCTTCCCTGATATTGATGTCAGGTTAATAGGTCTATAGTTTCCTGGATCTATTTTTTTCCTTTTTTTTGAAGATGGGAGCTACATCAGCTCTTTTCCAGTCCTCTGGTAGTTCCCCAGTGCTCCAGGATCTTTGAAAAATTGAAAAATATAGGTCAGTGGTTCTGAGATCTTGTCTACCAGTTCTTTAGAACCTTGGGATGTAATCCATCTGGTCCTGGTGATTTGAACTTGTCTAAGGTAGACACATGCTCACTTACCATTTTCTTCCCTATTTTAACTTGTGTTACTAATCTGTTTTTTGTGGTTCTGTTTTTGGTAGATTGGACTGTTTTTTCTCTTTGTGTAAAGACAAATGCAAAAAATAAGCTAAGTAGTTCTGCTTTCTCCCTGTTGCTTGTCACCTTCTTGCAACTTTCTCCCAGCAATGGACCAATTGTTTCTGTTCTGTATATAAATAGTAGAATCCAAATAACCCATTCTGATTGGTCACAATAAACTAATGGGGATAGGTTCAAAAGGAACCAATCCCCAAAGCCGCACAAAGGCGGCAAAATTAAATAAATGTCATTGGCTACAAGCCGGCAGACAGAAAAGTATAAAAGGGCTGTCACGGCTTGAGCCAATGTTCCATTTTGCAACTATACTTGAAATAAAGACTTGTTCTTGGAACCCGGTCTACCTCGCGTTTTTCTGGACGGAACACTGTCGACGAAGGTGGGATCGTCCTAAACGCGAGACGGAGCACGTGGTGACAGACAAGCCAGACAAAGAGAAATGGCCGGAAACAATACGCCGCCCACACCCTTCAACCCCAATGAAGAAGATTGGGAATCTTACGTAGACCGTTTCCAGATGTACCTAGAGAGCAATGAGATGGAGGAAATCTCAGACCAATGAAAAAGAGCCGTCTTCTTGACACACTGTGGGCCCACGATTTTTAAAATGGCCCCGAGATGTCAAACAACTGACATGGACCGAGCTCCAAAGAACATTAAAGGCCCACTATGCTCCAGTGGTGTCAAACTTGATAAAGCGGCACGAGTTTTATCGGAGAGACCAGAAAGAAGGCGAAACCAATGCTGATATTGTAGCCGCACTACACCAAATAGGGGGAGCGTGTGAGTTTCTCAACTTAGATGAAGCGATGCGGGATCGAGTGATATTGGGGTTAAGAGACTCAACCATACAGAGCAAGCTACTGAACAAACCCAACATATCAGTAGCCGAAGCTATTGCAGAAGCCTTGGCTGCTGAAGCCACCAAAAAATCGGCAGATAAGATGAAACAAATAAATGCAAATAACGATGAAAAAAGCCCAGCCAGAGGAAAAAAACAACCTCCCACAACCACTCATTACGAAGAACTCGAAGAGACGTCAGAATCCGGGGAGGAAGACAACGAAATCCACCGCCTATACACTAACAAAAAAGGGCGCGAAAATAGAAATCGGCGGGAATGTGCTGGCTGCGGGGGAAACCATCCCCGAGCCGATTGCAGATTCCTCGATGCCATTTGCAGAGCATGCAAGAAAAGGGGGCATATCGAGAAAGTCTGCAGAAACAAAAAGAATTACAGCCCAAAGAGACGAAACGACTCCCCAGCAAAACCGGAGCCAAGACTCTCTGAGAGAAAGTGGCAGCGAAACAGGCAAGCCACTAACCGGGAGAAAGCATACCAAACTTTCACTATCGGAAGCGCTCAGACGGAAAGCGGGAAGAAAGTAAAAATAGTTGTAAAAATCGAAGACAGCCCCTGCAAGATGGAAGTTGATTCTGGATCGTTCCTATCCATGGTGTCGTGGGACACCCTCAAAAAACTAATTCCTGACATCAAAATTAAGGAACTCCAGAAACAAAAACTAACCCTCAAAGATTATCAGGGAAACCGAATTCCTGTCATCGGCCTGGGACTTTTTCGAATCACTTAAGGCAACATGTCGCAGTACTACCATTAACAATAGCCGACCGAGATCGACCAAGCCTCCTGGGTATCGAATCGTTCGCACCATTGGGCATCGGGATGACCGGAGTAGACCGGGTGGCCGTAACTGACTGGGAAGAAGACCTGATCCGAGAATTCCAGGACGTCTTCGACGGCCCCCTAGGCAGGTATCGGGGAACCCCCATTTCGTTTAGTCTAGACCCAAAGATAACCACTAAAAGACTAAAGGCCAGACGGGTCCCTTTTGCTTTAAAAGAAAAAATAGAGGAACAACTAAATAAATTGATAGATCAAGGGGTTTTAGAACCGGTCGACCACGCTAAATGGGAAACACCAATTGTGACACCAATTAAGCCAGACGGGTTGGTTCAAATCTGTGGCGACTACAAGGCTACCCTGAACCACGCGTTGCAACAGAGCGCGTACCCGGTGCCAGTTGTGCAACACCTACTGCACTCTCTTGGGGGAGGAAAGGTTTTCGCCAAACTAGACCTGGCACAGGCGTACCAACAGCTCCCAGTAGACCCCTTAACGGCAGAAGCACAAACAATAGTGACTCACAAAGGGGCATTCAAATGTAACAGGCTCCAATTTGGAGTAAGCGTAGCCCCAGGCGTTTTCCAGAGCCTCATGGAACGCCTGTTAAATGGCATAAGAGGGGTCATGCCATACTTTGACGACATCCTAATTTCAGCCAAAGATGCAACACAACTAAAGAAAAGACTCAAAGAGGTCCTAAATAAATTCAGAGAATCTGGCCTTAAAGTAAAGAAAGAAAAGTGCTGTCTAATGACTGATCACGTCGAGTTCTTAGGATATTTAATTGATGGAGAGGGCATACACCCCACCGAAAAAAAAGTAAGAGCTATAAAAGACGCACCAGAACCAAAGAATAAAACTGAGCTGCAGGCATTTTTGGGACTGATAAACTTTTATAATGTGTTTCTACCCCAAAAAGCCACAATAGAGGAACCATTGCATCGATTACTGGACAAGAAAACAATTTGGACATGGGAGCTTAGAGAAAAAAAAGCTTTCCAAGGAATAAAAGACTTATTAACATCAAACACCATTCTTATCCAGATTAGCAATACACTGCCATTGACGGTGACCTGCGACGCCTCGCCATTTGGAGTCGGTGCCATCCTGAGCCACCAATTGCCTGATGGGAGAGAGGCACCCGTCGTATACTATTCTAAGACCCTGTCCAAAGCCGAGCGTAATTACAGCCAGTTGGACACAGAAGCTCTAGCAATTGTTGCCGGAGTGAAACGCTTCCACGAGTACCTGTATGGAAGAACTTTTCAAATCGTAACAGATCACAAACCACTACTAGGAATTTTGGCGGGAAACAAACCTACACCGAATATTCTGTCCCCACGAATGACTAGATGGTCAGAGTTCCTGGCAGCCTATTCCTATACTCTGACACATCGCCCAGGGAAACAAATTTCCCATGCAGACGCTTTGAGCAGAACACCATTGCCATCAACAGAGGAAGACCCGGCACCAATGATGACAGCATTACAAATAGAGACTTGCCCCGATCTACCCATATCTGTGAATGATGTCGCCAGAGCCACCGCAAAAGACCCATTGACTACCTGCGTACTTAACTGGGTAGGTAAAGGCTGGCCGGAAAACCAAAAAACTGAGAACTTTAAACCTTTCCGGACCAGACAAACTGAACTCTCAATCCAAAAAGGTTGTTTATTGTGGGGTGATCGGGTAATTATTCCTAACAAATTACAAACCAAGGTATTGGGTATGCTTCACGAAGGCCACCCAGGAATAGTTAAAATGAAAAGCCTTGCTAGAAGCTACGTTTGGTGGCCGGGTATAGATAGGACATCAAATACTGGGTAAACTCGTGCAATAAATGCCAAAGAATCAGGCCGTCCCCGCCAAAAGCACCCATAAGATACTGGGAAACCCCAAGAGGCCCCTGGTCACGAATCCACATCGATTTTGCGGGTCCTACCAAGGGGCATACGTTTCTGATTGTCGTGGATGCATACTCTAATTGGCTGGAGGTAAAAATTATGCCATCTACGACAACAGAAACCGTTATAAGACAACTTGACAAACTCTTTGCAACCCATGGCCTACCGGACGTCCTAGTGTCCGACAACGGGCCACAATTAACCAGTCTCCAATTCGAGCAATACCTAGCCTCCCTAGGTATAAGACATGCCCTAACTACGCTGGCCCACCCGGCTGCAAACGGTAGGGCAGAGAGAATGGTCAGGTTTACCAAGGAGAGTTTAGAAAAAATGGACACTGGGGATGTCCAAAATAAAATAAATCGATTACTCACCCTCCAACATATCACACCCAGTACTACAACCAACAAAACCCCAGCAGAATTACTGATGGGAAGGAAACTAAGGTCGCATCTAGACAGATTACACCCAAACTTCATACCAGAAAACCCCCCCGACTCCTCCACTCGATGTAGGACCTTTGCAATAGGCGACTTAGTTTATGCAAAAATTTTTACCGGGGACCTGTTATGGCTACCCGGACAAATTACACAAATAACAGGCCCCAAATCATACCGACTAACGGTAGACGACGGCAGGGAATGGAAGCGGCACATAGACCAACTTCACTCCCGAAACATAGAACAAAATGCAAACACACAACCACACATAGAAAAACACGATGAAATTCAAACCAAAGTGGGGGGGGGGGGAAATGCGAGAAATCAATAAAGAACCGTTTAAATTAAACTCCGAAAACAATAACAATCAAAAAGAGCAAATAAAAGACTCACTGTTTGAAGAAAGTTGTGAGAAGAGTCCATCCGAAGGGGCCAGCCAGGCCAGCTCGACCTGACCGGAGGAAACGGGAGGGAGCGGCAAAACCGCCGGCCTAAGAAACTCAAGCGGCAGTAAAATGGCTGACTCACCCTTCCAGACGGTTCCATGGAGAAGGACGGAAGACACAGCAACCCCATCCGAACCGGTCGAAGCCTCCAACAATAATGAACCGCGCAAGTCCAGTCGAGTCAAGAGAAGCCCCACCTACCTGCGAGACTACGTCATCACGTAGGACTGAACTAAGAGGGGAGGGATGTTCTGTATATAAATAGTAGAATCCAAATAACCCATTCTGATTGGTCACAATAAACTAATGGGGATAGGTTCAAAAGGAACCAATCCGCAAAACCGCACAAAGGCGGCAAAATTAAATAAATGTCATTGGCTACAAGCCGGCAGACAGAAAAGTATAAAAGGGCTGTCGCGGCTTGAGCCAATGTTCCGTTTTGCAACTATACTTGAAATAAAGACTTGTTCTTGGAACCCGGTCTAACTCGCGTTTTTCCGGACGGAACAGTTTCCTTGACCTTTTTCTTGTTCTTAACATGTTGAAAGAAGCTCTTTTCTTTTTTTTACTTTTGTCACAAGCCTTTGTTCATTGTGAGCCTTGCTTTTTATTCAAAAACATGTCAAAAGCCAAACAAAACTACAGCCAGCTCGACAAGGAAGTGTTGGCTTCAGTGGTGGGGGTCAAGTGGTTTCATGAATACCTATACGGCAGACATTTTGAACTAATCAAGGACAGAAACAGTTACAATGCAAACAGATTTCCAAAGTTCAATCTCAATGATGAAGTTCCTGTGATACTGATTTCCTAATTTGTTCTACCAAGAATTTGTTCTACCAAGGGTAGAACAAGAATTTGTTCTACCTAATTTGTTCTACCAAGGGTAAGGCAGATATGGCATATAATTCAGATCAAACTGAATAAAATTTATGTTGGCAAAAAGGCTCAAAACAAAGAGAAGAACTAAACCTGTTCCATTTTTTTGTTAATATTGAGTGTTGTGATCTTTCTCCCAGGCTTCAGTTTTAAATAATACTAATGTAAAGGCAGAACTGTTGGCAGTGGTTTGCACTAAAAGTATATATTGCATAAATGCCCATCTGCACAGTTAAATTTATGCTCAATAAATACAGATTTCTCTGCGTCTGAAAATATGGAAAAATGATTTAATAAAATAACTGTTTTATGTAAAAATGAATTAAAACCCCACTAAGGAACGTTGATAATACTTAGGAAATCTCATGCTGCTTTTTGTTTACACTTCTGTCATTTAAACTAGAAAAGAGGAATTGGTGTAAATGAATATTTTAATGGCTATACTATAATTATAAAGTGTCAATTTGTCTTATATTACAGTTCTAAACATATGACATGAATATAATTTATCAGCCCCTATGGATGTGTGAATTAGTATAAATGTAATTCCTTTTTCTCCATACTTTGGTGGACAGAATTTCTGCCTGATGATTGTCACTCCTCCTTTGTAACTGTTAATCATAATGGGTGAAAGGAATCAAATATCTTGTCCCTTTTCTATAAGAAATCCTTAAGTGCAAGGAAATTATGAGCTGACTTCCTATCATCTGTACAAACCTTTTGTATCAGAAAATAATACTTACTGGCATGATAATGTGTACTTAATGTATTGACTGCAGAAGATAATGGATGACTATCATGCATGATGCCACAGATTTATGAGCAGCCCATGTGGACTAATTTACATATATTTATACTGTATTTATTTACATATTTATGGATATATATTTATATATAGAATAATTAGAATTAGAATTGTATATGTATTTATATATCATGTATTTATAAATCATGTTAGCATTAACATATAATAGTACCATATACAGTAGAATATTTATAGTATTTTGTTTGCTTATTTGAATTATTAATTGTATTTACTACTATTTATTATTAAGGATATAAGCTTATAATAGAGGTACACTAGCATAATAAAGTACAATTTATAATATAATTTATAATGAGTGTATATAATTGCATAACTGAATAACTTATTAGGATAACAATAAGAAAAGAGATATTTATATGTGGTATTAATGAACTTAGTTTTGTGAGAGTGGCTTTAAAGGTGGATTAAGGGATAGGGTGTTTAATGTAGAAAGAATATAAAAAACAAGTGTAGAAGAAGAAAATAAGCAAGAAACTCAATAGGACCATAGTTTGAAATAAAAAGATCATTATGGCAATCATATTGGATAGTGATCTGGGAGAATATACAGTATATAGAATTTTAGGAGAACAACACAGAATTCTAAAAGAGATGACTGGTACTGCAGCAACATTGAAGGCAGGGAAGAAAGCTGCATTAAACCCATCAGTGGCAATTGCTTCTCCATTCAACCAATGATTAATTGAAGGGATGTTCATTGCAGAAGGGGCATTGGTAGACTTACCAGTGAATGCCCTTTCTAAACACACTGCAATAGAGTCCAGCATTGGGTATATGACTCTTATGACATGAACTGAGTCTGTCACTATAAAAGGTTCGCCTCTGCTGAGAGCCCCAGTTTTACTGGCAAAGTATCTTGACAGACTAGGATTGTCTCCGGAATATAAACAAATAGAATGAGCATATAACCACCCCCCTATCTGAGAATACAAGACCAGACGGCCACAGGGTGGGGCTGGACTCTATCGCAAAGTGTCTAGAAAGGGTGTTCACTGGTAAGTCTACCAATGCCCCTTCTCTGTCACGCTGCTCTAGAGTCCAGCATTGGGACATACCAAAGCCTGCATGCCCAAGGGAAGGACTCGGCTGCTCCTCTTAATCCAACCCAGGAACCACCCGCTGGAATACCCTTCATCCAAATGCAGCCTGTACAGATGCAAAGGAGTCCAGCCAGTAATGTCGGATAAATGGGGAAGGTGAGGTCCATGTATCAGCTCTACAAATTTCTTCGATTGGAGCCTGCGTGGCCCAAGCTGATGAAGTTGCTGTGCTCCGGGTAGAGTGTGCAGTCAGTTTCTTGGGAGCTGGCAAGACAAGAGTTTCATATGCAGTAGAAATTCATGCTCTGATCCACCTACTTAACATGGGAGATGAGGCCTTAGACCCCAAGGAGACAGGTTGAAAAGACACAAACATTGACTCAGTTTTGTGAAAAGGCGCAGTTTGTTTGATATAAATCCTGAGTGCCCTTTTCACATCCAATGTGTGCCACTGACATTCCAATACATGTTGGGATTGGGGACAAAAGTCAGGGAGAACAATGTCTTGAGCGCTGTGAAACCAAGAGTTAATTTTTGGTACAAATGAAGGGTCCAGATGCAAAACCACCTGGTTGTCATGAAACATACACAAATCTGGCCTTACTGAAAAGGCAGCTAATTCAGACACCCTCCTAGCTGACATAATAGCCACCAAGAAGGATACCTTCAGAGTTAAGATACAGATGCCTACCGTTCATAAAGGCTCAAAAGGAGGGCCCAGGAGACAAGTCCCAAGTGGGATATCTATGTACAATGGATGGTCGCAGATTTGAGGCTCCCCTCAGAAATCTGTGGATCGAAGGATGGTGGGAGAGGGATGTGTACCTATCCCATGAAATTATTGAAGCTGGGTTTGGGTTTCTTCAGAGATAGACCGAAATCCATTATCATGCATGGTTTCAATCTGTGCTTGCTGCTGGAGCGCCCCAATATTTTGGATTCAGGGCTGAAGCCACCCCATAGAGGTGGTGAAGAGGGGGGAGATTGCTAGCCAAGTGGAGGGGAGCCGCATCTCTCCTCCTTGGCTGGTCTAAACTCCCTTTCCTGAAGGCAGTTGCAGTGGTAACAAATGGCCACTTTAAAGAAGAACCTGACTGGATAAGATTCTGCAGGAGGAAGACAAAAAGAAAAGCAGGACAGACTGGGCTAAAAAACAGAGAACATCTAAGCAAGGTACTCTGAATCTAAGAGTACTTAGAGGGATACTTGTAAAAGAAGATCTTTAAGCAGCAAAAGAGAGAGAAAAGGAGGTCAAAAACCCTTTTTTTTACCTTTATATTGACAATTACAAATGGTATGGAAAGAAATTAATATTAATCTATTTTGACACTCATAGGCAACTTTAAGCTGAAATCTAAGTGTCAAAAGGAGAATGAAGATTTTTTTCTTTGGTCATTTTAAAGCCCTAAAAAGGAGAAGAGTGGCAGCAAAAGTGTGGAACTTGGAATAATGAAAAAATGGAATGCCACCTGGAAAAATAAAGAGGATTAACAGTGCAACTTTGAAAAGACTCCTGAGGATACATTGTAACTGAAATCTTATTAAAAGGTACAGTAACCCACAGAAAGGAAAAGTAAAGGAAAGAAACAAGAAGGAACAGTCTGGGATCATTTGGTGATCCCAAAAAATGTTTTGGCATTGTTTTTTTCTTTCTTTTTCTATTTTTACTTAAAGTCAATTGGGTGGTTGTTCAAAAGTATTTAAAATGGCATAACTCCTGGAGGAATTGGAGATGAGTCTTTAAAAACAGACAGAAGATGCAGAAAGGGGAGGAAGATCATTTGGCTTCATATTTGAATTTTTTGAAATGGAGATCCTGAACTATGAAAAGGAAAAGATTCAAGAGCAAGAAGAAGGGTGGGACAAAGAAGAAGCCATTTTCAATGATCAAATAATGCAAATGTGGCAATAAGGGGAAAAAGGGGGAAAGGAGTTAAAAGTTTGAGATCAAAGGGAACCGCCAAAAAGAAAAATAGTCTGAAAAAGAAGTCTAACAGCAAGGAGAAGCAGAAAAGAAAACTATAGAAGGGAAAATTCGAGAGAGAAGGGTATGAAAAAAGGGATGAGAAAAATGGGGGGGGGGAGATAGAAAGGGAAAGAACTTATGAGGGACAAAAGCAGGAAATAAAGAAAAGGGAAAACGTACCAGGATTAAAGGTATTTGCTCAGCTGGAAAACACAGAGACAATGGCTAAAAGTAAAAAGTGAGGATTCTACAAAGGTACAAAAGATAGTGTTGTGACAGTAGAATACTGTAATGAGTTAGAAATGAAATCAGTAAATAATCTATGAGATAAAACTATTGTTATGTAATGGTGTGTTTATTTATAATTAATGCAATAATAAAGAAGAGAGGGAAACATTGTAATTGTTTCTAAAGATAGATGAAATATTGAAAAGAAATGTGAAAGATTCATAAGGAAATTTATACCAGTTACTAGAATGAATTTGAATAATTATTTTGTTTATTAATAGTAAATAACTTACAAGATAAAACTGTATGACTATCCAATGGTATGCTTATTAACAATTAAGTAATAATGAAGAAAGGAGGGAAACATTTCAACTGTTCTCAAAGATTGATAAATATTGAAAAGAAATGTGAAAGATTTACAAGTCTCATACCAGTACTAGAATGAATTTGAATAACTATTTTGTTTACTAAACTATGATGATGTGGGAAAATACATTTTCGCGGGTACTTACATGTATGGTATTTAGCTTTGTTCGGGTATTTTCCCATGTCATTATAGTTGTGCTTTTAAGGTTGTAGCAACGTTTCGGCAGAATCTCATCTGCCATCATCAGGCTTCTGTATTGTGTTCATCTGTGAGTCAGACTGTTACAGTTGTTTCAGTTTTAAATTTGGTGCTAGCCATCTGATGAGCTAGAATGGTTTTTTCTTCATCCTGATTGGTTGGGAGTCTTGGTCTGTGTTTATTGGTCTTGGAGTTTGTTGTGTTCTGCCTGATTGGTGTTTCCAATATGTTTTGTGGCTTTTTTTTTTTTTTTTGTCTTGATTGGCTGGCAACACTGTGTTCCTGTATTGGAGGCTTTTAGTGCAGCTTGGCTCCAAGTAAATGGATGTCTATCATTTATTAGGAAGCTAGGTTTCATCTGGGTGCCTGGTTGGGGTGTGTTTGAGCTGGAGGTATCAGGGGGGGAATCTGTTTGTGCCCAGGTGTTTGCCTCGCTTGTGGTGTGGATATTTTTTTTGTTTGTGAGTGCAGGCTTCCAAATAATTGACAGTCTGGTGGAATCATCTCTTCTATTCATGCTTTCAGGTCTTTTATACATATACTGCTCAAAAAAATCAAGGGAACACTTAAACAACACAATGTAACTCCAAGCCAATCACACTTTTGTGAAATCAAACTGTCCACTTAGGGAGCAACACTGATTGACAATCAATTTCACATGCTGTTGTGCAAATGGAATAGACAAAAGGTGGAAAGCATAGGCAGTTAGCAAGACATCCCCCAAAAAGGAGTGGTTCTGCAGGTGGGGACCACAGACCACTTCTCAGGTCCTATGCTTTCTGGCTGATGGTTTGATCATTTTTGAATGCTGGTGGTGCTTTCACTCAAGTAGTCACATGAGACAGAGTCTACAACCCACACAAGTGGCTCAGGTCGTGCAGCTCATCCAGGATGGCACATCAATGCAAGCTGTGGCAAGAAGGTTTGCTGTGTTTTTCAGTGTAGTGTCCAGAGCATGGAGGCACTACCAGGAGACAGGCCAGTACATCAGAAGACATGGAGGAGGCTGTAGGAGGGGAACAACCCAGTATCAGGACCGCTAGCTCCACCTTTGTGCAAGGAGGGACAGGAAGAGCACTGCCAGAGCCCTGGAAAATAACCTCCAGCAGGCCACAAATGTGCATGTGGCTGCTCAAATGGTCAGAAACAGACTCCCTGAGGGCCCAACGTCCACAGGTGGGGGTTGTGCTTACAACCCAACACCGTGTAGGACGTTTGGCATTTGCCAGAGAACACCAAGATTGGCAAATTCTGATTGGCACACTCTGATTGGCAATCTTAGAGGAAATTTTGCTTTTTAAGAATGTTGGAAGAGAGCATAATGAAATTGCAAACAAGACAGACGAAAGTATAAGTATAATGAATAAAAAGATATTGAAATTTAGGTAAAAAAACCAGCAAGAATGTTCAAGAAAAAATCTGGAAAATGTTGGAAATGTCATCAGGTACCTGGCTCATATTACCATATATGGTGGACTTGTTGAACTAAATATTGAACTAAATATTGAACTAAAATCCATACATGGTTGGAAAAAAATGACAAAAAAGCATATAGACTTGAAACCAGAGATATTTTGATTGGGAATTTTACCTGAAATATAAAGTAAAGAATTGAAATATTTGATTGTAAATGTATTAACAACGGCTAGGATTGTATTTGCTGGAAAATGAGGAAATACCAACACAGGAGGAAGTTATTAAGAAAATATTGGAATGTGTTGAAATGAGTCGATTGACATTTGAAATCAGAGAACAAGAAGATAAACAATTTTATAAAATTTGGGATCTATTCTATCAATGGTTAGACAATAAAACATGGTAATGAAATATGCAGATTTTTAGAACATAATGAATAGATAAAGATGTATTTTTTAAATTATATCTACAAAATGATTATAGGAGAGATTTGAGATGATAATATGAACTGTCATAAAATAAATTAAGTAAAATATGGATTATTTTGTAAAATGTGAATGAATAATAGTATCATCAAATGATTGAATGTATTTAGGAATATTTGATTGACAATATGAGAATATATACAATGTAATTGTAATTGAAGACTACAAAGTGGAAGTACAAAACAATTTATAAACCAACCAATACACTGTATGCACATATATGGAATATGGTTTGATGTTTTTATGTTGTGTTTGTTTATGTTTGTCTTAAAAACAATAAAATTTAAAAAAGAAAAGAAATTTAGGTAAAAGAAATAAAATTAAATTAGAAGAAAATGAGATCATCATAAAAGAAAATTAAGAGAAGTAAAGGGAGAAATAGTGAGAAGTTGGAAAAGAGTAATAAGATATGAATTTGAATAGATAAGATGAATATGCGTATGAAATTGTGTCTATATGGGATGTGATAACCCAGAACCATGCTGTACTCAAATAAGATGTTTTATTTGTTTTGTTAAAACTCAATAAAACTTTATTAAAAAAAAAAAAGAAATTACTGAAGCTAAGGCCGCCACCTGCCTGTAGAGGGTGTTAGGTGCGAGGCCCTTGTCCAGCCCATCCTGGAGAAACTGAAGGCTCTCTGGAACAAATGCTGAAGAGGGGTTCTGGGCTCTCTCTGAGCACCAGTCACTGAATTTTCTTCAGGTGGCCTCGTAAAGTCAGGTTGTAGACTTTTTACGTGAAGCCTGTATTGTGTTAATTACACTATCTGAAAGGTTGGCCTCCTTCAACAACTTCCACTCAACCACCAAACAGTCAACTGGAACCATTGGGGTTCTGGATGCAGAAGGGCCTCCTGACTGAGAGAGATCTGAGAGGCCGGGATTCTCCAAGGCCTCTGAACAGACAGGTTCACCAGGTCCACAAACTAGGGTTTTCTGGGCCAATATTGGGCCAGAAGAATCAGCTCTGCCTTTTCCTCCAACATCTTCTGGATGACTGCTGGGATGATTGGAAGGGGGGGGGGGAAGGCGACTTGGGGGCTATCTGCTCCAAATTGTATTGGTCCCCTCCGCTCCCTGGGTTGGGAACCTGGAAAAAACCTGTTTACCTGTGCATTCTGGGGAGTGGCGAAGAGATCCACCACTGGAGTTCCAAAATTGTGGGATATTCTATGAACAGGGGAGGATGGAGTCTTCATTCTGAGTGGTCAACTTGAGATCGACTCAACCAGTCTGCCTGGGAGTTGTCAACCCCCGAAATATGGTCTGCCCTGAGAGACAGGAGGTTCCTCTCTGCCCATCTCCCCAGACATTGCATCAAACCCCTGGATCTGGTCCCTCCTTGCCTGTTGACATGAGCCTTTGCTGTTATATTGTCTGTCATGACTAGCACATGGGACCCTGACACTAGGTTCCAGAAATTTCTCAGGGAGAGAAAAATAGCCCTGAGTTCCAGGAAATTGATGGGAAGGGACCTGTCTGAAGATGGCCAGTGTCCTTGGGTCATCTGGCCCTGGGTATGTGTTCCCCAGCCGAGAAGGCTGGCGTCTGTGGTCACTACTATTCTGTCTCTCACCATAAAGGGATGACCCTTTGTGATGGCCTGGGACTGCCACCATCGAAAGGACCGAAGTACCTCTGGAGAAAGCAGCACCCTGTAGGCAGAATGATCCCCTCTTTTTGGAAGGGGAGGAGGAACCACTGCAAGGTGCGTGCATGTAGGCATGCCCATGGCACAACTTCAATGCAGGAGATCATATTCCCAAGCAACTGGGACAGGAGGGAGAATGGAACAGAGTGACTTAGTCAAATTCTGTTGATCAACTCTTTGATGCTGTCCTGTCAGTCCTGTGAAAGGAAGACTTCACAGCTGATTGTGTTGATGACCCTGAGATGCAACAGTTAGGTTGTTGGAGAAAGATGGCTCTTGATCAAGTTGATGGAGAAACCATGTTCTTGCAACACCTGCATCGTGATTTGAAGATCTTGTTCAGCCACCTGGATGGAGGTAGATTGAATCAGAATGTCATCCAGGTAGCATTGGACCCTCACAGGTAAGGCTCGGAGGAGGGCTGCCAGTGCTGCCATGACCTTAGTAAAAACCCTTGGTGCCAATGAAAGTCCAAATGGTAGGGCCCGGTATTGGTAGTGCTCACTGCAATAAGAAAAATGGAGGAACTGGCGATGGGGAGACCAAATTGGGATATGGAGGTTAGCCTCCATGAGGTCTATGGAAGAGAGGAGATCACCCTCCTGGACACTCTGAAGAATAGAATGTAGGGTCTGCATTTTAAAATGCGATCGAGGATTGGTCTCCATGCCCCCTCCCGAGGCCTTTGAGATAACAAAGAAGCCCGACCCCCACTGATCCCATGGAACTCTTTCTATGGCTCTGATGTCCATCAGATGATGGATAGCTGAGCCCATCAGGACCTGTTTAGATGTGTCATGAGAGGTAGGACAGCTGACAAAAAACAATGGGAGGGGAGAGAAATTAGAGTCAAAGACCCAATTATATTGTATTGATGAACCAGGCATTGTTAGTTGATTCCTCCCACCTGGATTTAAAAAAAGTCAAATGACCTCCGAAGGGTGGGGAGTGGATGCAGTTACTTAGAGCACCTGAATGAACAACCTCCTCCTCCTCAAAAGTGCTACTTACCCAAGAATTGTTGTTGTTTGGGTTGGCAGTCCTGCTGTTGTTCCGGTTGAGGGGGTTACATTGTCTCGTTGCGACTGAAGTGAGAGGTTTTAACTGGCCTGAAGGTTTGTGTTCTGGGGTATGTAGTGCGTCGAAAATCTGACCCCTTGGAGGAAGTAGACAGCACCTTTCTCTTGTCTCGTGTTTCCACCACATATGACTCTAAGGCTGCTCCAAAGAGGTTTTCTCCTGAGCAAGGGGCCACCGCCAACTTCCACTTATGTTTGGAGTCAGTTTGCCAGTTGTGCATATACAGCAGGTGCCTGGCAGACACGGACCTTTGTGGTGAATTTGGTGGAGCTTAATGTGGCATCGGCAGTGAACTCAGCTGCTGCTATTATTTTGTTGAGGTCCTGGTGGGACCTAACATTGGCAACGGGAACTCTGTCCTGAAGTTGACACAACCAGCGAATAGATGACCTGGTAAAAAACGAGGCCGCAGCAGAAGCTTTCACAGCCCAAGCTGCAGCCTGGTGTGTGTGCTTCAGAGTTTGTTCCAACTTTTTGTCCTTCGTTGTAAAACATCCTCTGGTTCCATAGGGGTACCTGAGGAAGTGAAGGTGGCTACCACCGGGGAATCTACTGCTGGGAGAGCTAATGCATTCGCCAAGGTGGGACCTACATTAAAGAACCTCTTGTCCTGGGAAGAAGGGCAAGGCCCTGACAGGGGTTTCTCACACTGGTCCTTTACTACATCCAAGAACAACAAGGGAGATGGGAGAACCTCATTTTGGATCACCGGTTTGGAGAACAGTGCATCTCCCTGGCTTGAGGGGCCAGCCTGTGGTTCAGGGGCCACCTCTTCTGGGCTTAACTGGGCTGCAACCAGAGCCTTCTGTAGTAAGGGACAAAACAAGGCGGTCTTAAAGACAGCAATTGTGGACAGTTGTTCTGGTTTGGTTTCCTCTTCGTCAGAGAGGAAGGGGTCTTTAATTTCCCCCTCTTCCTCCTCTGAGGAACTACCCTGTTCAGAGTGGTAAGAGGATCCCTTGTCATCCTATTCCTCCCAACTATAAAAATGATGAGGGGCATACATGGTTTACAAAGTGGGAACCTCCCTCTGTGGGGGAGGGTTACCCTGACAGAAGGAAGAAAGGATACCTGAGCCTCCGCCTGAGGAGTGGAGGAGGTGTTTGAGACCTTCAGCAATGCTCTGTCTGACTGCCACCGAAATTACTTCTTGAATGTCTTGGGGCCTGTTCTCCCAGGGAGGAACTACCATTTGGGGCCCAGTCACAGAAGGGATAAGGTTAGCTTGCTCCCTAAACCTGTAAACCCCTGGAGGCAAAGCCTACTGAGGGTTAGGTGTAGCTGTATTCCAAGTAGGTGGCCTGTAAGAAGGGCCTGATAAACTCAGCTCCTGGGGAAGGGCCTCATCCTGCCTTTCAGGTGACCAGTTTCGTAGATGGCTAGCCATACTTCCATCTGCCCTCTCTGTACCTGTAGCTTGTTCTTGTAATTGTTGAGCATTTTTGTGAATTGTTTCTCTAAAGCCTCATGTCTTCTCTTTTCTGCCCTAAGTTCAGACTTGGAGGCCTTCTTGGGGGCTAGGCCCTTGGCTTTGATCTTTGCTGCAGCCTCCCTGTTGGCTGAATGGACTCATGGTCATTTTCTTTTTATAACCCTTTTGGGGGCTTGAGAGGTCTGAATGCTCTGCCTATCCGATGGTCCTGGCTGGGCCCAATCTATTTCCATTGCTCAAGGAAGAAACACTGGAGGTGCTGTCAGTTCCTCTGATGGTGTTTTCCAAGCTAAATGGCCAGGAGAGAGATAGGATCATTGCCACGGGGCCCACTATATAATGGCGCTTGGAGGAACTCAATCACAAAATGGACACCAACCATGAGGCGAGGGCCTTGAGGGGCAATGATCCCTGTTGCACCTTTGAATCCCTGGGGCTTCGTGCTGTGGTCTTTGTTTGGCAATTTATAATGGCTGGATTAATATCTTTGCAGAAGGAAGATTGTCCCTCCAATCAATGCAGCAGTAGAAGGGAGGTTGGTTGGGATCAGGCTTAATCACTGCAGACACCATGAGGGCAGCTATTGTAAAACTTTGATAGTTTATGGCCTAATGAATCTTCCAGAAGACTTGTGCAGTCTCGGTAGGTTTTTACAAGCTGTGCAGCCCAGGGAAAAGCTGCGTAGGAGTCTGTTGTTATGTTAATTAGCCTCTAGCAAATCTGAGGGAGGTTCCGCACCATTTTGGCGGATTGCACTTACTGTCTGCATATCAGTGCCTTGCTGAGGCAGCTGGCAACTGGAGGACAGTGGATCCTCGCTCTCCTCATGAGTGAAGCTCTACCAGAGCCCTGAGAGCTTCTCTCGGCTTGATGATTCTTTTTTCTTTTTTTTCAATGCTTTTGTTTTGAGGAATTAACTCAGGGTCCAGAGACAATAGCTCATATGTCCAAGAGCTGAGTTGAAAAGCTTGCGGTCTCAACAGAGGTGAACCTTTTATAATGGCAGACTCAGCCCACATCATAAGAGGGTGGAGTTATAGCCAATGCTGGACACTAGAGCAGCATGACGGAGAAAACCTGAACACCACGCCAAACATGGAAATGATGCAATCTATTCTGCTAACAACCCAGGGGATGATGGTGAAAATTCAAGAAACCATGTCAAAGAATCATGGAGAGATGAAATTGGAGATAGGAGAAATGAAAAGCAACATCCACAAACTTGACGACAAAATAGGTTCAATACAGGAAGCAATACAGAAAAATGAACAAAGAATTAAAAAAGTCAAAACCAAAACAGAACAAACAGGAAAAAAGCTGGAATTAGTAGACCAAAGAATGATGGTACTGAACAAGGACTTAGAAGACTCATTAATACACCTTGATGGAATGTGCATCATTTTTTCTAAGGTTTCAGAATGTGAAAGAGACCAGAGATGAAGAATTAGGAACGGTTATGACAGAATAGTGGAAACCCTTCAAAGGGATAAACAAGAAATCTTGAATGAGTTGGATGAAGTCTATAGAATACACACGAATAATGCCAGATGCCATAGACTGCCTAGAGAGGTGCATGTCAGATTTGCACTCAAGAACGTTAGAAAAATAATCTATGAAATTACCAGAGAAGAACCAATGACTTATAAAGACAAAGAAATCATGACCCTGAAACAAATTCCTAGAAAAGTCCGAGAACAAAGAAGGGACTATCCCTTCTTGGCAATGAAATTAAATTAATGAAATATAATCTTCAGGTGGATAACACCAAAAGGAATGTTAGTCTCTTGGCAGAACAAAAAGATCAAAATCAATAACTTAGACAAAGCACAAGAATTACATGATTAATTAGTAGGAATGGAAGAAGATTACAGTAGTAGAGAGGAACTGGAAGCTACAAGCCAAAAAGGTGCCCATCATTTTCCCTTGCAGAGAGGTGGAGACAGTCCCAGTGAAAGAGAAGCAGAGACACTGATGGCCGATGTTCCACTGCTGCTGCTGCTATGGCAGGTTCTCAGTTATGTAAAAACTTCCTGGGCAAGTCAGGTATGAGCCCCAAGCACCAGAGAATGAAGCTAGCAGGCTGCGCAGCATGCCAAGTGGTATCAGTTGAGCAAAAGCAGCTGCGGCATCCAAGGGGAAGTGCTTGGCTAGGCTGTGGTGGATCAGGCCTGAGGCGTCACGGGTCGGCCATTCTCTGTCTCCAGGGCAGCCCTGAAGGCCAACTCTAACTGCATTGTGGGCCAAATCTGACCCATGGGCCTTGAATTTGACATGACTGCCCTGCCAGGTTAATTTTTTTCTGATATTAATATTTAGAATTCATATTTTCAATTACATCTTGATTGTAATTAAAATAATGCAGTGAAAATTATATCCAAGTACCCGAAAATCAGTAAGGCAAGGACAAACATGAAATTGAAAAGCAAATTAATAAATCAGCAACAATTACATCAATTGTGGAAATCAAGGAATCCAGAAGTTCCTTGATACCAATTCCAAACACATATTTTGTAAGCACAATTTACTGCCTTTGAATAAAATGCAGGGCCATTGTTGCTATCTCTGGCATGAGAGTTGCAAACATAATGTCAATTCAGAAGCGAAACTGGCTGAAGCCATCTTTTACTGCCTCATAGTTGCCACAAGCTCTGAGAGGCAGAAAGGAAGGGGGAGGAGATAGACTGGCTAACAAAAGTCAAAGTCAAAACAAAAGGTTTTCTTGTGGGAACCAAGGTCATCCCAACAGGTGGCAGTTGAAGGAGGAGAGGAATGGTCAAGCAGCCTGCCAGCTACTTTCATTGGACAATGTGATCAGTGACATCTGGGGAGGGAAATATTTGCTCTTTAAATCAGGGGAAAAATGCGGAGAATTTTAGAGTTGGTTTTCACTAGCTGTGCTGATGTATCCAATAAACATGTTCTTTGAGGAATCTACTTGCCCCAGAGTTCTGTTTTTGGTGGATGCATTACTTGGAATATTGTCATGTAAAACTGTCTCATGGAAAATAGAGACTTCATTGGCTAATATGCAACTCTTAGTGCAGCACTAGCCTTTCCTTTGCATGTTGTTCTCTTGGGAAAGAGGCTGGATCATCTCATTGTGGGAGATAAGCCATTTTCCCATGTAAATTATGGCAGCTGTTGTAAAGGATCTGAAATGTCTTTGGGTGCTAATAAAAATAATAAAATCTGGCTCTAAAGGCTGTTAAATGAAAGCACTACCAGATATCTGGCACTAGGAAATATAAGTATAGTGAGGCATGGTGGATTATACTGTTCTTAATTTTTTTACAAAGAGAGAGAAGGAATGAGTAAAAAAGTACAAAAGGAAATTAATTTTGGAATACTTATAACACATATACACATACATGCACTTTGGAGTTGACATACAAAGCTTGGACTGGAATGTTTAATTAGAGAAAAGTAATTGGATAGAAAACCAAGTCCATGTCAGACTAAACACATGAAGCTACTATATTCCATGAAATCTAGAAAATGTAGACTCATCTATTGGTTTCAGTCATGTATCTTTCCTAGAGTCTCATTGAGTTGTCTACAAATGAACCTCGAATCTTCCTTGACTTGCTTCGTCAGGAACTTAGGCAAGAGGAGTAGGGAAATAATTTAATACTGGTTGAAGTCATGTGGAGATTTCCCATTTGGTAACTTGCCATGCATCCACCAAGTGACTGTCTTCCATGAGTGACTAATAATTATAGCAAGCTGAAACAGACTATCCATTTAAAATGGAAGTTTTGAACTTTCCTATTCAAGCTTGCTGAGCAGCCGCAGTCTTAAAAATAGCCAACAGTGTATATGAAGGGAAACAAGTGATTTATACTGCAAAATTCAATACAATGCTAAATAATTTGATTTTCAAAATAAAAAATGCAGAACACCTTGCTACTTGATACAGAACTTCAATCACAATTGACTGAATACTAGCAAAGCATAGATGAAGTTTTTCTAAGAGGAAGATGAACAGTTTTCTAAATTTGAGATAAAAATAAATAAATTAAAATATGTTAATGTTTTGTTGATATGTTAATAGTAGTTCTCAACCTGTGGTCCGTGGACTCCTGGGGGGGCTTCAATGTTGTCACAAGAGGTCCGCAAATGCTTGAAGAAACATGATGATCTAAATCTTGAATAAAGTCTTGGGGGTCCATGGCTATAATCCATGGCTACTACAAGGTATTTAAAGGGAGTCAGTAGTGAAAAAATGGTTGAGAACCACTGCCTTAGCAGATAGACTTGAACTGACCAGCTTGTAAGTCCCCCTCCCTTTGGGAAACAGTGTGTTGAATCCTGCCTCCCTGCTGCCCAAGAGCCATTTCCCAAAGGGAGGGGGACTTGCAAGCTTTTTGCTCTTCCGGGAGAGGCTCTCTCATTCTCCCAACTGGATCAGCAGGTGAGAGAAGCAGCTGCTGTCCTGGCCGGAGCCAACAGGAGCCTCTCCATGTTTCCTTCCAGCTGAGTTAGGTTAACACTAACCCCAACTGAGCAGCCCTGATCTGCCTACTCATAGGTATGTCTGTGAGTCACACTAGCCCCTCCCCCCACTGTCCCCAGAGCCTTGCCGGATCCCCCCATCCCCAGGCTAGGCTTGATTGCTTCCCCACTGGCATGGCCCCAACCCGGTGCTGGTGCTGGCTGGGGTCTAGGTAGTTGCCCTCTCACCCCACCGTCCCAAGGCTCTGCTGGCTGGCTAAGCCATTACACGTTATTCTCCCAGCTTTCCTTACCATGTGGTGGCTGCGGCATAGTGAGTGGTGATGGCAGACTCAGCTGCCTCCCATAAGCTTTGTTGTCGCTGCAGCACCTCAACCGCCTCTGCCACCTCCACCCGCTTCTCCCAGGGGCAAAATGAAAGGAAGCAAGCAGTGGCAGCAGAGGCACTGTGGCAACAACGCTGCTTGCAGGAGGCAGCCAGGTACCTGCCTTCCTGGTAACCAGCACCACCGCCTGCCACCTGCTGCCTGCCACCTGCTGCCCACTGCCTGCTGCCCACTGCCCACCACTCGTCACCTGCCAACACAGAGGTGCTTTGGAAGGGCTGGGGGGCTACTCCATGGCCCCGCTGCCGCCACTGCTGCCACATTCTCCCTGAGGAGGTGCTTTGGGAGGGCTGGAGAGAGAGACAGAGAGAGAAGAAAAGAAAGAAAGAAAAAAAGAAAGGAAGAAAGAAAGAGGAAGGGCTACAAAGAAAGAGAGAAAGAAAGAAAGAGGAAGGAAGAAAGAAAGAGGAAGGAAGGGAGAGAAAGAAAGAAAGACACAAGGAAAGAAAGACACAAAGAAAGAAAGAGGAAGAAAGAAATAGAAATAGAACGGAAGGGAGAGAAAGAAAGTGAAAGAAAGAAAAAGAAATAGGAAGGAATGGGAGGGAGAAAGCTCTGTGCTATTATTTTTAACTGTTCCATTATTTATCATATATTAATATTTTATACTGTCCCTACACCAAGAGTGATTTTACTGCCTTTCTTTTGCCCAGAGCTACCACATATTTTTCAGGGTTTACATACATTCAATGTGTGTAGTCCAGACTCCAGATACACTTGTGTTTAAAAAAGTTGAAAGGGACTTTGGCGGTCTTCTAATCCAACCCCCTCCTCAGGCAGGAAATATGAGGATGCCAAACTTTGAATAGAGATCCTGGGAAAGTTGTCAGAATAACAGAATAACACTTAGAAGGGACCTTGGGGGGAACCCTATACTATTTCAGAGAAATGGCTGTCCAGTCTTTTCTTAAAAACTTTCAGTGATTGAGCACCCAGAATTTCTGGAGACAAGCAGTTCCAATGGTTAATTGTTCTCACTTTTAGGAAGTTTCTCCTTAGTTTTAGGTTGTTTCCCTCTCTGTTCAGTTTCCATCCATTACTTCTTGTTTGCCTTCTGGTACTTTGGAAAATACATTGCCCCTCCCTCTTTCTGGCAGCCCGTTAAGCCCCTGTCACACAGCACCAATGGATGGAAAGAAGATGTAAAATGGAGAGAAACACTTGCCATGCATTGGTTAACATGATGCTTCCGTTCTGTACTCACTGCCTCCGTTTTTCATCCTCTCTATCTGTCCAGCATCCGTCTATTGACATTTCATCCGCTCAAAAAGTTTTAAGCTGCACAAAACTTTTTGAGCGGAAAATGTATTCAACACATCCGTTCTGCATCTGCAACGCATATGGGGAACATCTGTTCTACATCCGTCATCATCCGTTACGCATCCGCTATATCCGCTAGGCATCCGCTGTGCATCCGCACAACTCGCATCCGCTCCAGCGGAAAACGGACACAGGGAGGAAGCAAAACGGACATGGAACGGACACAATGCGTTATTGGCACGGACGGAGAAAGGATGAAAGCGGATGTAGCTCACATACAAAGCATTAAAACAGAAAAAACGTTCACAGAGGGAACGTATCTCGGATATTTAAGATGTCTGCAGGATGTCTAGAGGATGCAAAAGGACATCTAGCGGAAAACATATATTTCCTATAAAAAGGGGGAGGAACTCACCTGGATATCACTTTCAGTCCAGCAGCCCTGCGGTGCAGACCTCTTCAGCCTTCATCTGGCTCTTGCTCTTCCACAGCATCCAGTAATCTCCACCATGGATCATGGTTCTACAACAGTGCGAAGCCCTCTACAGGCTCTTTCACCTATTCTACGCAAAGAAAAGGAGGTGTCCAAGAAGTGTCTGGGTCCGAAGATGGATCGGGAGAAGAGTGGAGTTTGGACTCTATTACAAGCTGATGGTGGAGCTAAGGAATGAAGACCCTCGTGCATTCCAGAACTTCATGAGGATGCCACCAGCCATGTTTGACGAAGTTGTGGAGTGTCTGAAACCCAGGTTGACCAAGCCAAGCACCAACTTCCGTCCCAGCCTGAACCCTGGACTGAAGGTGGCACTGATTCTGCACCACCTGGCCTCAGGGACCACGTACAGGAGCATGCAGTACGGCTGGAGGGTGCCACACAACACCATCAGCATTGTGGTCAGAGAAGTGGTGCAGGCCATCATCGAAGTGCCCCTCCACTGAAGAAGGCTGGAAGAAAGTTGCAGAGCAGTGATATCAGAAGTGGAACTTTCCTCACACCGTTGGAGCCATAGATGGCAAGCACGTGGCTTGCAAAGCTCCAGCCAACTCAGGGTCCACTTATTTCAACTCCAAGGGCTTCTTCAGCATCATCCTCTTTGCCATGGTTGATGCTGACTACAAGTTCATGTACATCAATACTTCAGGCAATGGCTCATCTTCAGATGCCCAGGTATACAATGCCAGTGACTTCAAGGAAGAGCTGGAAGGCAACCTCATCGTGGGCTTCCCAGATCCAGAACCCCTGCCCAACGACACACAAGATGTGCCCTACTTTATCGTGGGGGATGACGCCTTCTCCCTCAGAACCTACCTCATGAAGCCGTACACCTCCAGATGCCTCACCCGTGAAGAGAGGATCTTCAACTACAGGCTGTCCAGGGCAAGGCGGGTGGTGGAGAATGCCTTTGGCATCCTGGCCAACAGGTTCCAGGTACTTCTCACCACCATGCAGCATCGCCCACAGACCGTGAGGAGGATCGTGGAAGCTTGCTGCATCCTGCACAATCTCATGCGCACCCGCTACCCAGTCTTGCAGAACAGGCTCGTGGACCTCCAACAAGGCAATGGGGACATGGAGCCTGGTGAATGGAGGCAAGGGAGAAACCTGATAGACACTGTGGATGTGCAAGGCCCCAACTTCACGTGAAGGGAAGAAGCAGCGCAACCTCCTGAAACACTGGTGCAACTCACCAGCTGGAGCAGTGGAGTGGCAAGACAGGATGGTAGATGCTTAATGGATGCTTCCTTCAGCCTGTCTCATCACACTGATGAGATTGGGCCATGTATGTTGAGTGGGCCTACAATGAACAGGGCATTAAATAAAGAGTTGTGTTTATGTTGAAATGTGTGGATCAATGATTACATTGTTATTGATAATAAAGGGCCCTAGGTGTGGCACCTGGGAGGGTGGACCATACAGTCCCACTATGCTTGCACTAGAGGTTTATATATCCCACAGCTATTACCCATCCCAAAGGTATTCCTGCCCATCCCACTGCTATCTTAACCCATCCCACAAGCATGCAAAGGCTTAAACCATTTCTAAAAGTTTCCACCAAGACTTTATTTACGAAAATAAATGAAGCAAGTGTGTGAAGCAAAGATAATCTTTATTAATAACAAGCTGTAAAAGCAAAATGACCCAAGTAAAGTGTCCCAAGCAAAGATAAAGTCAAGAGGTAGCAACCCAGTCTCTGGCACTCTTCTCAGTCACTGTGAGGCATGCCCATAGTCTCAGGGGTGAAGGGTCCAGGTGCTGTGGAGGTGGCTGCTGCTGGAGTGCTGGTCTGAGGCGTCATTGGGATGCCTGGCCCCGAGAGGACAACAGGGGACGGTGTATGGTGGAAGCTCTCAGAGAGCTGGCTCAGTCCTGTGATATTGAGAGCCCCTTCCTCCAGGACATGGGGTGTCAGCCCCAATACCGATGACAGATGTTCTGAGGCCGGGCTTGGCTGTGGGTTGGAGGAAGGAGCAGTGTAGTGGGGATGTCTGGTCTGCAGCTGAGCGAGGTGAGGCATGGGTGGCATCTGTGGCATGGGTGGCATCTGTGATGTGGGTGGCATTGGTGGCGTGGCTGACATCAGTGGCATCAGTGGCATCAGTGGCACCGGTGGCGTACGATGTACCTGTGCCTGGACTGGGAAGGGCTGCCTGTGCTGCTGGGGCTCCTGGTAGCCGTAGCCTTGGTAGGTGAGGGCCTGTGGAAAGCCTTGGAAGGGCAGTGACATCACCTGGGGTTGAGGTGCAGGCCTGGACTGGGTGGGAGCTGGTTCAGCTGGGTCTGGAGGGTTGTGAAGAAGACCGATGATCCTGTCCTTTACCACCTGTACTGTGATTCCGACATGTTCATGAGGGTCTGGTTGACGTAGGTGAGGAAGGGCTTGCGGTTGGAGGATGGGATGTTGGTGTGTACCAGCTGAGAGAGGAGATCTACGCTGCTTCTGATGGTGTCCCTGATCTCCAGCAGGACAGTGTGGCTCTGCCCCTCCGGTCTGGCTCTCTGCCTGCTTTCTGTGGAGGTGGAGCTGGAGGTGGATGTGGGTTGGCCTCTGGTGGAAGTTCCCTCTCCTTACTCCCACTGCATCAGGGGGTCCTCCATGCGCTCCACCATGGGTAGTGCAGCTGTCAGTGGGTTCTCCGTCGTGGCATGCTCCACAGATACCTGCCTGGACACAGGAGCTGACTCTTGGCCAGAAGAGGATTGGCTCTCAGAGGGCTGCCAGAGAGAGAGGGTTGTGAGAGGGGCTGCTCCTCGGTGGTGGATCTCACCCTCCAAGAAGCTGCAATTGGCCATCACATAGGTCTCTTGGTCCGTCAGCTTGACCATGGCCTGGCCAGATTTCTTGAGGTGCAGCTTCCTGTAGCAGGTGTGCATGTGCTTCCACCAGCCGAGGAGCACCTCCAAAGTGTAGCCCAGGCTCTCCGCCTTCTCTCTCCAAGCAGCCTGCTTCCTTTTGGTGTCTCGATCGAGCCTGTGTCCCTTCCGCCATAGATACTCGTTCTCCCTCAGCCATTCCAGCACCTCATCCTCATGTTCCTCTTCAATGGAGTATTGCCTCCTCTCCCATTCACGCATATGCTTCTTCCTCCCTCTGGCAGGGCCATATGGGCCCTCATCAGAGGAGCTTCAAGGTTGTAGGGGCTGCTCCTCCACACCACCACCACCAGCAGCAGCAACAACAACAGTAGCAGCAAAAGCAGGACCAGCAGCACCAGCAGAGTAAGCACCAGCAGCGCCAGCAGGACCAGGATCATCATCAGCAAAGTAAGCACCAGCAGTGCCAGCAGCGCCAGCAGCACCAGCAGGACCAGCAGGACCAGCAGGACCAGGAGCACCAGCAGGACCAGGAGCACCAGGAGCACCAGGAGCACCAAAAGCACCAGGAGCACCAGCAGGACCAGCAGGACCAGGAGCAGCGCCAACAGAGTAAGCACCAGCACCAGGAGCAGTGCCAGCAGAGTAAGCACCAGCAGAAGCCCCAGCACCAGGAGCAGCGCCAGCAGAGTAAGCCCCAGCAGAAGCCCCAGCACCAGGAGCAGCACTAGCAGAGTAAGCACCAGCAGAAGCACCAGCACCAGGAGCAGCGCCAGCAGAAACTCCAGCACCAGAAGAGTCAGCCCCAGCAGCAGAAGCCCAAGCAGAAGCAGAGTCAGGGCCAGGGGGTGAGATGGTGGCCCTGTCCCTTTTGCCAGGGCTGGCAGCAGATGGCAGAGGCTTTCTCTTCTTCCCGATGGTTGTTGGGTTGTTGTCTTGCTGGCTGGCTGGCTGGCTGGCTGGAGCTGTGTCTGGCAGCAGGTCTTTCCTCTGAATGGTGATTTGCTTGCGAGCTGCTTCCCTTTATATCCATGGGGCTGACGTAATGCATCCTCCCCGCATGCCCAGTGAATGCTTTGCATCCGCTAGGCATCCGCTAGGCATCCGCTAGACTTCCACTATGCATCCGCTTCATCCGCTCTGCATCCGCTCTTCGCTGTGCTCCCCCGGAAGCCCTGCGGATGTGCCATCTGCTCCCATCTGCTTCCATCTGCTAGGCTTCCATGGAGTATCCATTTTACATCCCCTCTACATCCTCCCCCCGTCCGTTCCTTTCCATTGTTGTCCGCTCTGTTTATGCAAATTCGGGGCACTTTTGAGAGCGGATAACAATGGATGAAACATTTTCTCATCCGCTGTGTCCTTTTTACAAATGTTTTGCATCCTTCAGCCAATGTGACAGGCCCTTAAGTTGTTGAAAGGTGCCAAAATGTCTTTCTTTTGAGAATTCGATTTTCCCGCTGGGAGAGCTCCGGCGCAAGGATATGGACAACTGCTTGAAAGCTGGATCTTTTTATTTTTCAGGAAGGCAGAGAACAGCAAGAAGTCTGCGTTCCCGGGCTAGCTAGCTTCCCATGGTAAGTCCCTGGTTTTTTATACCCTTTTCTCCCTTTGTAAGTTGATTTTGTGTGAATGTTTGTTTTTGTGCTTAATGTTTCAAATCCTGTTTGAGTTCATCTTTATTCCCGCCAGAGGGCAAGCTCCGCGGGGTGGCCAGATTGTATTATTGGTTTTCTCTAATCTCTTTTAGATTTAAGATAGTTTTTCATATTTGTTCTTTGGCAATCCCCTGTCTGTTCCTTTTGTAATTTATATTTTGTATCTTTTGTCTGTTTTTTTGCTTATTTCGTATGTCCTGTGTTTGTAAGGGTTTTCTAAATTATATTTTTGTTTCTTTTTCTTATTTGTCTAGTTTTCTTAATTACTCAGGCTTTTGTCTATAGAGATTCTTTAATACCTTTTTATTTATTCCTTTTCCTATGTAAGTTTGTTTTCTGGCTGACCTGATGTTCCCCTTGGGCTTTTCCTGTTTTTGTGACACTACTGTCTTCTTAAAGTTCTCTTTCCACAAAGTATTGAATATTCATTATTATAAATATATAAAAATAGCAGGACAGTACCAACATGAATATATTCTGGGAAACAAGTTTAAATAACATGATGTGTTAACCAGATAAAATATCAAAAATATTTTTTCCCATAGGCACTGAATGAAATAGTTACAAAATTGATATAAAAAGCATATCAATGTCACTTTGCCACTTTTGTTTAAGGAACTGTGCAATATTAATATCTCGCTTAGTATCTCACTGCTTTAAGTCTCAGCAAAAGTATATTTCAAGCAAAATATTAATTATGTGTGTGTATTTGTATATATGTATATTTATAAAATTATTTTAGCCTATCCACTGCAGGATGAATATATTATTTAAGTGTGAGTTTTAAGGCCTTTTCCATAAACCTAGGAAATTTATATGATCATAGGAGATTTGAGCAGTTTATCACTCAGATTTTTCATTTTTTTTCCTTCATCTAACGGGGTTGGGGCAATAGTAGGCTTTTCATATTTAGGTTTTTAATTTTTCAATTTATAAAAATGGATAACATATTTGGCCTTTTGGTTTGCAAAGGTCATAAATGATTGCTGGGGTTACTTTTACTATGTTTCATTGTGTTTATGCTTTTAATTGTTTTTATTTAATATTACATTTTATAAGTTGTCCATAATCTGCTAGATTGGGCAGCTGTAATAACCAATAACAATAGCAACAAAAGTATTATGTCAAGGTTGAACCACTTTTGAAATCCCTCTCGGATGCCTGAACCAGGTGTGGAACTATTTGGAATGATACAGAGCAATGTACTCAGATGAAGTTGACCATGTGAATGTCATTACTTTGAATCTAGAAGAAGAGGCAACAGAACTCAAAAATCATCTAGACAATGGAGAAAAGGACCTGTACATTGATTACCATGAAGACTGTATCAAAAGAAAGTCACAAAACCCACAACTCCACATCCAAACCTTCTTCAACCAATCCACCATCATCCAAGACTAGGCACGCATGCTCCCAACTACCTCAATTCAAACTACAACTGGCCTTAAATGCAAGCTACTCAATGCAAGAAGCTTTGTAAATAAAATACCTGAATTTCTCCTTTTACTAAACAGGGCTAAATTCAACATCATATTTGTCTGTGAAACATGGCTCAACGCATCTCTCCCTGATTCCATTACCTCAGTAAGAGACTATCATGTTTATCAATTCGATCATGAAATCTGTAGAGGAGGTGGTTTGCTATCTTCTATAAAAAGTCCTTACATCTAAAAAACATCCAAGTTACCCAGGAGCTTGCTCTTCCTGAGACCATAATCTGTGAACTGACCTTAAGCCCATGTCACACTGGCCAACGGATGCAAAAAGGACACAGCGGATGAGCAAAATGTTCCATCCGTTGTTATCCGCTCTCAGAAGGGGCAAAAATTTGCATAACCGGAGCGGATAACACAGACGCGGGGAGGACGCAGGGCGGATGCAAAGCGGATGCGGAATGGAAGTCCAGCGGATGGAAGCGGATGGGAGCGGATGGGAGTGGATGGCACATCCGCAGGGTTTCCGGGGGGCCTCAGCAAAGCAGACGCGGAACGGATACAGTGGATGCACAGCGGACGCGGAACAGATGAAGCGGATGCACAGCGGATGCACAGCGGATGCACAGCGGAAGCCTAATGGATGCCTGGCGTTAATTGCGCATGCGGGGAGGATGCATTGCATCAGCCCCGTGGATATAACAGAAGCAGCTTGGAAGCAGGTCGCCATTCAGAGGAAAGACCTGCTGCCGGACACATCGACTGCCTTGCCTGCCCTGCCTGCATGTCTGCCTGCCAGCCTTGCTGCCAGCCTCACTGCCAGCCTCCCTGCCAGCCTTGCTGCCAGCCTTGCTGCCAGCCGGTCTGCCCGCCAGCCTTGCTGCCTGCCTTCCTGCCAGCCTTGGTTCATGTCTGCCTGCCAGCCTTGGTGCCTGCCTGCCTGCCAGCCTTCCTGCCAGCCTTGGTGCCTACCTCCCTGCAAGTCTTGGTGCCTGCCTTGGTGCCAGCCTTCCTGCCAGCCTTGGTGCCTGCCTGCCTGCAAGCCTTGGTGCCTGCCTCCCTGCCAGCCTTCCTGCCTGCCTTGGTGCCAGCCTCCCTTCCAGCCTCCCTGCCAGCATTGGTTCCTGCCAGCCTCCCTGCCAGCCAGCAACCCCACAACCATGCGGAAGCACAGCAAGCCTCAGCCATCTGCTGCCAGCCCTGGCAAAAAGGACTGGGCTACCACCCCGCCCCCTGGGGCTTCTGCTGCTTCTGCTTCTGGAGGAGCTGATGACAAGCACTCCAGCACCAGCCACCTCCACAGCACCTGCACCCTTCACCCCTGGGACTGAGTGACCAAGAGGAGTACCAGAGACTCATTTTTGTCTTATAGCTTGTTGTTAATAAAGTCTATTTATGATTCACACACTTGCTTCATTTCTTTTTTTTAAAGAAAGTCTTGCTGGAAACTTTTAGAAATGGTTTAAGCCTTTGCATGCTTGTGGGATGGGTAAGGATAGCTTTGGTATGGGTTAGGATACCTGTGGGATGGGTAATAGCTGTGGGATGGGTTAGGATAGCAGTGGGATAGATAAACCTCCAGTGCAAGCATAGTAGGACTGTATGGTCCACCCTCCCAGGTGCCACACCTAGGGCCCTTTATTATCAATAATAATGTAATAATTATCTACACATGTCAACATAAACACAACTCTTCATTAAACGCCCTGTTCATTGTAGGCCAACCAAACATACATGGCCCAATCTCATCCGTGTGATGAGACAGGCTGAAGGAAGCATCCATTAAGCATTTACCATCCTGTCTTGCCACTCCACTGCTCCAGCTGGGGAGTTCCACCATTGTCTCAGGAGGTTGCGCTGTTTCTTCGCTTCATGTGAGGCTCTGTTGGGGCCTTGGACATCCTCAGTGTCGATCAGGTTTCGCCCTTTCCTCCATTCACCAGGCTCCATGTCCCCATTGCCTTGCTGGAGGTCCACGAGCCTGTTCTGCAAGACTGGCTAGCGGGTGCGCATGAGATTGTGCAGGATGCAGCAAGCTTCCGTGATCCTCCTCACGGTCTCTGGGCGATGCTGCATGGTGGTGAGAAGTACCTGGAACCTGTTGGCTAGGATGCCAAAGGCGTTCTCCACCACCCGCCTTGCCCTGGACAGCCTGTAGTTGAAGATCCTCTCTTAATGGGTGAGGAGTCTGGAGGTGTAGGGCTTCATGAGGTAGGTTGTGAGGGAGAAGGGGTCATCCCCCATGATGAAGTAGGGCACATCTTGTGTGTCGTTGGGCAGGGGTTCTGGATCTGGGAAGCCCACGATGAGGTTGCCTTCCAGCTCTTCCTTGAGGTGACTGGTGTTGTATACCTGGGCATCCGAAGATGAGCCGTTGCCTGAAACATCGATGTACATGAACTTGTAGTCAGCATCGACCATGGCAAAGAGGATGATGCTGAAGAAGCCCTTGGAGTTGAAATAAGTGGACCCCGAGTTGGCTGGAGATTTGCAGGCCACGTGCTTGCCATCTATGGCTCCAACGGTGTGGGGGAAGTTCCACTTCTGATACCACTGCTCTGCAACTTTCTTCCATCCTGCTTCAGTGGAGGGGCACTGGAGGAGCTCCTCCTTGTATTCTTCAATGATGGCCTGCACCACTTCTCTGACCACAATGCTGATGGTGTTGGATGGCATCCTCCAGCCGTACTGCATGCTCCTGTAGGAGGTCCCTGAGGCCAGGTGGCGCAGAGTCAGTGCCACCTTGAGCCCAGGTTCCAGGCTGGGCTGGAAGTTGGTGTTTGCCTTGGTCAACCTGGGTGTCAGCTGCTGCACAACTTCGTCAAACATGGCTGGAGGCATCCTCATGAAGTTCTGGAATGCCCGAGTATCTTCGTTCCTGAGTTCCACCATCAGCTTGTTGTACAGTCCGTCCTCTGCTCTTCTGGTGAACCATCTTCGGACCCAGACTCTTTTTGGCTGCCTCTTTTTCTTCTCGCAGTAGTGTTCACAGAGCCTGCAGATGGCTTCGCACTGTTGCAGAACGATGGTGGCTGCCGAAAGGACTTTGTCACAATCCATGGTGGACATGACTGGATGCTGTGGAAGAGGAAGAGGCAGATGAAGGCTGCAGAGGTCTGCACCGCTAGGTGCTGTTCTGAAAGTGAGATGCAGGCGAGTTGCTCCCCCTTTTTATAGGCAGTATAGGTTTTCCACTAGGCATCCTCTAGGCATCCTCTAGGCATCCTGTAGACATCCTGTAGACATCCTTAATATCCGAGATAGGTCCCCTCTGTGAACGTTTTTTCCGTTTTAAACACTTTGTTTCCATTCTGCATCCGCTAGGCATCCGTTCTGCATCCGTTCCGCATCCGTTCCGCTTCTTCCCTGCGGCGGGAGGATGCGAGTTCCGCGGATGTGCAGCGGATGCCTAGCAGATATAGCGGATGCGTAACATATGCGTAATGGATGCGTAGCGGATGCGTAGCAGATGCAGAACAGATTAACTGGATACATTTTCCACGCAAAAGTTTTAGGCAGCCCAAAACTTTCGGAGCGGATGAAACGTCAATAAACAGATGCTGGACAGATAGAGAGGAAGCCAAACGGAGGCAGTGAGTACATTGCGTTTTCAAACGGATGGCAAGGTTTTTTGTCCATTTTACATCCTCTTTGCATCCATTGGTTCAGTTTGACATGGGCTTTAAATATCACATTTCGGTTCTTACTATTTTACAGAGCCCCTGATTATGAGATTGAACATGTAAACAAGCTAAATACACTATTAACATGGACAGCATCCAGTCCACACACTTTTATCTTTCTTGGTGACTTCAATCTACCTCATATTAACTGGACCCTAAACGAATGTACAACTGAACCCATACATGCAACCTTCTACAACGCTGTAACAAATCTGGGACTGGAATATCTATGTATCCATGTATTCATAACTTTGTTTTTACTTATATCTATTATTTGGTGAGCAATTGACAAATAATTTTTTTTTTGAAAAAAACGTGACCAGATTTTTTTGCCAAAGTGATTTCTTTTTGGATTGAAGCTTCCTTATTGTTTTGGGTAATTTGTTTTTTTCTGGTTTTGGGAGTTGTTAATGGTACATACAGTTTGATGACTCTTGACTTCAAGTAAAAATATGTTGTAATGGTCTTCAACAGTATTGCATCCAGCAAATAGAAACTGCCAATCAAGGGATGAGAGATCATTGTTTATAAGATCATAGTTGCCTTTTTTGAAGTTATAATTGGGGATTCTATCATTGTGATTATTTTTTTTTCTGAAATTTTTTTATTGATTTTTAGAAACAAACACAGACAAACACAACACAGAACATGAAAACATAAAACCTCTTTTTTGAAAGCAGCCTGACCCAGGTTACTTCTCTTTGTACAGACACCAGTTCAAATTCATGCTCATTTTTATATACTATTCCATATCTTATTGCCATTCTACATTTTCTATATGGCTTCTCACCTTTTAACTTTCTTAATTTTATTTGTTTCATCTCAAATCAGATCATTATATTTATATTCTTTGTCCTATTTCAGCTATCTATTATCTTTTCTCCTTAAACAAAATTCCTTGTGTAGTCACTAATTGGAGTATGACGCCTTAATATCTTTCCCCTAAAATTATAACACTTAATATAGAACATAACTTTCATTCGGGTTCTGCATAGTACATTAAAGCGAGACACTACATTTTAAAAAGAAAAAGAAAAGTATAAATATATAATATAATTAAAACAACGATCCATACCAATTCAATTCTATCATTAATGTTAATATTCATTGAAATTTTAAACATTTAACACATTACTTTTCAAATAGGTATCATGCTTCTATGGGAACACTTGTAAACTTTCCATGATTACTTTCCCCTCACTTCACTTGCATTTTAAAACATTATGTCATTAAAATGTTCCCATTCCTTTCTAAATTAATTATCTCATTTAATTCATTCCATTTATTTTATTCACAAATGTTTCACTAAATCATACGTTGTTTCCAATTTTCTAATATTATTTCTAAATACAAATATAACAATACAATCATATGTACCTTTGCAGAACCCTGTTTCAATTAAATTTTTACCCATTATCTCTAAATAAGTGCTGTTTCTTTACATCTTGCTTCACTCCCTTATAGCTTCTCTTCTCTTCCCTCCTTCTTTGCTTCTTCTCTCTGCCCTTTTTACCCCCTTGTCTCTCCACCTCAATTTCCCTTTTCTGTATTCTCTTTTTCTGTTGCTTTCTCACATTATGTCCACTTTTCACCTTATTTTTCCCTTTTTTGGTTGTTTTTTTAGGTCTCAAATTCTCCATTCTCTTTCCCCTCTTTCCCCTTTCTTCCCCAAGTAAAGTTACTTGTTCGTTAAAGATGGCTTCTTCTTTGTCCCAATCTTCTTGTTGCATAATCTTTTCTTGTAGTTTGTTGTAGGCAAAGATCGCCATTTCTAAGAATTGAAAAACAGAACCAAGAAAGTCCTTCCCTTCTTGTTCCTCTTCTTTATATTTTTTTAATTCTATTTTCAGTTCGTCCACAAGTGATGCCATTGTAGAGTTTTTTTTCTTCTTTTAAAACAACCACCCGAGTGTTTTTAATCCTTCCAATATAATTCCAAAAGTCCCAAAGTTACCAAACAATCCAAATACACACAAGCTGTTTCTTTTTTCACTTTCTTCCTTTTTTCACTTTCTCTTCTTGGGGTTAGTATTTAGTAACAAAGTTCCAGTTAAAATGTATCTTTTAGCAGTCCTGTTAAAATTTAATTTTAGATTCTTTAGATTCCAGGCTATCTCCTCCTTCCAAATCCTGTTCTTATTCTCTTCCTCTCCCTTCCCACTTGCAGAAAAAGAAAATTTTCTTTCTCTTTTTTTTTTGTTTTGCCTTTTATATTCAGAAATCTTTATTATCCCCTTGGCATTAAATTTTCCAATTTAAGTACTGTTGATGCAAAGCAGATTTTTCCGATTTCTCATTCATCTCTGTTCACTGTCAACATAAGGAAGGAGAGTGGAAAAAAAACAACTTTCCCTGTTCACTTTCATTCACTGCTTCTGAGTCTTCTTTGGGAGCAATGTATCTTTTTTATTTAAAGTTTAAGTTCCAGGATGCCTTAATTGTTTCTTCTTATCCCGGTCAGCCAAAACTTTCACTTCAGCACTTTCGTCCTCCTGCACATTCTTTTCTGGATGAGGGCTTCTTTGAGGTGGCCATTTCTGACCGCCGCTCTACTGCCTTCGGGAAAGGGAGTTTCGCCAGCTGGGGAGGAAAGATGTGGCTTTCCTCAACCCTGCTAGAATCTCCCCTGTCTTCACCAATCTCTACGGGGTGGCTTAGCCCCGAAGCCAGCTGGCTCGGGGCGCTCCGGTGGCGAGCCCAGGCAGAAACCGCACATGATCACGGATTCCTGCCTGCCGCCGAAGCCCTGCAAACCGGAAGTCCCATTGTGATTATTTTTGTGTGGACGTATGTTGAGACAAAAATCAATCATGTTGTGGTCACTGTTGGAAAAGGGTTCTTTAATTTGTATTCCATAAACTGAATTCAAACTATTGCAGAAGATGAGATTGAGGCAGTTGTTAAGCCTAGTATTGTTGATTACCAGTTGTTCCAGTCCCAAATTGTAATAAATTAATAGATAAATTAATAAAGTAATAGATGTAAAGATTAGATGTTGGAAGATTGTACCATTAATAATAATAATAATAATAATAATAATAATAATAATAAATATTGTGGTTGTTATTAAATGGTGTACCAAAACACTGAATAACTAAACAATGAAGAAACATATTCTAATACAAATGTGTATAACAATGCCATAATTACATAAGTATAATTAATGTAATAAACATTAATAATATTTAGAGGTAGAAACAAGATTAAAAATATTATTATACATATTTTTATATACCATACTAAAAGCAATAGCTAGATGTAAAGATCAGATGTTGAAAGATGGTGATATTATGTATGTTTAAACAATATTATGATTGTTATTAGAATGGTGCATAAAAATATTGAACAACTAAACAATGAAGGAGCACACTTAGATATAAATATATATAACACTATTATATAAGTATGATTAATGTAAAGCATTATTAATATTACTATTATAATTTGTACTTAAATGAGTGTTGCCCAGATACTTCATTGTTTATGTAATGCATATTAAACAAAAACAAAAACAAAATCGAACTCCTCACAGTGAGAGTGTTAAATTGCAATACTGCATTCTAACCACTGCCCACCATAGCTTAACTTATGCTGATGATTTGGAGTTAAAAATAAGAGAAAATCTAGAATTTGTATATGCCATTGGTTTTCTTATGCTCAACTGATGGAAATATTTAAATTTGATAAGAACTATAATCTTGAAAATAGTAAGATTGAATTTAATGTGGAATTGGGTACAAATAATGAACATATTATTGCTAAAATGTGTACATTTTTATTGAAAATGGAAATAGGATGAAGAAGTTGTAAACTGAATAATATGGCCAAATTACATTATATCTTGAATATAATATACCCATGATGGCGAACCTATGGCATGCATGCCATCGGTGGCACACAGAGCCATTTGTGCTGGCACGCGAGCTTCAGACAAACTTAGCTCATTGGGCATACATACGCCTCACAGCTGGTTTTTGGCTGGTTTGAGGCCTTTTTCAGCCTCCCAAAAGCTTGAGGAAGGCATCTGCAGGCTTTGCAGGCCAAAAACTAGCCCTGTTTCATCACTTCCTGTTTTTCTGAAAATACCGGAAGTGATGAAACGGGGCTAGTTTTTGGCCTGCAGAAGCTTTCCTCAAGCCTTTGAGAGGCCAAAAAAGGTCTCAAACTGGCTGAAAATGAGCTGTGAGATGCAGTGCATGTAAAGGGGTGGAGGGGGTGGGTGGGTGAGGATTACGCATGCATATGTAGGGAGCTTGGAGGTACACGCATTGCTTTCTGGGTGCTGGCATGCGAGTGTGAGTGTGCATGAGTGCACACAATTTTTAACACAGGAGCCCAAAAAGGTTAGCCACCACTGTAATATACTGTTGAACCAATGGGAGAACATGTGGAAGCAAGTATTGAAATTTACATTGAATTACAACCTTAAAGAGATTTTTCATAAAAATTGCTGGGATTTGACAGTGGATAAACTGTCAGAAATGTATAATGGAATTTCAAATATGTGTTGAAATGTACAGTCTGAAGGTACATTTTTTTTCATTGGTTGACATGTAAGAAAGTTAGAAAATATTGGGATGAAATATGTATTTGATTCAGAAAATTGTAAAGATAATTTACAATAGAAACCAATTCTTTGGGACTGATGTACAGATTGAAAGACCGCTTTCATTTTTAAACTATCTGTTGTAACTATGTATCATTTATGTGTTTGCAACTGTGTATCAATGCAACTATGTTTCATTCAGACATTGCAACATTGTATCATTTCACGTGTAATCATTAAGCTTCTGTCTTCTCAGTGACCTTTTACAGGGCACATACAGAGACAAGGAGTCAAACATTTGCAGAAATGGTTTATTCACTTGGGATTACATTGTCTGGCATGCAGCTTTGTGAAGAAGTAATATCCTGATCAAATATAAATCTTGCCATCCTGTCTGTCCTGATATCTTGCTTTTGTTTGAGCCATTGTTAAATCTGTATATTCCGTCTGACCTAGGCTTAACCTAGGTTCTGAATAAACAATCACCCCCTTTTGAATGAGCATAATAAAAGAGCGTGTACCCGGACATTCGGGGTGCACTCATCCCGAGGAACTTCGTCTCCTGTCGTTTCTCTCTCCTTCACTCCCTATCATGAGACGCCCATCTGATGCGGGATAGCAGATACCGCAACCATCAGTTCCAGTGAAACATCTATACACATTCAGGATATTTCTTGAGTGTGTTCGGCCAGATATCACCCGATCATTAGGGAGAAAATGGGAAGATACACAAAGTCCCAACTTTATTTACATAATTTGTTTCCAGCATAAGGATTGTTGATAAAACAAAAACAAACCTTTCTTCAAATATCCCCAAATCTAGAACTAGAACAAAGTGATAAATGCAAGTACTTCTCCTTTGGTAAGATTTAAACATTGCAGAAGCCTAAAAGATCTAGTAGGATCTATTTGATGGAACACCTTCAGAAAAGAGAATTTCACAAGTGGAGGTCCCATGCAAAATGCATATGCTTGGTTAATAGTAGTTAGTTTAGTGCAGGAAGCACCTAGGAAAATGTTAAACACACACAATCTCTCATAACAGTGTAAAGTGATATAATTTGGAAAAGGATTTCATTGATTCTTTAATTATTTTAAATGTTTTACTTCAACTTGATTCTAAAACACTATAGAATTGAGCTTCTTGGTAGAAAAAAAACATTTCCGTTCTGCAATTCTAAGTTTTTGTGAAAAGGAAAACAGTTGGGATGTTTGAAGATGGGTGTCATGCCCCTGGTGGAGACTGACTCTAAGGAAGAGGAGGAACAGCCAACAAAGAGTGGGAGTGTGGCTCCAGAAGTGGTGGAGGAGGCTGGGGAAGGGCAGAGGCTGGCTGAGCAATCAGAGGAGGATCCAGGCCCATCCCCTATCCATCCTAGTTCATGCAGGGAGGAGAGGATCAGGGAAAAGTGAGGTCTACTCAAGAGGAGATTACCATGATCCTCCACGTGGCTTGCAGCTGGGAGTTATGTATATAAGTTTGTAACTGCACAGTCAGAATTGCTGGAGTCAATTTAGTGTTTACTTTGAAAGAAGGTGTTCTTCCCATGGACTCTCCTTGGTTATTTTTCTGGAGTTTATGATTACCTTTCTTGGCTTGCTTTGGAACTCTTGTCAATGCGATTTGTTTTGGTTTTCTTTTTGCCTCATTATTTACTTTTGTGACTTTAAACTGTGCCAAATAAAACAGTGAAGTTAAATTGAATGCTTTACTAGACTTTAATGTGTGTTTTGGGTTATTCTGAGAGACTATAGGTCATCACAACGGGCATATGAAAAAAGAAAAAAAATATAGAGCAGACTAACAGGAAACAAATGTTTGTAATGTCCTTCTTTTGAGTTGATTTCTTTAATTAAAAGTCTTGAAAAATAAAATGACCTTTGTGTTCTTAACATGTCCTCTGAAAGCTATTCTGTTCATATTTCTCTTAAAGCTTTTTCACAAGTATGAAATAACCTGAATAGCAGCCCCAGGGTTTTAGTATTAATTGTGAATTAGTCAAATTGATTATATTTTCTGACTTTATTCTTTATTATACATTAGATCTCATCAGACAATGATGATGTAGCAATAGCAACAGCAATACCACAGTCTTATATACCGCTTCATAGTGCTTTTACACCCCTCTCTAAGCAGTTTACAGAGTCAGTTAGTATATTTCCCCAAACCACCTGAATCCTCAGAAAAATGGAAAGCTGAATCAGCCTTGAGCCAGTAAGAATTGAACTCCTGGAATTGAGCACTGAAGTAGCCTGCAATACTGAATTCTAACTCAATTCTTATTGCACCTTATTTTATTTTTTCAGTTCATCCAATATGACAGTCAAAAAACATTTAGGATTAGCTATTGGCAGGGGTGGGATTCAAAATTTTTTACAACTGGTTGTGTGGGCTAGGTGGGCCTGGCCATGTGACTGGGTGGGTGTGGCTTCTCCCCTCTTTTTTTGCAGCACCCCCCCACACGCCACTTTTTGCCTCCTGGGCCTCAGGGAAAGCCTCCTGGGGGAAGCCTCCTGCGGGGCGGGCTTAGGAAAGCCTGCTGGGTGAAGCAGTAAGACAGCGAGGGGGATCCCAGCACAGCTGATCATCAGAACAGCTGTTCGTCAGGAGGGGAAAAAAAGAAATACCTTAAGGAGGTATTTCATGGTGTGGCCACTGGGTGAGAGAGAATGCAGTCAGCGATGTCAGGCATATGTGTGATGTCATGCATGCGCAATAAGGACTGAGTGGGTGGGGAGGAAAGGGGCAGGCAGAGAGGGGTGGGGCCAGCTAGGGGCACAATTTGCCAGTTCTCCGAACTGTGCAGAATCATAACAACCAGTTCTATAGAACCAGTCCGAACCAGTAGAATCCCACCCCTGGCTGTTGGGGAAAATCCTGGTAGTCTCTCAAATGCATTTAAAAGTAAAAGTATGCATATAATTTCTCTTGTGTTTTTTTTTAATGAAAACTGGACACATTTTAGTCGTTATTTACTTACTTTACTGAACTCAATTCTGCCCTCACCCCAGTTCTACACTGTGATAAACAAGCTCTATCAACTGTGGATGTAACCAAATAACCTTCTCAATTCATCATACTAATTTAGCTTAATTAGCAAAGTCCTGAAGCTAGAAGAGTTGTTGTCTACTCAGTAGACTCAGTAGAGTGTAGCTCCTTAAAGTAATTAGTACAGTCTGTAATTATTAGGTTTCTTAGGTACTGTATTTATCACAAAGATTTACTGCTTGCAAAATTTGCCTTCCTGATACATTTGTATTATTCAATGAGAACTGCAGTTTTAAACATAAAATACCCATGATGTTAATAAATGCAGTATTAAAAAACTTTTATTTGATGCCATACTTGAGAAGATCTGAATTATTGACATATTTTATGGACTTGATTATAAATAGTACAAGAATAATTAGATCGAGCAGAGGGATCAACAAGCACATTACCCTTTTCAAAGGCAAATACTGCTTTTTACCCTTTTCAAAGGCAAATATTGCTTTTTACCCTTTTCAAAGGCCAGTTGCCAGTTGCTCCTCCAGTATCAATCCAAGAGTTAAGAAAGACATGTGGAGAATTTTAGATGAGAAAGCTTGGAGCACCACTTGAACATGTTCTTGCTATAATCCTTTTAGTAGCCAGGTATTATGAGTTATTTAAAGTTGCTGTGCGGTTTTTTTTGGTAGGACAAAGACTGAAGAACAATCTTGCATTGAAAATAAACAACTGCTTTCAGATTTGCTTAGAGCAGGGCACCCTGCAGGCCAGGTGCGTCATGTGCTGACCATGCCCACACCTGGTTTACCAAAGGGAAAAAAAGTCCCGATACATCACCTGACACTGCTGTGACAATATGAGTTTGACACCTCTGTCCTAGAGGATACTGACTTATATTTTTTCCTTCCCCAAATAAAAGTGTAGAGTTCCATTTCCTGGACATTAGAGATGACTTTCTTCCCCAAATGTCATCAGCTACTATGCTTGTCCTAATTTTCTTACAACTTTTCCTTTGAAAAGTGTTCACAGTCAATGACAAAGGCAAACCTGCACCTATACTTTTAAATTACATTGCCAATACAGAGGTTGATGCTCAATGATATGTTTTGGCAAGACACGGTGATAAGTTCACATTTTTTCTAACTACGATGCACATATAATTATAAATGTGCATCCATAAGACACTTTCTCATAGCCAGGTTGAAATGGCATCCTATAGTCTTGAAAAAGCAGAAATGTAACTTGGCATGCTCTGCAATTATGCCCTGTTGAACAAGCTAGGTAGCAGGGCTGTCATTACAGTTTCACTGCAGAAGAGTAGAAAAGCTATTGGTGGTTTGCCATGACATCTTTGGCCAGACAAGGAATCATGATTGGAAACTGATTAAGAAGAGATTCAACCTGGAAATAAGGATAAATTTTCTGATAGTGGGAACAATCAACCAATGGAACAGCTTGCCTTCAGAAGTGGGAGTTTCATCACTGGAAGCTTTCAAGAAGAAGCTGGATTGCCCTCTGTCAGAAATGGTGTAGGGTCTGGTTTGGGCATGGGTTGGACTAGGTGACTTACAAGATCCCTTCCAACCCTGTTAATCTGTATCTGTATCTATCTGGCCTTCTCATCTAAGAAGAGGGAGAAACATTTATCACCACAGCATCTATCTCTAAACTGACAAAATAGTAGTTGCAGCATTGTGATTGAAATCCTTGTACATGTCCATTTCTTTTCTCGCATTAGGGTTAGGGTGCCCCCTCTTTTCTTCTTCCTCTCTTCTTACTTTTCCATGGGTTTTTTTGTATTTTATACTTTGATAAACTAATAAAAAAGTTAAATTAAAACAAAAGATCAGGACTTGTATATTCACGCTGTGACCACAGTTTTGTCTATTTTGAATTCCTTGAAAGCACTGGTCTTCAATTATTTCTTCTCTTAAGCTGTGATGAGATTGTGATGGGGATGCGAAGAGAGAAAATAAATTATGGAAAACAGATAGAATGGCCTTCAGGAGCTTTGGAAAATAGATTGCCCCCCCCCCCCTTTTCTGTGTCAGTCTCTCAATATTGGGACACTGCTATAATGTCACTCCTGGTGCTTCTCTTCACTAGACTAGCAATGCTCAGTTTTTGTAACTGTTCATTTTTTTAAAACATTTATTTATTTTATTTTTTAAAAACAAAATTACAAATCTCCATTTACATTAACAGCATTGTGTCATTAATAATACATATATTTGCTTTTACACCTATACATCAATTCTTATTTCTATATTCTGCCCATTTATACCACCTATCCTAAAGTAGGATAGGTAGTAGTAGTCCGACTCATCCTTGCCTATTAATTCCACTGTGAATTTATCCATTTCTGCACAATCCATTATTTTTTGTATCAAATTTTCTTTGGATGGTATCATTTCTGTTTTCCAGCCCTGTGTGAAGGCTATCCTTGCCGCCGTTATAATATGTATAATGATGTATTGGATAGACTTGCTAAATTTTCCCTTAATTATTCCTATTTAAAATGTTTCCGGTTTAAGTTCTAATTGTTCTGTAATTTCTATTCACCATTTTTGTATCCTCATCCAATATTTTTTTGCTTCTGGGCATTGCCACCACATATGAAAAATATTCCCTCTTATTGTTTACATTTCCAACAATCTGATTTCTTGTAACTGTTCTTCATATGTTTTAATTTCTAGACCCCTAATTACCTTTGTTGGTCTTCTCTGCACTCTATTTCAAGTCTCAACATCTTTTTATAATGTTGTGATCAAAACTGGATGCAGTATTCTGGAGTCTGGTATTACAGCACAGCTGAGGCCACGTGATGCCAGCGTTCCAGAAGCCGTTCTGTTTGGCGGCGTTTGGGGAGATGTGTCAGCGGATCTAGGATTACAGGCAGAGTACTCAGCTGTTGAGCGGGGATACGGCGGCTTGCTACATTGTTCTCTGCCTGTTTCTCCACTTATTGCTGGAGCAGCATTAGGGGCATGGGCAAATAGCGTGCAGGTGAGGGGGAGCACCATAAGTGGAGACAAGATAGATTAGATGCAGGGTGGTGGCATGGAGACATAGCAGTGGATGTTAGATAGGCATGGTCAATTAGGAGTGGGGTGGGGTGCGAGGGATTAGGAAATGGGAGGATGTCAGGTTCAGTGGGAGGGGTGGGTAAAAGCAGTGCTGTGAGTTGACAGTTCTTAACACTGATTTTACATGGAATACCATTGTTGTGACTTCTGTTAGTGATTGGGAAAACACCAATAAACTTTGTCATCATACATTAGTACTTGTGAGTAACGTGGTTTATTGTAAAAAGTACCCAGTTCTCAGCAGAGACTGACACATTATTTGATTTGTGTTCTTGAGGTTTTTGCTTGGAATTAGGTGCTTGAGATCTTAGAGATTGGTCACCCTTCCCATCAATTTTAGTTTAAAGTCCTTCTTATAAATTGAGATAGCAATTTCCTGAAAAAATTATTCCAGTCTTTGTGAGGTGCAGCCCATCCCCTTGCCAAAAGCCCATCATGGAGGCAGTTGCAGACCAGGGTCCAGAAATTCAAAGTTATCTTGGTAACACCAAATCTTTAGCCAATGGTTGTCTTCTAGAATCTTTTATTATCTTACTGGATGCTGACCTTTTGTTGGTAATACGGATAAAAAAACTACTCATGCACCTATCTCCATAACTTCTTGCCTAGCTGCTCATAATCACTCAATATTATTTTCAGCTCCGCTTTCATGTCATCCATCCCCATGTGTAGTAGTAAAAAAGGGTAGAAATCTGTGGGTTTTATTATTTTGGTTAGGTTCTCTCCTCTACCTTTTGGATGATAAAGTTGTCAGCTAGGTTGATTAAGGCTAGGTCACACTGGCCAACGGATGCAAAACGTATGTAAAAAGGACACAGCGGACGATCAAATTTTCCATCCGTTGTTATCCGCTCTCAAAAGTGCCCCAAATTTGCATAAACAGAGCAGACAACAACGGAAAGGAAGGGACGTGGGGAAGATGTAGCGGGGATGTAAAGTGGATGTTCATAGGAAGCCTAGCGGATGGAAGCAGATGGAAGTGGATGACACATCTGCAGGGCTTCCGGGGGAGCACAGCGAAGTGGACATGTAGCAGAAGGAGCAGATGCGTAGCGGATGACACAGATGCATCATGGACGCCTATAGGATGCATAGCGGATGCGTAGCGGATGAAAAGCGTTCACTGCGCATGCAGGGAGGATGAATTGCATAAGCTCCATGGATATAAAAGGATGCAGCTCGCAAGCAGTCTCCATTCAGAAGACCTGCTGCCAGAGACATCTTGAGAGAACACCATGGGGAAGAAGAGGAAGCCTGTGCCTACTCCTGCCAGCCCTGGCAAGAAGGACAGGGCCACCATCCCACCCCCTGGCGCTCACTCTGAAGCTGCTGGTCCTCCTGGTGCTCCTGGTGTTGCTGGTGCTTCTCCTGCTGGTGCTGCTGGTGCTTCTCCTGCTGGTGCTGCTGGTGCAGCTGGTGCTTCTCCTGCTGCTGCTTCTCCTGCTGCTGCTTCTCCTGCTGCTGCTGGTGCTTTTCCTGCTGCTGCTGCTGCTGCTGCTTCTCCTAATGCTGGTGCTGCTTCTCCTGCTGCTGCTGCTCTGATAGACCAGCCCCAAGGCCCTCAAAGCCCTGCTGCTGAAGGCCCAGAAGCCCCTGCCAGAGGGAGGAAGAGGCAAGGCAAGGAGAAAGGGGAGAGGAAACAGTACTCCATTTCCGAAGACCATGAGGAGGAGGTGCTAGAATGGCTGAGGGAGAACGAGTACCTGTGGAGGAAGGGCCACAGGCTCTATCGCGACACCAAGCGGAAGCAGGCAGAATGGAGAAAGAAGGCGGAGAGCCTGGGCTACACTTCAGATGTACTCTTTGGATGGTGGAAGCACATGCACACATGGTATGGCAAGCTGCACCTGAAGAAATCCGGGCAGGCCGCTGTCAAGCTCACTGACTGGGAGACCTATGTCATGGCCAGGTGCAGCTTCCTGGAGAGTGAGATCCGCCACGAAGGAGCAGCCCCTCTGTCAACCCTCTCCCTCAGACAGCCCACAGAGAGCCACTCCTCTTCCAGCCAGGAGACAGCTACCGTGTCCAGGCAGGTGTCTTTGGAGGGCCCCATGACAGAGAATCCCCCGACAGCTGCACTCCCCATGCCAGAGGATGCGGAGGATCCCCTGTCTCAGATGGAGCAAGAAGAAGCAGCCACCAGAGACCAAGACACACCCACCCCCAGCTCCACCTCCACAGAAAGCAGGCAGAGAGGCAGACCGGAGGGACAGAGCCACACTGTCCTCTTGGAGATCAGGGACACAATCAAAGCCAGCACAGATCTCCTCTCCCAGTTGGTCCACTTTGACATACCATCCTCTAACCGCAAGCCCTTCATCACGTACGTGAGCCAGACCCTCATGGACATGCCTGAGGCCCATTACCAGGCGATGAAGGAGAGGATCACAGCTCTTCTGCACCACCCTCCAGGCCCAGGTGAACCTGCTCCTACCCACTCCAGGTCTGCTCCTCCACCCCAGGCGATGTCACAGCCCTTCCATGGATTTCAGCAGCCCCTCGCCTACCAAGCCTACCACTACCAGGACTTCCCACAGCAGAGGCAGCCCTTCCCAGTCCACACCCAGGTTCCTCGGATGCCACAGATGCCACAGACGCCTCACCTGACCCAGCTGCAGACCAGACAGCCCCACTATACTCCTCCTTCCTCCACTCCACAGCCAAGCCCTTCCTCAGAACATCTGTCATCAGTCTTGGGCCTCACATCCCAGGTACTTGAGGAAGGGGCTCTCAACATCACAGGACTGAGCCAGCTCTCTGAGAGCTTCCTGCACACACCATCTCCTGTTGTACCCCAATGGCGCCTCAGACCAGCACTCCAGCAACAGCCACCTCCACAGTCCCTGGCCCCTTTTCATCTGAGACCATGGGCATGCCTCAGAGTGACTGAGAAGAGTGCCAGAGACTGAGTTGTTACCTGTTCACTTTATCTTTGCTTAAGACACTTTACTTGGGTCATTTTGCTTTTTAATAAAGTCATACAGTTTGTTATTAATAAAGGTTATCTTTGCTTCACACACTTGGTTCATTTTTTTTACTTAAAGTGTTGGGGAAAACTTTGAAAAAAGGGTTAAGCCTTTGCTTGCTTGTGGGATTGGTAAAGATAGATGTGGGATGGATAGTATGGGATGGGTAAGGATAGCTGTGGGATTGGTAAGGATAGCTGTGGGATAACGATAGTTGTGGGATGGGTAAGGATAGCTGTGGGATAGATAAACCTCCAGTGCAAGCATAGTGGGACTGTATGGTCCACCCTCCCAGCTGCCACACCTATGGCTCTTTATTATCAATAACAATTTAATCATTCATCAACACATTTCAACATAAACAAAACTCTTTATTAATGCCCTATTCATTGTAAGGCCACTCAACATACATGGCACAATCTCATCAGTGTGATGAGACAGGCTGAAGGAAGCATCCATTAAGCATCTACCATCCTGTCTTGCCACTCCACCGCTCCAGCTGGGGAGTTGCACCAGTGTTTCAGGAGGTTGTGCTGCTTCTTCCCTTCACATGAAGCTCTGTTGGGGCCTTGCACATCCACAGTGTCTATCAGGTTTTGTCCTTGCCCCCATTCACCAGGCTCCATGTCCCCATTGCCTTGTTGGCGGTCCACAAGCCTGTTCTGCAACACTGGGTAGTGGGTGCGCATGAGATTGTGCAGGATGCAGGAAGCTTCCACGATGCTCCTCACAGTCTGTGGGCTACCAAAAGAAGTGTGCGATGATCCATGGTGGAGATCAATGGATGATGTGGAAGAGCAAGAGCAAGGCTGAAGAGGTCTGCACACCAGGGCTGCTTGACTGAAAGTGTGATCCAGGTGATTTCCTCCCCCTTTTTATAGGAAATGTCGGTTTTCTGCTCGGTGTCCTTCCACATACTCTAGACATCCTCCAGACATCCTGAATATCCGAGATACATCCCATATATGAATGTTTTGTCCGTATTAATGCTTTATATCTGAGCTGCTTTCTCTTTCATCCTTTCTATGTCCGTGCTACTAACGCTGTGTGGACGTTCCGTGTACCTTTCGCTTCATCCCTCTTTCCGTTTTCAGCTGCAGCGGATGTGAGTTGTGCGGATGGCCAGAGGATGCCGAGAGGATACATCGGACGTGTTACGGATGACAACGGACATAGAACGTTTGTTGCCCGTATGTGTCGTGGATGTAGATCGTACGTGGTAGAAAGTTCATCCGCTCAAAAAGTTTTGTGCAGCTCAAAACTTTTTGAGTGGATGAAATAGCAGTAGATGGATGTTTGACGGATAGAGCGTATGAAAGACGTACGCAGTGAGTACACAACAGATGCATCGCGTTTTCCAATGGATGGGAAGCTTTTTGGTCCATTTTACATCTCCTTTGCTTCCATTGGTGCAGTGTGACATGGGCTTTAGAAATCTGTTTGATCTCCCACTCATTGCAGAGTTGGTCTTCCAATTGATATCTGGATAGTTGAAGTCTTTCATCACTGTGGTATACTTATTGCATACATTTGTTAACTGATTGGAAAAGATTTCCCTATTTTTTTTTTCAGAAAAAGGGGCAGCTGGGAGTGACTCTTTTTTGGTCTTCAGCCGTGCAAGCAGTCTCCCCCAACCAGCTGGCTGCTCTCTTCCTCCTTGGCCTTACAGAACAAACAGGCACAGAATGAGTAGAGCAGCCGGCTGGAGACTGAAAAAGAGTCGCGTCCAGCCACCTCTTTCACAGTACAAGAAACCTCCCCCAACCGGATGACTGCTCTCCTCCTCCTCGGCCATACAGAACAAACAAGCAGAGAAGGAGGAGAGCAGCCGGCTGGCTGCACTGAAAAGGGGTGGCTGGAGGCACCCCTTTTTCGGTCTCCAGCTGTCTCTTTTGGAGTACTGCACCACTCCGCTTGGACTTGCTTAGGCAAGTCCCTCCAGTGCAGTGGGCTCAATGGGGTGGACTGCATGGCTGGCACCTAGAATGTGGCTGCAGCAGTGCATTGGAGAAGTGGAGCAAAGCCGCTGCACAAAGCCTATAGCTGCCACACTTTTTCGGTGCAGGAGGAAGGTAAGGTTTCAGGCAGTTGGGAGAACCAAATTGAAGCTACCTGGCCCAGAACTGCCAGCGGGGGGGGGGGGGCGAGGCTGCAGCACATGCCTCGCTTGATTTCCCAGCTGCAAAAATGGGAGGGGAGGAAGTCCCACCCACAGCCTCTTTGTTGGATCCAGAAGCCTTGCCTGCTGGCTTTTTCGGGCAATGCGGGACTGGAGACTGGCTGGGAAGAACCCTCGTAATGGGCGCTTAGTAGCGTGTGTGTGTGTCTATTTGTTTCAGGTGAACCTCCTTTCCTAGCTTTAGAAGGAGAGAGGGAAGGAGGAAGGGAAGGAATAGAGAGAGAAAGAGAGGGAAAGAGAGAGAGGGAAACAGAGAAAGAAAGGGGGAAAGAGAGAGAGAAAGAGAGAAGGAGAGAGAGAGAAGAGAAAAGAAAGAAAAGGAAAAGGACAAGAAAGAAAAAAGAAAGGAAGGATGAAAAAGGATAGACAAAGAAAGACAGGAGAGAAGGAAGGGAGGAGAAAGTGAATGAGATATGAATGAATGAATGAATGGATAGATAAATACAAGGAAGGAGGGAGGGAGAGAGAGAAAGGAGAGGAAGGAAGGACACAAACCCTGGCTTCAGAAGACTCTTTGAAACAGCACAGCAATCTAGGGATAGAAGGGATCTCGTAGGTCATCTTCTAGTCCAAGGGTCTTCAAACTTTGCAAGTTTAAGACTTGTGGACCTCAACTCCTAGAATTCCTGAGCTAACATGACTGGAGGAGGAATTCTGGGAGCTGAAGTCCACAAGTATTAAAGCTGTCAAGTTTGAAGACCCCTGTTCTAGTCCAACCTCCTGCTCCAGCAGGAGATCCTTACAGAATCATAGAATAGCAGTGTTAGAAGCCACTCCCACCCAGTCACATGACCACCAAGCCACGCCCAAACAATCACATGACAAAACCAAGCCACATCCACCAAATAAGACACGTGCACAAAATTGGTAGTAAAAAATCCCACCACTGTGTTGTTTGTGCTTTTTTTTCTCATCACTTCCTATCTCATTGTTTGTTTTCTTAGGATTTATAGTTGGTTTTGTGATCAAGACATTCTAAAGATTGGTCACCATCCTCCCTCAATTTTAGTCTAAAGCTCTTATGATGAGTTGGGCCAGTCTTTTTCCTAGTAAATTTTCCATTGTTTTCGTGAGGTGCAGCCCATCCCTTGCCAAGAGTCCTTGTAGGTAATGCAATTTATGGTCTTGGAAACCAAAGTTTTTTTGGTGATACCAACCCTTTAGCCAGTGGTTTATTTCTAGAATTCTTTTTTCCATCAATGGGTGTTGGCTTTTGCTGGGAGTACTGATGAGAACACTACTTGTGCTCCTAGCTCCTTAACTTTATCACCTAGTTCAGGGATGTCAAATTCTAGTTGCTTATAATCTCTCAAAATTGTATTTAAGTTCTTTGTTGTGTTATTCATCTCAATGTGAAAGAGGAGGAAAGGGTAGAAATCTGTGGGTCTAATTATTTTGGTTAGGTTCTCAGTGACATCTTTAATTTTTGCTTCAGGGAAACAACATACCTTCCTAGATTGTATGTCTGGTCTGAAGATGTTTGGTTCCATTCCTTTGAGAATAGAATCTCCTATCACCAACATTCACCTTCCTTTTTTAGGGAGTGTAGTCTGAGATATTTTTCTGTTTATCTCAGGTATGTTTGTTGCTGTGGCTTTTTAATGGGCTATTTGATGATGTCTCTTTTTTAGATGTTTGTGGTTGTTGTTGTTGTTGTTGTTTTTTGTGGGGGGCTGCATATTTTTATCTAGGGAGAGAATATATTCCAAAATATTCCACTGACAAATATCTTGCACTTTTTCAAGGGCTGTTTTGGCAGTATAAATTATTGTTTTATTCCAAAATCTAATGCAGGACATTTTAAGAATGCTCGTTTTATTTTAAAGTTGCTGGACTTTTGAATACTAATCTTAACATTATATTACATAAGTGCATACATGAATTATGGCAATTACAAAATATACTCTATTTGCTCTGTGTGTCTTTCCAAGCTTCATCCCAATAGTTGATCACAGGCTAAAACAAAGATTTATATTCTCCAGAAAATGATAGAGAAAACCCTGAAGAGAATACATGTATATATTTCAAATTTATAATAAATATTTTATTTAGTTATTTATATTATTTACTGCATTTGTGTGACACCAGTTCCTGAAAGCTCTTGGTAGCTAAAAATGAAGATCACTATAAAATAAAAAGCAAACTTTTCATCCCCACTTTCAATACAAACAAAATGGACATCAAAATAATAAACTGCAAATATACAAAGTCACGCACTAGGCCAGTGGTGGCTAACATTTTGGGCTCCTGTGCAAAATCTTGTGTGTGCATTTGCATGCTTGCACTTGTGTGCCAGCACCCCAGAAGGCAATGCATGCCCCCTCCTCATGTCCCCTACTCGTGTGTGCACAATCCCCCACCCACGTACCCCTCCACCCTCTTACCTGCACTGTGCCTCACAGCTGATTTTCAGCTGGTTTGAGACCTTTTTCAACCTCCCAAAGGCTTGAGGAAAGCTTCGGCAGACTTCTACAAGCTTTGTAGGCCGAAATCTAGCCCTGTTTCATTACTTCCTGTTTTTCCTGTTTTTCCTGTGCTGGATGGAACAAGTAGATCTTAATGATGTTCTAAGAAAAAAAATCATAATTATTATCCACAAATAATAAGGGATTGCCAAACTTTTTTCCCAAAGATACTTAACAAGTAAAATAAACCAATAGCATCATTTTCAGTATAATGGATTTAAAGTATCTATTATGTGCATACTGATTCAGAAACCCAGTTTATAGATTTCAATCGGTTGTCTTCTCAGATAGGAAAGACAGTTATTCTCCTATCACTTTTCCATGTGCCTAATGTTCCAATTTTTATTTTCTATTCTCGATAGGTTCCCCCTCCCCCCCATAGTGTGGAACAGATTACGTTTTGGTATATTTAGATGAGATACACATTAACTTTGTGATTATGAATTCCTTACAAGTGAAAAGCAATTTTATTTTTCTTAAATGAGATTACTCATTTGCCCCTGTAGAGTGGATGCTCAGAATACCATATCTGCAGAAAAACAGTGGTTTCCAAATTAGGAAAGGTCAGTATGTTATGAAACATATAAACTATAATAAATAAAATAAGCTGTTCCAAGTAATTCTAGCATAATGCCACAATTCCAACTAGAAGCCCTTGTAAGTTTTACCGGTTTAACAAGATAACCTACGTTAGAAAAAATATATCTACTAATCCATATTGAACATATGAAAGTCTGGAACACATCAACTTGGATAAAAATTTGAAAATGCTAAACCAAAGCTCTTCAAGAAAATCCAGGTACAAAACTCAGGAATATGGAGAAAGTATTACATTGTGAAAAGAAAGCCTGAAATAGTAAAAATGTTAGAAAGGGAAAGGAAAAAAATGTAATGTGTATGAAAAGAAAAGATGAAGAACTACTCTCTATATTGGGGTACAAATATTTGTAATTCACTCTTAAAATTCTTGCCTACTGTTTAGTCTTTTTTTTCTTCCTAGCTTGTCAAAGAAAATTGATGTTTTATTCCTCTTCCTACGGTGTTGGTGGTAGTGTCCACAGCCATCCAAATGTCATCTGGGGTCATTTCTGAGTACTCTTATTCAAATCCATGGATTACCACTAGCAAAAAACAGCGTTGACACCAAGATTAGCAGAATGTTGGCAAGAGAAAGAAAAGTTCCTATCATTTAGTAGCCATGTTGGGGGAGGAGTACAAAAATAGCTTCATTCTTCCTCTTCCTGATACAATAATGTTTAACTTTCAGTGATTTTTATAAAACTGAATGAAGTCTGGGTCCAATCACAAGTTAAAAGAAACAATAATTATGAGAAAAAAAATCTGTAAATGGGAACTTCTCCGCTAACAAGCTTTCTCTTCCTCCTCAAGATGAATTTTTTTTTTCTCTACTCATGGGTGACACAAGATTAATTCAGCCTCCAAACACTTCTCTGTGATGGGCTTGCAGAACCAGTTGAAGCATACATAGACGTGTTCAGCATTATTCTATAGGCAGGACACCAAAACAAAGGCAGTAAAGCCCATGTCACACAGCACCAACGGATGGAAAGAGGATGTAAAACGGAGAGAAACACTTGCCATCTGTTGGTTAACATGATGCATCCGTTCTATACTCACTGCATCCATTTTTCATACTCTCTATCCGTCCAGCATCCGTCTACTGAGCTTTCATCCGCTCAAAAAGTTTTGAGCTCCACAAAATTTTTTGAGCGGATAAAGTATCCAACACGTCTGTTCTACATCCGCTAGGCATATGGGGAACATCTGTTATACATCCGCTATATCCGCTAGGCATCCGCTGTACATCCGTGCAACTTACATCCACTCCAGCAGAAAATGGACACAGGGAGGAAGTGAAACGGACGTGGAACAGACACGCAGCGTTAGTAGCACGGACGTAGAAAGGATGAAAGCAGATGCAGCTCGCATACAAAGCATTAAAACGGAAAAAACGTTCGTATAGGGGACGTATCTCGGATATTTAGGATGTCTGCAGGAAGTCTAGAGGATGCAGAAGGACACCTAGCGGAAAAATGAAATTTCCTATAAAAAGGAGGAGAAATCATCTGGATCTCACTTTCAGTCCAGCAGCCCTGCTGTGCAGACCTCTTCAGCCTTGATCTTGCTCTTGCTCTTCCACAGCATCCAGTCATCTCCACCATGGATCGTCGCACACTCCTTTTGGTAGCTGCCATCATTCTACAACAGTGTGAAGCCTTCTATAGGCTCTTTCAGCTGTTCTACGCAAGGAAAAGGAGGCGTCCAAGAAGTGTGTGGGTCCGAAGATGTATCAGGAGAAGAGCGGAGTACGGACTGTATAACAAGCTGATGGTGGAGCTTAGGAACGAAGAGACTCGGGCATTCCAGAACTTCGTGAGGATGCCAGCCATGTTTGACGAAGTTGTGGAGCGGCTGAGACCCAGGTTGACCAAGGCAAACACCAACTTCCGGCCCAGCCTGGACCCTGGGCTGAAGGTGGCACTGACTCTGCGCCACCTGGCCTCCGGGACCACGTACAGGAACATGCAGTACGGCTGGAGGGTGCCACACAACACCATCAGCATTGTAGTCAGAGAAGTGGTGCAGGCCATAATCGAAGAATACCTGGAGGAGCTCCTCAAGTGCCCCTCCACTGAAGAAGGCTGGAAGAAAGTTGCAAAGCAGTGGTATCAGAAGTGGAACTTTCCCCACACCATTGGAGCCATAGATGGGAAGCACGTGGCCTGCAAAGCTCCAGCCAACTCAGGGTCCAATTATTTCAACTACAAGGGCTTCTTCAGCATCATCCTCTTCGCCATTGTCGATGCTGACTACAAGTTCATGTACATCGATGCTTCAGGCAATGGGTCAGCTTCAGATGCCCAGGTATACAACGCCAGTCACCTCAAGAAGGGGCTGGAATGCAACCTCATCATGGGTTTCCCAGATCCAGACCCCCTGCCCAATGACACACAAGATGTGTCCTACTTCATCATGGGGGATGACGCCTTCTCCCTCAGAACCTACCTCATGAAGCCCTACACTTCCAGATGCCTCACCCGTGAAGAGAGGATCTTCAACTACAGGCTGTCCAGGGCAAGGAGGGTGGTGGAGAACGCCTTTGGCATCCTGGCCAACAGGTTCCAGGTACTTCTCACCACCATGCAGCATTGCCCAGAGACCATGAGGAACATCGTGGAAGCTTGCTGCATCCTGCACAATCTCATGTGCACCCGCTACCCAGTCTTGCAGAACAGGCTTTTGGACCGTCAACAAGGGAATGGGGACATGGAGCCTGGTGAATGGAGGCAAGGACTAAACCTGATAGACACTGTAGATGTGTCAGGCCCCAACAGAGCTTCCCGTGAAGGGAAGAAGCAGCGCAACCTGCTGAAACACTGGTGCAACTCCCCAGCTGGAGCAGTGGAGTGGCAAGACAGGATGGTAGATGTTTAATGGATGCTTCCTTGAGCTTGTCTCATCACACTGATGAGATTGTGCCAGGTATGTTGTGTGGGCCTACAATGAACAGGGCATTTAATAAAGAGTTGTGTTTATGTTCAAATGTCTTGATGAATGATTAAATTGTTATTGATAATAAAGAGCCATAGGTGTGGCACCTGGGAGGGTGGACCATACAGTCCCACTATGCTTGCACTGGAGGTTTATATATCCCACAGCTATTACCCATCCCAAAGGTATTCCTGCCCATCCCACTGCTATTCTAACCCATCCCACGGCTATTATCTATCCCAAAGGTATCCCTGCCCATCCCACTGCTATCCTTACCCATCCCACAAGCATGCAAAGCCTTAAACCATTTCTAAAAGTTTCCACCAAGGCCTTATTGACTAAAAGAACTGAAGCAAGTGTGTGAAGCAAAGATAAATTTTATTAATAACAAACTGTAAAAGCAAAATGACCCAAGTAAAGTGTTCCAAGCAAAGATAAAGTCAACAGGTAGCAACCCAGTCTCTGGCACTCTTCTCAGTCACTCTGAGGCGTGCCCATAGTCTCAGGGGTGAAGGGTCCAGGTGCTGTGGAGGTGGCAGTGGCTGGAGTGCTGGTCTGAGGCACCATTGGGGTGCCTGGCCCCGAGAGGACAACAGGGGATGGTGTGTGGAGGAAGGTCTCAGAGAGCTGGCTCAGTCCTGTGATGTTGAGAGCCCCTTCCTCCATGACATGGGGTGTCAGTCCCAAGACCGATGACAGATGTTCTGAGGCTGGGCTTGGCTGTGGGGTGGAGGAAGGAGGAGTGTAGTGGGGCTGTCTGGTCTTCAGGTGAGTGAGGTGAGGCATCGGTGGCATCGGTGGCATCGGTGGCATTGGTGGCGTCGGTGGCATCTGTGGCGTCGGTGGCATCTGTGGCGTCAGTGGCATCTGTGGCACCGGTGGCATGCGATGAACCTGTGACTGGACTGGGAAGGGCTGCCTGTGCTGCTGGAGCTCCTGGTAGCCGTAGCCTTGGTAGGTGAGGGCCTGTGGAAAGCCTTGGAAGGGCTGTGACATCACCTGGGGTGGAGGAGCAGACCTGGACTGGGTCAGAGCAGGTTCAGAGCTGGGCTTGGATGGTTGTGCAGAAGACCTGTGATCCTCTCCTTGATCACCTGGTAATGGGATTCGGACATGTCCATGAGGGTCTGGTTGACGTAGGTGAGGAAGGGCTTGCAGTTTGAGGATGGTATGTTGGTGTGTACCAGCTGAGAGAGGAGATCTACGCTGCTATTGATGGTGTCCCTGATCTCCAGCAGGACAATATGGCTCTGTCCCTCCGGTCTGGCTCTCTGCCTGCTTTCTGTGGAGGTGGAGCTGGGGGTGGGTTGGTCTCTGGTGGCAGTGGCCTCTCCTTGCTCCAAATGCATCAGGGGGTCCTCCATGTGCTCCGCCACGGGGAGTGCAGCTGTCGGGGGGGTCTCCATCGTGGGGCTCTCCAAAGATACCTGCCTGGACACAGGAGCTGACTCTTGTCCAGAAGAGGACTGGCTGTCTGTGGGCTGCCTGAGAGAGAGGGTTGACAGACGGGCTGCTCCTTGGTGGCGGACCTCACCCTCCAAGAAGCTGCACTTGGCCATCACATAGGTCTCGTGGTGGGTGAGCTTGACCGCGGCCTGGCCAGACTTCTTGAGGTGCAGCTTCCCGTACCAGGTGTGCATGTACTTCCACCACCTGAGGAGGACCTCCGAAGTGTAGCCCAGGCTCTCTGTCTTCTCTCTCCAAGGTGCCTGCTTCCGCTTGGTGTCTCGATAGAGCCTGTGTCCCTTCCGCCAGAGGTACTCGTTCTCCCTCAGCCATTCGAGCACCTCATCCTCATGTTCCTCTTCGATGGAGTACTGTCTCCTCTCCCTATCGCACGATTGCCTCTTCCTCCCTCTGGCAGGGCCTTCTGGGCCCTCATTAGTAGGGCTTTGAGGTTCTAGGGGCTGGTCCACCACACCACCACCACCAGCAGTAGCACCAGCAGCACCAGCAGGACCAATATCAGCACCATCAGAGTATGCACCATCAGAAGCACCAGCAGGAGAAGGCGGAGCTACGTCTCGGTGTTACAGCTGCGATCTCGGGGCTCTGAGATCTCAGCTGATATTTTTGCCTCTGGTCGGTTCTAACGGACCTAAACCGTCCCGTAGAGACGGGGATTGTGAAGGGCACAGTCCCAGGATCCCAGAGATATCGCAAAATCTCTGGTTTGATCCGGGAGAAGCCCTTTTGCTGGAAGCAGAAAGGCAGCCTTCAAAGCTGCTGAAGTCGGGACAACTCCGGAAAGAAAGGGATTTAAATGAGCGTGTATCGGTTGGGTGAGAAATTCTTTTGCATTATAAATTGATTAAGACTTGAAAGGACATCCTGAACAAAGAAGAAATCTGTGGCTTTATTTATGTTTGACTGAACCTTGGTTGAGCGGCGTTTAAGTGATGTCAAATTGAGACTTGGATTTTTTTTTTCTTATTTTCTTTGAGGATTTTAAGGTGACTTTGCAGGTAACCGGATTGAATTTTCTCTTATATATATTTTTATTGTTCACTTGATTTTTATTTTTTATCTTTTTAACTTTCTTTTTAGGATAGAGGCTCCCTTTGGCTATCTTTTTTTTTCTTTTTGTTTGAGTTCTTTATAAATATTTTTTCTTTTGGCTGGGGGGGGAAAGAGTATTAAGAGATGCTGCAACACTGCCAACTAGAGGCTTGAAAATATTTTATTTGAATTGGGGAGAAAAGCACTTCTTTTCAAGGACATTTTAATGTGATAAGATAGAGGGAGAATACAGTAAAATATTATTACAGGTGCTCTCTTGGACTCTTATCAATATCTCAACATTTGAGGTTTGGCTTTGAAGCTGCTGGAGAAGACAGTCATAATAAGAGCCTTGGATAAAGAAATAAAGTGCAGTGTACAGTGCATATATATATATATATATATACCTTTGAAACTCCTACTCGCCAGCCTTTTTGTAAATTTTAACTCTAGGATTTTTGCTTTTTATTTTAAAGGGAAAGCCTCAGAGCTCTTTCTTTTTTCTTTTCTTTCTTTTTTTTTCTCTTGCCCCTTCGCTTCTTCCATTTATTTTAATTGGATTAGGGTCTAGAAGAACCTGAAGACCTTTCTTTTTCCTTTTTCCTTTTTTCTTTTTTGGTTTTGGGCTTTTTACTATTGGATTTCTTTTTTTTTTTATTTATTTTTTTTGGACTATATTTGGTTAATATACCAGCTGGATTCAAAGTCAAAGAGAGCTTGAAGCCTTGGAAATATTAAAATGAGCAGGAAACCAAAACCATTCGGCGTTTTTGCTTCTACCTCTGCTTCCCCACCACTTGAAGGACAGCTTTTAATTCAGACAATGTTGAAGCAAGATAAGGAACAAGAAAAAGTAAATTTACAGATGATTATGCAAGGAATTCAAGATATTAAGATAAAAATAGATACCATGGATAAAAAAATAGAGAAATCTGATGAAAATTTTAAACAAATGATGGGAAAGTATGAGGAGAGATTCCAAAAAATTGAGGAAGAAGGAAAACAAAGAGAGGAGAAGATTGGAAATATTGACACTAGATTAACAGTGGTAGAACAAGAAAAAAATGGGATGTTGAGGTGGGAGATGGAAAGATCAGAATTTTATGTTAGATTTCAAAATATAGAAGAGGAAAAAGGAGAAAACTTGGCTGTGATAATGATAGAAATATTGGCAGATCTTCTGGAAATTACTGAGGAAAAAATGATGGACGGAGTAGATGAGATATACCGAGTTTATACAAGATATGCGATGAGAAATAAACTACCAAAGGAAGTACATATTAGATTTACTAAAAAATCCATCAGAACACAAATATTACAAGAGGCAAGAGAAAAAGCATTGAAATATAAAGGCAAAGAGATTGTAGTTTTAAAACAAATACCTAGAAGAGTGAGAGAGATGAGAAGAGAATATCGATTTTTGACCAAAATGCTATTGGAAAATGAAGTGAACTATAGATGGCTGATACCAGAAGGACTAATTTTTACGTGGCAAGAGCAGAGACATAGAATTGACTCGATTGAAAAAGCAGAACTTTTTTATGCAGAATTTTTTGGAAGAAAAAAAGAGGAGGCAGAGAAAGAGGTCTCATTAATTGAGCTTCAGGAGGAACAACTGGAGATTGAAAAAGAGAAAGGAGTTGTAGGTGGACAGATAGACAATAAAGAACAACGTGAAGTGAGAGCCATGAGAGCTGTTAGACCTAAATATAAAGCATAATCATGGAAGAAAAAAAACTGATTACAATGAATATAAATGGACTTAACTCAGCTGTTAAAAGAAGGAAAATCTTTCATAAATTAGAGAAATTAAAATTTGATATAATTTGCTTACAAGAAGTTCATATTAAAAAGCAACATGAGCAATTGTTAGTACAGCCAAAATTAGGGAAAATATTTACTTCTTTGATTCAATGTAAGAAAAGAGGAGTGGTTCTCTACATTAAAGAAGATATTCCAGCAAAACTGATCTACACGGATGAAGATGGAAGAGTATTAATGGTGGAAATAATGGATAATAATAAAAAAAATACTCTTGATTGCAATTTATGCTCCGGATGATAAACAAGAAGAGTTTTATAAAAAACTACATATGGAAATAATTAGACTGGACTATGTTAACATAATTATGATGGGAGACTTTAATGGAATTGTGGACAATAAATTGGACTATATAACAACAACAACAAAACAAAATAGAAAGATTCTCCCTAAATCTTTTTTTAAAATGACAGATGAATTAACCTTAAAAGATATTTGGAGGGAAAGAAATGTTAAAACTAAACAATATACTTTTTATTCTAATAGACATTTATCATGGTCCAGATTAGATATGATTTGGATCTCAACAGAATTAATATCTACTATTCAAGAAACAAATATTGAAATAAGTACTTGGGCAGATCATAGTCCAATGACAATTAAATGGAAGGGACAAAAAAAAAGATCGAGATGGACATTAAACAATACTATTTTAAAGGAGAAAGATTTTATACAATGGATGGAGAAGGAATTGGTTTTTTTTTTAAAAGAAAATAAAAAAGAAGATACTTCAATACAGAATGTTTGGGATACAATGAAGGCATATGTAAGAGGTTTGATAATAGACTATACAAGAAAAAAGAATATTAGGAAAATACAAACCTCCAAGGCCTTGGAAGATGAATATATAAGACTTGAAAAAGAACTACAGAAAATACCACAGAAAAAAGATATTAAATTGAAACTGGATGTAATTAAGCATAAAATGGAATTAATAGAAAAAGAAGAACTGGCACAGAAAATTAGAAATTCTAAACAGAATTATTTTGAAGATGCAAATAAACCAGGTAGATGGCTAGCATATAAACTGAGAAAGGAGAAGGAATCAAGAAAAATATTGAAACTAATAGATGATCAAGGTCAAGTTTGCTGTGGTAATAAGGAGAAAAAGGAAATTATTCGAGATTATTATGGACAACTATATAAACAAGAGAATATTGATGAGGAAAAAATTAAACAGTATTTACAGAATGTTAACTTACCGAAGATACCTAAAGAGACTGAAGAAATGTTAGAAAGCAATATAACAATGATGGAATTAAATGAAGCATTTAAAAGACAAAATAATGGGAAAGCACCAGGTCCAGATGGGCTTCCGGCAAAATTCTATAAAAAATTTCAAGAATCATTGAACACTCCATTAGAAATGGAGAAATTATGAATGAAGTTATGTTAAAAAAGATGACACCCAAAACATGGTCAGAGGCATATATTACACTTATTTTAAAGGAAGAGGCTGACCCATTGCAAATTAAGAACTATAGACCTATTTCCTTATTGAATGCAGATTATAAAATCTTTGCTTCAATCTTAGCAGAAAGACTGAAAAAATATTTAAATAATTTTATTCATCCAGATCAAAATGGATTTCTACCAAAGAGACAAATTAGAGACAACATGAGAGTAATTTTGGATACCTTGGAATACTATGAGGCTCATCCTGAAAAACAAATGGCTTTGATATTCCTAGATGCTCAAAAGGCATTTGACAACGTGAACTGGAGATTTATGTTATTATTATTGGAACAGATGGGCTTTGCCAGAAAATTTATTCAAGCAATAGAAGCCATATATAATAAACAGACAGCAAAGGTAATGATGGAGGGAGAATTTACAGATCTTATTAATATAAGAAGAGGTACAAGACAAGGATGTCCCCTATCTCCTTTGTTATTCGTATTAACTTTGGAAGTGTTGAATAGAAATATTAGAGATGACAAAAATATAAAAGGAATGAAAATTAAAAAGGAAGAATTTAAACTACAAGCTTTTGCTGACGATTTAGCTTTTATTCTGGAAGACCCATTAGAAACCGCTCCAAAGTTATTGGAAAAGGTAGAGACATATGGTGAGATGGCTGGCTTGAAAATAAATAAAGATAAAACAAAGATTTTGACAAAAAACATGTTATTGAGACAAAGAGAAGAACTGACAGATCTTTTGAAAATTCAAATTACAAACAAGGTTAAGTATCTGGGGATATATTTAACAGCAAGATGTAGCACATTAAAAGAGAATAATTATATTAAACTCAAACAACAGATAATTACAGATTTGAAGAAATGGGAAAATTTACAATTGTCATTAATAGGGAGAATTTCAACAATTAAGATGAATATTTTACCTAGAATTTTATTTCTCTTTCAAACAATACCAATTAGACTTGGAAAAGACTACTTTGAAGATTTAAATAAAACTATGTTGAAGTTTATATGGCAAGGTAAAAAAGCGAGAATAAAGTTAAAACTTTTGCAAGATGCTAGAAATAGAGGAGGTTTTGGCCTGCCTAATTGGGAACTGTATTATCAAGCTGAAAGTTTGATGTGGGTCAAAGAATGGATAACATTAAGAAAACATAGATTGTTGACATTAGAAGGACATGATTTACTGTTGGGCTGGCATGCTTTTTTATGGTACAAGGGAACTAAAACACAGGGGTATTTCAGAAGACATTATATACGGGAGTCTTTGTGGTTAAATTGGGAGAAGATAAAAAAACAATGTTACTTGAAAATTCCAGTTTGGTTATCGACTATTGAAGCATTTTCCTATCCTATGATCTATAAAAAGGAACAAACAGTTAGATATGGGGAACTGTTGGATGAAAAGGGTGGACTTAAAACGATCCAAAATTTAGAGGAACAAGGTATAAGGATGAATTGGTTTTCATATGCGCAAATACACTCAAGATATTTTGAAGATTTTAAAACGGAAGGATTCTATGATAAACAGACTGATTTAGATAAGATATTGATGGGTACTGATGAGAAAGTGATTAAAAAGTTATATGGTTATTTATTGGGAATTAAGCTAGAGGAAGAACAAGTTAAAGAAACTATGATTGCTTGGGGGAAGAATTTTGGATATGGGATTGATTTAGAGCAATGGCAAAAATTGTGGTCTCAAAATTATAAAATGACAATGTCAATAGCATATAAAGAAAACTTGTATAAGATGTTTTACAGTTGGCACCTTCCCCCGACAAGAATAGCAAGAATGTTCAAGAACAAATCTGAAAAATGTTGGAAATGTCATCAGATACCTGGCTCATACTATCATATGTGGTGGACTTGTGAGAATGCCAGAAAATATTGGACTAAAATTCACATGTGGTTGGAAAAAATGACAAAGAAACACATAGACTTGAAACCAGAGATCTTTTTATTGGGAATTTTACCTGATATATATAATAAAGACTTGAAACACTTGATTGTAAATGTATTAACAGCGGCTAGGATTGTATTTGCTAAAAACTGGAAGAATGAGAAAATGCCATTGCAGGAAGAAATTATTGAGAAAATATTGGAATGTGCTGAAATGAGTAGATTGACATTTGAAATTAGAGAACAAGAAGATAAACAATTTTATGCAATTTGGGGTTTTTTTTTTATCAATGGTTAGATGATAAAATACAATAATAGAGCATTAATATTATATATATGAAGGGTTTTTAGGATTGATTTGTTATGATTATATGATAAGTTATAGAATAAACTGTTTGAAGTATTGTTATCTCACAAAGCATGAATGATTAAAAGTATAGTCAGAAAAAGATTTTTTTATTTTTTTTTAGTAATATTAGAATATGGATTGACAATATGAGTGGTTATGCAATATAATTGTAATTGACATTATAAAATGAATGCACAAAACTGATGAACCAACCGATACACCGGAAGTATATATGAGAGTAGATGTTTTTAATGTTTTGTACGTTTGTCTGTTTGTAGAAAATTAATAAAAATTAAAAAAAAAAAAAAAGAAGCACCAGCACCAGGAGCAGCCCCAGCAGAAGCCCCAGCAGAAGCAGAGTCAGTGCCAGGGGGTGGGATGGTGGCCCTGTACTTCTTGCCAGGGCTGGCAGGAGTAGGCACAGGCTTCCTCTTCTTCCCCATGGTTGTTGGCTGGAGATGTGTCTGGCAGCAGGTCTTTCCTCTGAATTGTGACCTGCTTGCGAGCTGCATCCTTTTATATCCACGGGGCTGACACAATGCATCCTCCCCGCATGCGCAGTGAACACTTTGCATCCGGTAGGCATCCGTTAGGCGTCCGTGAGGTATCCACATCATCCGCTAGGCATCCGCTCTGCATCCGCTCCTTCCGCTGCGCGTCTGCTTCGCTGTGCTCCCCCGGAAGCCCTGCGGATGTGTCATCCGCTTCCATCTGCTTCCATCTGCTAGACTTCCGTGGAGCATCCGCTTAACATCCTCGCTACGTCCTCTCCCCATCCGTTCCTTTCCGTTGTTGTCTGTTCTCTTTATGCAAATTTGGGGCACTTTTGAGAGCGGATAACAATGGATGGAACATTTTCTCGTCCGCTGTGTTCTTTTTACATATGTTTTGCATCCGTCGGCCGATGTGACAAGGTCTTAAGCTATATTTTTTTCCGTTTTAACATTTTTATTGGGATATAAAATAAGATACAAAATATGAAAGTAAATAGGAAAACGGTGTGAAGGGACACCGGGGAGAGAAGTGAGGGGGGATAAGAAAAAAAAGAAACATTGACTTCAAATAAATAGGGCATTAACAATAAATCACAAGTTTTTATTTTTTCATCATAATATGAACAAGCCACTTCTATAAAGATCTATCAATCTAATTGGTAAAACCCAAAATTAAGGTTTCATTCTTTTCCATTTCAAGCGCAAAATTCAAAAGCGGTCTCCGTGTGGAAATAAAAATACTTATCAATGATGGGATTCAAATAATTTAACAACTGGTTCTCTGCCCTAATGACTGGCTGGGTAGGCATAGCTGGGTGATCATGTGACTGGGTGAGCATGGTCAACTCAACATCACTCATGTTGAGGGGTGCCTGGCCTATCCTCTCCCTGCCACTCCTTGTCACACCCGGCCTTACCTCGTAGGGTGGCTTGCCTTGCCCAGCCCCTCACCTCAAAGGCCTCAATGAGATACAATTTCCCTCTATATGTATTTACTACTATTGAACATCCAAAATATATTATTTAAGGATATGTATATATGCCACATGTGCCTATTACATTTTAACACTGTTGATCCCCTCTCCCTGGAGTGAATTTTTTTTAAAAAAAAATACTGTAGCAGTAAATTTAAACATTACATTGCATCTATCCAATATATATCCAGAGGGACATCTGTGCAGTGGAGTCAAGAGGATCAAAATAGTAGATGCCACCAGGGACATCAAAGTCATTTGAGTTCTTAGGAGTATATGATATAAGTATATGATATAAGTGATTAAGAAGGACAGGTTTTGATTGCTCAGTTAAGCGTGACATTTTATTTTATTGATGCCCTCCATGGTCACCCTTGAACAAATATTTTGAAGTGGGAGGCATGGGATGATAGTGCTGCAGTGACTTTTATGGGAAGTCTTTTAACATGATTTTTCTCCAGGTGACAGGGACACTTGTGATCATATTATTCCAAGGGAACAGCTGACTTAGTCAACCATGTCAAGAGAATATCAACAATGTGATGAGACTATCATGTCAAATAAACAGTTTTCTGCAAACCCTACAGTCCTGCCTCTTCCTTCTGCGCACCCACTTAACACCTATTATTCCCTATTACAGTTGACTTTGAATGATACTTTCTATTTATAATACTTGACACTACTACAACCATTTCCCTACTTTTCTGTACATTTATTTATTATGTATTCTATTATTGTTTCAAATTTGCTAGAAGTACAACCATAAATAGCATAAAAACTATTTTAGGAAATAAAACAAATTTAACATTGTACAAATACAGGAAAAAAATTTAAATGATTCAGTTTTATAATTTAAATTACATTTCCACCTTCAGAATATCAGATCTTTTTGACTAAAGATCACCATATTTCAAAGTCATTAAGAGTCAAGCATTATACAAGTTTAATATAATATTTTAATAAAATATATCTTAAATGCTGTGGTTACTTTAAGTGATAAAGATAGCACTCCTAATTTTTGAGCCATTTTATTCATATTTCCTCACACAATGTCTTGGAATAAGACTACATTATTTTTTTTAATACTATTTTATTTATTATTCCTCTACTTGCTGTAGTTTATTCTGCTTTTCAAACAATTATCTCACAATGCTAGTTACATTTGTGGAAATACCAACACACACAGAGAGAGAGAGAGAGAGAGAGAGAGAGAGAAAGAGAGAGAGAGAGGGAGGGAGGGAGGGAGGGAGGGAGGGAGGGAGAGAGAGAGAGAGACAGAACATTAGTTTTAAGTGTGAAAACCAAGCTTTTAAAGGATCATCATGCTGTTACAAACACAAACCAAATTTATAACTGAGTTGAAAGGCACAGGATCTCATAGCAGTGATTTCAGGAGCAAAGAATCACAGGTTGAACAGTTTATCTGTAACTGAAAAGGAGCTTCTAAAACTGATGGCAAGGCAGGAAAAAGGACATTTTCAGTAATGATGCTCCTGCCCCTACAGAGTAACTGAACCACTTTTATAATCATCCTTTGAGAGCAAATTCTTTTTATTTTCTCAGGATTTTTGTTTTTTTAGCATTTTTATAACTTTTACTGGTATTTCTATTTTCTATTATATTTTTATAATATTATAAAATATTATATTTTATTATAGTCTTATATTTTTATTGCTATTATTATAGTTTCTACTGATTTTTGCATTTCTGCTCTTTAAAACTGTTTTACTATTGTGCAAACCTTATGCAGAGTAGGATATTAAAGAATAAATCATTTGTGTAATTGGTTTTATCTGTATGCTGACCAGTCATTTTGAATGAGATTAGATAGATAGATAGATAGATAGATAGATAGATAGATAGATAGATAGATAGGTAGGTAGGTAGGTAGGTAGGTAGGTAGGTAGGTAGGTAGGTAGATAGATAGATAGATAGATAGATAGATAGATAGATAGATAGATAGATAGATAGATAGATAGATAGATAGATAAGCAGGCAGGCAGGCAGGGGAGAGGGGAGAGGCTGTGAACTTCAAGTTGCAGCACCCACTTTGTCCACTCCTGCTGGCAGCTTTGGGATGGGCAATGGTTCAGCTTTTCAGGCTGGCTGCGACCCCCAATCCCTGCCTGCCCTTCCCTTCCTTCTGCGATGGGTGGCAGAGAGGAAGGTGAGCCAGGGCTGAGCCGCTGCCACTTGTCCCCTGCCTGGAGCCTCCTCCCAGCCACTTCTTGCATGGCTGGCTTTTTGCCAAGGTTTGTCCGACTGTTGGGGGGGACTGGACAGGGGCCAGAGGAAGAGACAGCTGCCAGTGGGCAGGGGGTGGCTCGAGACCATGAGGCAACACTGCCCACATCACCCATCTTCCAGCCAACCCAACCCTGCCCACCCACCAGCCCGTGCCCTTCAGCCAAGCATAGTGTTTACAGAGCGTGTCTCCCTCTCCCATCGTTGGCCTTACCTTGGTGGGCAGCCACGGTGAGCAGAATGGTGTGAGTCTTGTAGGCTGGAAGATAAGGTTGATGGAAGGGGAAAGAGATCTGGCCTAGTTCATCGCGCTCAGCCAAAGGGCACAGGCTGGCAGGTGGTCAGGGGAGGGCTGGCTGGTGGAGGGACGATGTGGGTGGCTAAGCCTTGCAGTCCCTGGCCACCCTCCACCCACTGGCAGCCAGAGCAGGGGAGGCACCTCCTCCCCAGGCCCCATTTCCCCCCTGACAGCTGGACATTTCCCCTCTTACAGCTGGACAAACCTAGGCAAAAAGTCAGCCACACAAGGAGTGGCTGGAAGGAGAGGGCCAAAGAGTGGGGCAGGGCTCTTCTTTACTTTTACATTTCCAACATTGATTTAACATACCTTTATAAATCTTAGATAATTTATCTGGTATTAAATACCAATTATTACATCATCTTATAGAAATTTTCTTTTAGATTATTATTTAATGTAAATTTTAAACCTTTTGTCCACATATTTTCACATTGTTCAAGCATCATGTTATATCCACAATTCCTTGCCCACTGAATCATACATTTTACATATTCATTAGCATGTTGCAGTAAGGTAAAGGTTCCCCTCACACATACGTGCTAGTCATTTCCAGCTCTATAGGGCAGTGCTTATCTCCGTTACAAAGCTGAAGAGCCAGCGCTGTCCAAAGACATTTCCTTGGTCATGTGGCCTGCATGATTAAACATTGAAGGTACATGGAACTCTGTTACCTTTCTATCAAAGTGGTCCCTATTTTTCTACTTGCATTTTTACAAGCTTTGGAACTGCTAGATTGGCAGAAGTTGGGACCAGTAACTGGAGCTCACTCCATTACATGGTGCTAGGGATTCGAACCATTGAACTGCCGATGTTTCTGATCGACAAGCTCAGTGTCTTAGCCACTGTGTCCCATCTTGCAGTAGCTTATATCTAATTCTTGTTTTTTTCCCTTGCCGTATGAACTAAGAAATATCTTTCTGGTATTGTTTAAATGGATTATCAGTTGTGAGTATTGGTAATGTCTGAAATAATAAAAAACATATTTGGTAAAATATTTATCTTGATTACAGAGATTCTACCCAATAATGATAAGTGTAGTTTATCCCATCTTTGTAAGTCCTGTTTAATGTCCCTCCAAAGAGGGACAATTGTTTTGAAACAGTTTTATATTTATATTTGTCAACATAACCCTTAAGTATTTCACCTTTTTCTCAACCACAAAATCAGACTTTTTGTTCAATATATCACTATGCTGGGATGACATATTCTTGATCAGCATTGTTATTTTCTGTTTATTTATTTTGAAACCTGCCAATCACCCAAACTCATTCAATTTCCTCATCAAATATTCTATATTGTTTTTAGGTTCTTTAAAAATATAACTAAATCATCAGCAAATGCGCTCAATTTACAAACTACTTTCTTAACATTTATACCCCTTATTTTATCATCTTATCTGCTACATCTATTCAGAACTTCCAATACCAAAATAAACAACAGAGGGGACAAGGGACATCCGTGTCTTGTACTCTTTTGAATTTCATGAGTTAATTAGATCACCATTTATGACAATTTTGCATTCTGTGATGTGTAGATTGCTTTAATTTCTTGGATAAAATTCTCCAAAGTCCATTTCTCCCAACACCTTAAACATACAAAACCCAATTTAGGTTGTCGAAGGCCTTCTCTGCATCTAAAAGTATGAATGAGAGAAATAAAAATTATTCCTGTAAAGAAAGGAGAATTAAGGCAGCCTGTTTCTCATTATGACATTGTAAGTATGCAGTAATATTTAAGACAGTCCTCACCAGAGATGGTATTCAGAAGGTTCTGACCAGTTCTGAAGAACTGGTAGCAGAAATTTTGAGTAGTTTGGAGAACTGAAATTAACAGGCCCTTTTACTGGCCCTGCCCATTTATTCTCTGCCTTCTGAGTCCCAGCTGATTAGCTGGGTCTACTTTTGTTGCTCTGCACAGGAAAACGGAGATGGAAAGCAGGTTAGTGGGGCGGGGAGGGAATTTTGCAGTAACCTTCCACCAGCAGTGAGGTGGGAATGGAAATTTTGCAGTATCCCCTACCTGCCACGCTCACCAAGCCACACCAAACCCACAAAACCATGCCCACAGAACTAGTAGTAAATTTTTTTGAATCCCACCGCTGGAACTAGATTTCCTGAAAATCTTGTGTTATTCTGATGAAAACAAAAACAGATAACATCATTAAACACTGTTATTTTCCCATTTCAGATTGAGAGGGTTATTTTTAAAGATCTTTGATCCAAACTAAGATAAAAATTAGAATAGTTATGCAACAGAGCATATCATATGAATCAAATCAGAGGGATAGTTTTGTACATTATATAATAATTTATTATATAGAATATATTATATATAATTATGTGGATTGCAAATAGGGAGGTGGATATAAATTTAAATAATAATTACTAGCAGTTATTTAATAATAACTACTAGTAGTTATTTTCAGATAGGCTCTAAGAACCTTATCCAAACCTGAATATTATATCTCAATTGTTTAAGAACTGGAAAAATCCTGACCCATATAGTCCATTAAAATATCATAGTATTAGGTTCACCTCTGTTCATTAAACTTAAGATATCATCAACACTCAGACACTTTCAGAAAGACATGCAGATTAGATCTCCTTCTCCTCCATGTGATAGATTTGCTTTAAAGATATCCACTGAATTTTTAATGTTATTTTAATAAAATATATGTATAAATTTATTTTTTCATTTTCAGGTGGTATTTTCAGCAGGTGCAGCATGATGCCATCTTCAGCTGCATTACTAATAGCAGCAGGTGCCATTCCAGAAAGATTAAGGTGGTGCAGGAATCATTTGTAGTGGGTAATGACAAACTGATATTGGATCTGAACTGCTGAGTTTTCCTTCTGGATGAAGGAGAAATCTTGAGATATACTGTGTGTACCTCTGGTTAGCTGGTTTTGATCAGTTAACAACAGAAATGGGCCTTTAGGAGGTAGACTGTAATCACTTGGCATAAGATTCCATTGTGGTTTAAGCTGTTACTGTAGCCTTTTGGGAGGGAGATTCAAACTTTGATCAAATCTCATATTTTTAATCCCTTCAGAACTTCCTTTTTTGCTTACATTTATTAAGAGTTAAAAACCTTCAGGGTAGCAAGTTTGGTTTTTCTTGAGAGAGTGTCTTCAATCATTTAGAAAGAAAGAAAACTATATGGCTAGAGCTTTGTAAATGTTTGCTTAATATAAAGCAAAAAAGTGATTAATTTGCTGAGTTTGGAAAGTTTTCTTTTCAAGTGGACAAAGGGATCAGATTAATTTGAATTTAAAGAAAATTCAAACTGGCAACTTCAAATCTCAACAAATAAATGCTCTGTCTTACATATTGGCAAAAAAAATCATAAAATAAAATAAAAGCTGAATAGTCAGGACCTTATTGATGATCCAAATTCTTTCAAGGACCTTGGAGTTCTCATCTCTGATGATCTAAGTGCTAGAGCCCACTGTAACTACATAGCCAAAAAGGCATTAAGAGTTGTTAACCTAATCCTATGTAGGGATTTCTCCCTACCTCCCTCCTTGTAGGGATTTTTCTGGTAATATCACACTACTAAGTAGAGCATACAAAACATTTGCTAGACCAGTACTTGAATACAGCTCATCAGTCTGGAATCCGGATTACGTATCTGATATTAATACAATTGAGAAAGTCCAGAACTATTTCACAAGAAGAGTTCCCCACTCCTCTACTCGTTGCAGAATACCTTATGCCACCAGACTTGAAATTCTAGACCTAGAAAACCTAGAACTATGCCGTCTTCGGTCCAATCTAAGAATGGTATATAAAATTATATATTGCAATGTCCTACCTATCAATGAATACTTCAGTTTCAACCATAACAATACAAAAGCACACAATAGATACAACTCAAGGTAAACCACACCAAACTTGATTGCAGGAAATACGACTTCAGCAACAGAGTGGTCAATGTCTGGAATACTCTACCTGACTTTGTGGTTTTTTTTCCCCAAACCCCAAAAACTTTAACCTTAGACTATCTACTATTGACCTCACCCCTTTCCTAAGAGGTCTGTAGGGGACGTGCATAAGCGCACCAACATGCCTACTGTCCATGTCCTATTGTTTCTTTTTATTTTTCTTATATGTATCCACTTCATGTATTCATAATTATGTTATACTTATACCTGTTGACAAAATAAATAAAATAAAAATAAAATAAATAAAATGTTGAAGTTAATTAATGGAGCCTTTCACATGGGAAAAGTCTGGTATAGAGGGCATCAGATGGCTACTTTAAAGAAAAAATTTGATGTCTGGATCTAAGAAATTCTGATGCTTATTTAAGTCTTATACAGACCCAAAAATGTTTTTTTTCCTCAAATATTTTTTTATTATTTTGTATCATACATTTCCTTTCTATGTTGAGTAGTGTGCTCTCTAAGTGTCCAAGATGTTAACATACAAACATTATCATTGTAATTATGATTATGTATGTATGTATGTATGTATGTATGTATGTATGTATGTATATATGTTATTCAGGTTTGTTCGGGTATTTTCCTATATCATTATAGTTGTGCTTTTAAACTTGTACCGACGTTTCGGCAGAATCTCATCTGCTATGATGACAGATGAGATTCTGCTGAAATGTCACTACAACTTTAAAAGCACAACTATAATGATGTGGGAAAATGCTCGAGCAAACCTGAATACCTTACATACAAATAATTGCGAAAACTTAAAAAAACAAATATTTATAGATATAGATATTTATTTTCTTAAGTTTTCATGGGAATTTATATGTATGGTATTCAGCTTTGTTTGGATATTTTTCCATGTCATTATAGTTGTGTTTTTAAATACTGCCGTCATCACACAACCCATTACCCAGGTCGTTACAACACAGGAGGCTGATAAACATACAGCCAATACCTCAGCCACACATATTCTTACGAAAAAGCCAACCAATCTGCAAACATACAGATAATCAGAGTTGGAAGGGACCTTGTAGTTCATCTAGTCCAACCCCCCCACCCAAGCGGGAGACCCAGAAATGGGAGACCATTTCTGACAAATGGTAGTCCAATTTCTTCTTGAAAGTCTCAACTGATGGCGCTCCCAACTCCATCAACCAACCAAGAAATAACAACACAGCCAACCTCCCCACCAGTATTTATAAAGAGATGGCAGCTCTGATCATGCTTTGCTCACACAAGCACAAAGCGGAAGGCACCAGCCTGAAGATGGCGAATGGAACCTCATTGAAATGTCACCAAGATACTCTCAATCTTACACGAGAAAAGACTCAAACACTCCAAGACCTGCATGTATGTATGTATGTATGTATGAAGGTATGTATGAAGGTATGTATGAAGGTATGTATGTATGTATTCAGCTCTGTTCGGGTATTATCCCACGTCATTATAGTTGTGCTTTTAAAGTTGTAGCGACATTTTGGCAGAATCTCATCTGTCATCATCAGGCTTGTGTATTGTGTTTATCTGTGAGTCAGGCTTTCACAGCCATTTCTGTTTTAAATTTGGTGCTAGCCTACTGCTGTGACAGAATGGTTTTTTCTTAATCCTGATTGGTTGGGAGTCTTGGTCTGTGTTTCTTGATCTTTGAGTTTGCTGTGTTCTGCTTGATTGGTGTTTCTAATATCTTCTGTCTGTTTTGTAGTATTTTTTGTGTTGATTGGCTGGCAACATTGTGTTTCCTGTATTGGAGGATTTTAGTGCAGCTTGGTTTCGAGTAAACAGATGGTTATCATTTCTTAGGAAGCTAGGTTTCATCTGGGTGCCTGGTTAGGATGTGTTTGAGCTGGAGGTATCAGGGGGGGTCTGTTTGTGCCCAGATGTTTACTTGGCTTGTGGTGTGGAGATTTTTTTGTTTGTGAGTGCAGGCTTCCAAAAAATTGACAGTCTGGTGGAATCATCTCTTCTATTCATGCTTTCAGTTCTTTTTTCAATCTCTATAGCTTTTCTGATAATTATGTAGCTGGGGTTTTCTATAGTGGCTAGGGTTTTGGTGCCATTGAAGTTGATGCTATGACCTGTGGCTTTCATGTGTTGGACTAGTGAGGAAGTGTGTTCCAGCTTTTTTACTGCATTTTTGTGTTCATCCAGGCGGGTATTTATTCTTCTATTGGTCTGTCCAATGTATGTGGCAGGGCATGATGCGCAGGGGACTTCATATATGCCTTGGTTTTCCAGGTCAGTTTTATCTTTGGGGTTTCTTAGGATGGCTGCTATTTTTCTGTCTGTTTTGAAGGCAGTCTTGATGTGATGCCTGTGTAGTATGTGTGTGTGTGTGTATACACACAAATATGCAGTAATATATAATATATGATAACATCAATCATACTGTAACATATATTATCTTCCATTATAGTATTGATTATATAACCATCAGAAATATTTACTCATCTGTTTTTCTTTCTCCTATGAACCACATTTCACCTAATTCCACTCCTCAATATTCGTCATTTAATCATTTATAGAATAGTTCCCACATTATGAAGTATATCTTCTTTTGAGTCTCTTTACTGTTGGAAATTGCAATATGGTATCTGCTTTTCTGAACTGTATATGTATTTGTCCTAACAAATATGATGTTACAAATTTTTCAGTCCAGTGTTTTCAAAAAGGTACATTTTTCATGGAAGTATATATGTGCTTCAGTGTGTTTTTCAGGTAACCAAGTGAGGCTATGAGATCATACACTATATATTATTAAGGCAAACTGTGATAACTCTTTTCTTTGATTAGGTGAAGAATTAGATAATCCTTCATAGCATGAAGCAGCAACATACAGAATCAAAGCATTATTGCAAGAGCCTCTTCAGTTTTAAATGTGTGTTAAGATATCTCTGGGATTTTTTCTGACACTTTCATGACTTAAAAATTTATTGATGTATCATTTTTGGATTGTTATTGTCCTTGGGTAACAAATGTCATGTCATCAGAATCACTATGATGGGATGCCATTTACCTCACTGTTATCAGTGAGGTCTACTTAGCTCATAAGTATAGATGATAAATGCTGCAATATTCATTAGTTTTACACATATTCACCAAAATAATATTTAATTTCTTTTTGAGATGTCTACAATCCACTGGCTAATCTTAGGATTTTAGTTAGGAATATTCTGAAATGACAAAGGTGTATTTTTAGTTTCCACTATTCATATTCCTAAATTAATTGTAACAGTGGGACACATTGTACTGTTCTTGGCTAAACATGCATCAACAGAATGGTACATTTCACCAAATATGTCTATAAAGTGATATTCATGTAAAGAATTTAATGAAAATAATTTTCACACTATCCAGAAATGTAATATGTTAGACTATTTAATACATTTTAAAGTCCTCAGTGCCAGTAATATGCCTGGGCTTGTGGCTCTGTGTGTTTGAAGGGATTCATGTCTTGGTTGGATAGCAACTGTAGACCATGGTATTTCCTTGATTGTTTTGTATTTCAATTTTTTTATTCCTTCATACACACAGCAATATTGTTCATTGCTCAGAATTACTTGTTGAGAAAAGTGGTTATAAAAATTCATTCATTCAATCAATCAATAAAACTTTTCTATTGCCCCTTTGAATAAAATGTTTACTCTAGCAAAGACATATTGTTTATGTTTTTTCAGTGATGAACAGACTTTAAAAATAAAACCAGACAAGACAAGAATGTGTGCTGTTATAGCTTATTTCCATTTAAGAGATGTCAGGGAAAGTGAGTGCTGAGAGTAAGAGTCTGTTTTATTGAAATGACTGTGTATCAGCCAGCATTAATCTTAATCTCCAGTTTAAAAATAGGGGAGGGATTGAAGAACAACAACTATTGTGAAATGCAAGTAATTAAAACTAAAAGTCTGTTCCCTGTTATACTATACAAGCCTATTGTTGTAGAGCTGTGGTAATTACTGAGGCGAACACGGAGCTAACAGTCAAGAAACTTTATTACAAGAATAAAGGGTTGCCACGGCTGCCGAGCTAACAGGCAGTCAGATGGCAGCAACAGCTGATGCCGTTTGACAGCTCCTTTTATAGCCGGCTGTCAAACGGCATCAACCAATGAGGGTGATTTGCGCTCCCACCAGGAGTGCGGACCAGAGTGAAAACTGCGTTGAACGCAGCACTCCTTTCCCCTGGCTAGGAGCTTGCGTAGTTCTTCAAGTAGGCCGGCCGCCTGCGCAGGCGGCTGGATCGTCTCAGTCCAGGTGGAGCTGCAGCAGGGAAGAAGTCCTCCATTTCCTGGGCCGCGTTGGAGCTTGGCGTGACTGGAACCTCGTCGATGGATGATTCTGGTAGAGGGTCAGGTGATGGTCCAGGTAGGTCCCCTCACTCGCAGTGCGCCGGAATAGCTTTGGCGAACATCGGTGGGTCTGTGTCGGTTGGCAGGCAACAGGGGTCATCGATAGCCACTCTCCAGCACCTCCTTAGCTGGTCGATTTGCCGGCACCAGGTATGACTGTCCTCCAGTAAAACCCTATAGGACTTAGGGCCAGTTACTGCCATGACTTGCCCTGGCACCCATAAGGGGTGGCCTGCGTAATTACGGGCGTACACTTGGTCATGCATGGCAAACTTCCTGGTCTGGCTATCAGACCCTAAGGGGGTGACTGGGGCATAATGAGGTCGTAACCTATCTAGGGTGGTTCTTAGGCGTCTACCCATAAGGAGCTCGGCCAGGGACTTGTTGGTAATGACACAGGGGGTTGTATGTTGAGCTAGCAGGTACCTAGAAAGTTTAGAGTGCCAGTCAGCTTGGCCAAACCTCTCCAGGGCCTCCTTAACAGACCTGACTGCCCTTTCAGCCATCCTGTTACTAGCAGGGTGAAAAGGAGCTGTAAGGGCATGCCTGATTCCCAGGTTGGCTACATAAACTTCAAATTCGCAGGAGGTGAATTGGCACCCATTTGTTGGACACAATGGTGTCAGGGATGCCATGGGTAATGAATACCCTAGTTAGGGCCTTTGTAACTGCTTGAGTGGTTGTTGAGGGCAGCAGGGCCAAGTCTATCCACTTTGAGAAGGAATCTACCATTACCAGGAATGTACGCCCATGTACAGGACCGGCTAGATTGATATGCAGCCGGAATCAAGGGGCTCCAGTGTCCTCCCACCTGCCTGGAGTTGAAATGGGTGGAGCTGGCCTGGTAGCCTGGCATGGCTGGCAAGCGCTCACCCAGCTGGAGATCTGGGCATCCATGCCAGGCCACCACACATAACTGTGAGCCAGAGGCTTCATCCTAACAATGCCAGGATGGCCTTCATGCAGGACTTTCACAACTGAGCCCTTCAGTTTGGAAGGTATAACCACCCTTGTTCCCCACAGTAAACAGCCCTGTAGAGACAATAGTTCCTGCTGGTGAACCTTGAAGGGCAGGAATTCAGGGGCAAAAGGGATTGCTGGCCACCCCCTTCCCACCCAGTCCAGAACTTGGGTGATTACCTTGTCTCTTGAGGAGTGAGTAGCAATGTCAAAAGCAGTAATGGGAAGATTGAGAACGTTGATTTCAAACACAGCATGGATTGGTGCTGGATCTTCAACAGGAACAGGCAGAGGGCAGTGGCTGAGAGCGTCAGCGTGGCAAAGGTTTTTTGAGGTCGATGGATCAGCGTGCATGAATAAGCATCCAGGAATAAAGTCTATCTGGTCATCCTTGGGGACAAAATCTGTGGGGTTTGTTTTTCACCAGACAAAAGGCCTAACAAAGGTTTGTGATCAGTGAATAATTCAAAATGGCACCCATAGAGGAACTCATCAAATTTTTTGACAGAAATAACTGCAGCCAAAGCCTCCTTGTCAATCTGGCTGTAGTTGCACTCGGCTGAAGAAAAGGTTCTGGAGAAAAAGGCAATGGGTGCCTCAGAACCATTTGGAAGTCTATGACGCAAAACAGCCCCTATACCAAAAGGAGAAGCGTCTGCAGTTCGCACTAAAGGTAGCTCTTGATTGAACTGTATTAGTACTGCTTTGGAGGTAAAGGGCCTGTCACATAGGCCGACGGATGCAAAAAGTATGTAAAAAGGACACAGCGAACGAGAATAATTTCCATCCATTATTATCTGCTCTCAAAAGTGCCCCAAATTTGCATAAACAGAGCGGACAACAACGGAAAGGAATGGATGGGGAGAGGACGTAGCGAGGATGTAAAGCGGATGCTCCACAGAAGCCTAGCGGATGGAAGCAGATGGAAGCAGATGGCACATCTGCAGGGCTTCAAGGGGAGCACAGCAAAGCGGATGCGCAGCGGAAGGAACGGATGCAGAGTGGATGCCTAGCGGATGATGCGGATGCATCACGGACACCTAGCGGATGCCTAGTGGATGCAAAGCATTCACTGTGCATGCGGGGAGGATGCATTGCGTCAGCCCTGCGGATATAAAAGGATGCAGCTCGCAAGCAGGTCACCATTCAGAGGAAAGACCTGCTGCCAGACAGATCTCCAGTCAACAACCATGGGGAAGAACAGGAAGCCTGTGCCATCTTCTGCCAGCCCTGGCAAGGACAGGGCCACCATCCCACCCCCTGGCGCTGACTCTGCTTCTGCTGGGACTTCTGCTGCTTGGGCTGACTCTGCTGGTGCTGGAGCTTCTGCTGGCGCTTACTCTGCTGGCGCTGCTCCTGGTGCTGGTGCTTCTGCTGGTGCTTACTCTGCTGATGCTGCTCCTGGTGCTGGTGCTTCTGCTGGTGCTCACTCTGCTGGTGCTGCTCCTGGTCCTGCTGCTGCTTACTCTGCTGCTGCTGATCCTGGTCCGACTGGTGTGGCTGGTGCTGCTGGTGCTGCTGGTGCTGCGGCAGGTGCTGGTGCTGCTGCTGGTGCTGCTGGTGCTCCCGGTGCTGCTGGTCCTGCTGGTGCTGCTTTTGCTGCTGCTGCTCTTGTTGCTGCTGGTAGTGGTGGTGGTGTGGTGGAGCATCCCCTAGAATCTCAAAGCCCTTCTGATGAGGGCCCAGAAGGCCCTGCCAGAGGGAGGAAGAGGCATATGCGAGATAGGGAGAGGAGGCAGTACTCCATCGAAGAGGAACATGAGGATGAGGTGCTCGAATGGCTGAGGGAGAACGAGTACCTCTGGCGGAAGGGACACAGGCTCTATTGAGACACCAAAAGGAAGCAGGCGGCTTGGAGAGAGAAGACGGAGAACCTGGGCTACACTTCAGAGGTCCTCCTCTGGTGGTGGAAGCACATGCACACTTGGTACGGGAAACTGCACCTCAAGTAGTCTGGACAGGCTGCGGTCAAGCTCACAGACGGGGAGACCTACGTGATGGCCAAGTGCAGCTTCTTGGAGGGTGAGGTCCATCACCGAGGAGCACGTGGAGGACCCCCTGACGCAGTGGGAGCAAGGAGAGGGCACTGACACCAAAGACCAACCCACACCCAACCCCAGCTCCACCTCCACAAAAAGCAGGCAGAGAGCCAGAATGGAGGGACAGAGCCCTCTCTCTCAGGCAGCCAACAGAGAGCCAGTCCTCTTCTGGCCAAGAGTCAGCTCCTGTGTCCAGGCAGGTATCTCTGGAGCACCCCCCGATGGAGACCCCCCCGACAGCTGCACTCCCCGTGGCGGAGCGAGTGGAGGACCTCCTGACGCAGTTTGAGCAAGAGGAGGCCACTGCCACCAGAGACCAACTCCCACCAACCCCCAGTTCCACCTCCACAGAAAGCAGGTAGAGAGCCAGACCGGAGGGACAGAGCCACACTGTCCTGCTGGAGATCAGGGACACCATCAAAAGCAGCGTAGATCTCCTCTATCAGCTGGTACACACCGACATACCATCCTCAAACCGCAAGCCCCTCCTCACCTACATCAACCAGACCCTCATGGACATGTCTGAATCACAGTACCAGGTGATAAAGGAGAGGATCACAGGTCTTCTGCACAACCCTCCAGACCCATCTGAACCTGCTCTGACCCAGTCTAGGTCTGCTCCTCCACCCCAGGTGATGTCACAGCCCTTCCAAGGCTTTCCACAGGCCTTCACCTACCAAGGCTACGGCTACCAGGAGTTCCAGCAGCACAGGCAGCCCTTCCCAGTCCAGGCATAGGTACATCGAACACCACCGATGCCACCGATGCCACCAATGCCACCGATGCCACCGATGCCACCCACTCGCTCAGCTGCAGACCAGACAGCCCCACTACACTCCTCCTTCCTCCACCCCACAGCCAAGCCCGGCCTCAGAACATCTGTCATCGGTCTTGGGACTGACACCCCATGTCATGGAGGAAGGGGCTGACAACATCATGGGACTGAGCCAGCTGTCTGAGAGCTTCCTCCACACACCATCCCCTGTTGTCCTCTCGGGGCCAGGCACCCCAATGGCGCCTCAGACCAGCACTCCAGCAGCAGCCACCTCCACAGCACCTGGACCCTTCACCCCTGAGACTATGGGGACGCCTCAAAGTGACTGAAAATAGTGCCAGAGACAGGGTTGCTACCTGTTGACTTTATCTTTGCTTGGAACACTTTACTTGGGTCATTTTGCTTTTACAGTTTGTTATTAATAAAGTTTATCTTTGCTTCATACACTTGGTTCAGTTCTTTTAGTCAATAAAGTCTTGGTGGAAACTTGTGGAAATGATTTAAGCCTTTGCATGCTTGTGCGATGGGTAAGGATAGCAGTGGGATGGGCAGGGATACCTGTGGTTGGGTAATAGCTGTGGGATGGGCAGGGATACCTGTGGGATGGGCAGGGATACCTGTGGGATGGCTAATAGCTGCGGGATGGGTTAGGATAGCAGTGGGATAGATAAACCTCCAGTGCAAGCATAGTGGGACTGTATGGGCCACCCTCCCAAGTGCCACACCTATGGCCCTTTATTATCAATAACAATTTAATCATTCATCAATACATTTCAACATAAACACAACTCTTCATTAAATGCCCTGTTCATTGTAGGCCCACTCAACATACATGGCCCAATCTCATCAGTGTGATGAGACAGGCTGAAGGAAGCATCCATTAAGCATCTACCATCCTGTCTTGCCACTCCATTGCTCCAGCTGGGGAGTTGCACCAGTGTTTCAGGAGGTTGCGCTGCTTCTTCCCTTCACGTGAAGCTCTGTTGGGGCCTTGCACATCCTCAGTGTCTATCAGGTTTCGCCCTTGCTTCCATTCACCAGGCTCCATGTCCCCATTGACTTGTTGGTGGTCCACAAGCCTGTTCTGCAAGATTGGGTAGCGGGTGCGCATGAGATTGTGCAGGATGCAGCAAGCTTCCACGATGTTCCTCACGGTCTCTGGGCGATGTTGCATGGTGGTGAAAAGTACCTGGAACCTGTTGGCCAGGATGCCAAAGGCATTCTCCACTACCTGCCTTGCCCTGGATAGCCTGTAGTTGAAGATCCTCTCTTCATGGGTTTGGTATCTGGAAGTGTAGGGCTTCATGAGGTAGGTTCTGAGGGAGAAGGCGTCATCCCCCACGATGAACGGAACATCTTGTGTGTCGTTGGGCAGGGGTTCTGGATCTGGGAAGCACATGATGAGGTTGCGTTCCAGCCCGTCCTTGAGGTCACTGGCGTTGTATACTTGGGCATCTGAAGATGAGCCATTGCCTGAAGGATTGGTGTACATGAACTTGTAGTCAGCATCGACCATGGCGAAGAGGATGATGCTGAAGTAGCCCTTGTAGTTGTGATAAGTGCACCCTGAATTGGCTGGAGCTTTGCAGGACACGTGCTTGCCATCTATGGCTCCAACGGTGTGGGGGAAGTTCCACTTCTGATACCACTGCTCTGCAACTTTCTTCCAGCCTTCTTCAGTGGAGGGCTACTGGAGGAGCTCCTCCAGGTATTCTTGGATGATGGCCTGCACCACTTCTCTGACCACAATGCTGATGGTGTTGTGTGGCACCCTCCAGCCGTACTGCATGCTCCTGTACGTGGTCCCTGAGGCCAGGTGGCGCAGAGTCAGTGCCACCTTCAGCCCAGGTTCCAGGCTGGGCCGGAAGTTGGTGTTTGCCTTGGTCAACCTTGGTCTCAGCCGCTCCACAACTTCGTCAAACATGGCTGGCGGCATCCTCATGAAGTTCTGGAATGCACGAGTGTCTTCGTTCCTCAGCTCCACCATCAGCTTGTTATACAGTCCATACTCGGCTCTTCTCGCGATCTGTCTTCGGACCCAGACACTTCTTGGATGCCTCCTTTTCTTCCGGTAGAACAGGTGAAAGAGCCTGAAGAGGGCTTCGCCTGTTGTAGAACGATGGCGGCTACCAAAAGGAGTGTGTGATGATCCATGTTGGAGATGACTGGATGCTGTGGAAGAACAAGAGCAAGAGCAAGATGAAGGCTGAAGAGGTCTGCACCGCAGAGCTGCTGGACTGAAAGTGAGATCCAGGTGATTTCTCCCCTTTTTATAGGAAATATAGGTTTTCCACTAGATGTCCTTTTGCATCCTCCAGGCATCCTGCAGACATCATAAGTATCCGAGATACGTCCCCTATACGAACGTTTTTTTCCGTTTTAATGCTTTGTATGCGAGCTGCATCTGCTTTCATCCTTTCTACCTCCGTGCTACTAATGCTGTGAGTCCATTCCGTGTCCGTTTCGCTTCCTCCCTGTGTACGTTTTCCACTGGAGCGGATGTGAGTTGCGCGGATGCACAGTGGATGCCTAGCGGTTGTAGCGGACGCGTAACGGATGACAACAGACGTATAACAGATGTTCCCCGTATGCATAGTGGATGTAGAACGGATGTGTTGGATATTTTATCCGCTCAAAAAGTTTTGTGCAGTTCAAAACTTTTTGAGCAGATGAAATCTCAGTTGATGGATGCTGGATGGATAGAGAGTATGAAAAACGGACGCAGTTAGTAAAGAACGGATACATCGCATTAACCAATGGATTGCAAGTGTTTCTCTCCATTTTACATCCTCTTTCCATCCCTTGGTGCTGTGTGACATGGGCTTAAGCATAGATTTGACAGCATGGAAAGCATCGGCTTCTTTAGGTCCCCAATGCCAGCGGGATTGTTTGTCCAAAAGTCTGTGCAGAGGCTCCGCAATGGAAGCTTTGTGAAGGAGGAACACAGCATAAAAGTTGAGAAGCCCTAATTACGCTTGGAGCTCAGTCTTGTGGGTGCCTCGTGGATGGCCCTGACTTTGGACTCAATTGGGTGTATTCCAGAGGTGTCAATTCTATAGCCCAAAAAATCTACTTGTTTAGTGGCAATGGTGCACTTGTCCTTTCTGAGCTTTAGACCATGTTGCCTGAAGCGATCAAGAACTGCTCTGACCCTTTGTAGCAATTGAGGTTTGTCTATGGCTGAAATTAAAATATCATCGAAATGTGGGACTACGCCTGGGAGTCCTTGGAGTAGCCTCTCCATTAAAGATTGGAAAATCCCAGGGGCTATGCTCATGCCAAACTGGAGGCACCTGCACCTGAAAGCGCCCCTGTGTGTTACTATAGTCTGTAGTTCTGCTGCTTGGTCAATTACAGGGAAGTGCTGGTATGCCTGTGACATGTCTAGTTTTGAAAAAATAGTCCCAGGTTCAAAAGAATGCAAAAGGTGTTGTATGACAGGGACTGGATAAGCGCTGATTTGTAGATATCTATTCAGGGAGGTCTTGTAATCAGTGCAGATTCTCACGCTACCATCTTTTTTAAGTGGGGTAACTCCCATTTCGCAAAGTCCATAGGCTCCTATACCCCTTGTTTGATTAGTTTGTCTAGTTCTTTGTCAAACTTGGGGCGAATTGCAAAGGGCACTCTACAAGGTTTCAGGCGGATTGGTATTGCCTGAGGATCTACATTGAGTTATATTGGGGTGCCTGAGTAACACCCCAACCCATCGCTGAATACATCAGTCTTTGAATATGGTATCCTCAGTATTTAAAATAGAATGGATGCCTGTAACATTGAGGCCAAGAACAGGGAACCAGTCTAAGCCTAACAGGCTAGGGAGGGCACCATCCACTACAACTAGAGGCAAGTGACCTTTAAAGTTTTTGAACTGAATAAAAAACTTGCCTTTTCCAAGGACTGGAATGGTTCTGCCTTGGTAATCAGGCAGAGTCAGGGGGCAGTCGAGAAGCTTCTTCTTTGATAGTCTTGGAAGTAGCCTCTTTAGGGTCTCCCAGGAAATGATGGATAGAGCAGAGCCTGTGTCAACTTCCATCTTGCAGGGTTTACCTTCTAGGGAAACAAAAATACTGATTTTCTTAGAGCCTTTGTTTGTCTGATTGGAGTGGTAACAGGTACAGCAATCTTCAACTAGCCTTTGAAAGATGGGGGATGTCTGAGGCCTCTGTGTAAAAGTTTTCCCAGCTTGGCAGACCCTGGCTAAGTGACCCTTCCTTTGGCAATTCAAGCAGATGACATTCCTGAACTTACAGGATGCCCTGAGGTGGTTTCCTCCACAGCTCAGGCAGATGGGCTGCTGCCGGGGGGGGGGGAGTTGGGTTTTGGCCTTGATTCCTGAAGAAGGGGTTTCTGTTGTTGAAGGCGATTGACATCATTTGATTCCTCAGAGCCCTCCTCTGGAGAAACCTCATCAAAATGGACTGCTGAGCTACTCTGTCTGATGGGATTTCCCCTGGATTTCTGCTGCAGACAGTGCAGATAGCTCAGCAGCCTGGGATTCTTCGATGGTTACTGCTAGGGTTAGGTCCCTTTTGGCTAACAGCCGCCTTTGCAGCCTTAAGTCCCTAATTCCACAGACTATTTGGTCTAAAAGCATGTCCTCAAGATAGTCTCTAAACCCACAATGTAAGGCAGCTGACCTCAGGGCAGCCATATATTCACTGATAGTCTCTCCCTTAGCCTGAATTCGTTGCCTGAAGGCATGCCTTCTTGCAATTTGAGATGGTTTGGGGGAATAATGATTGGACAGGATCTCTTGTAACTCCCCCCAAGGAATTTCCCTGACAGGACATGGAGCTACCAATGCTGTGGCAGTGTCAAATACCGCAGCTCTGCAAAAACTTAAGAAATAGGACTTTTTCCTATGGGCTGAAGCTTCAGTGAGGTCTATAGGTCCAGGAAGCAGTCAAAATGGTTCCTATAGGACTCCCAGGTCTCAACCGACGGTCTGAAAGGCGAGAATGCAGGGTTTGAAGTCATCTCGTATCGGCGATGTCTGTCTCCTCAGCGGGGATGTTGAATTTCACGTTCGCGAAATAGTGCCTGCGGCAGTGACAGTCAGCTTGTAGTGGCTTCGGCTCTTTTTGAAAATGACTGAGCTCAGCTGTTCTTGTCCGGCCGCCTCTTATTTGTATCCCGCCCTCATCGCCAGTGTTGTAGAGCAGCGATAATTATTGAGGCGAACACGGAGCTAACAGTCAAGAAACTTTATTATGAGAATAAAGGATTGCCGCAGCTGCCAAGCTAACAGGCAGTCAGATGGCGGCAACAGCTGATGCCGTTTGACAGCTCCTTTTATAACCGGCTGTCAAACAGCATCAACCAATGAGAAAAATGCTGTCAAACAGCATCAACCAATGGTTCACGATCCCGCCAGGGGTACGGACCGGAGTTAAAACTGCGTTGAATGCAGCACCTATGGAAAAAAGAGAGTAGTTTAAACAAATATTACTGGCATGTTGGTTGAGCCTTCCCTCTGTCAGTCATTTTCCCAAATTAGATGGCTGTTCCTTCAAAGGTTTCTCCTGGAGCACCCAAAGCTAAACACTTTGCTTTGTCCTCACTGCTAACACATAGGTCTGCCCAAATCTACTTTTGTCTTGTTACTTGGCTGTGTTAAGCCCATGTCACACTGGCTAACGGGTGCAAAAAGGACACAGCGGACGAGCAAAATGTTCCATCCGTTGTTATCTGCTCTTAAAAGGGGCAAAAATTTGCATAACCAGAGCGGATAACACGGACGCGGGGAGGACTCAGGGCGGATGCAAAGTGGATGCAGAACGGAAGCCCAGCGGATGGAAGCGGATGGGAGCAGATGGTGCAACTGCAGGGCTTCTGAGGGGCCTCAGCGAAGCGGACGCAGAATGGATACAGCAGAGGCACAGCGGATGCACAGCAGATAAAGCGGATGCACAGCGGAAGCCTAGCGGATGCACAGCAGAAGCGGAACGGATGCCAAGCGTTAATTGCGCATGCGGGGGGGAAGTATTACGTAAGCCCCCCGGATATAAAGGGAAGCAGCTCACACATGGCCAGCATTCCGAGGAAAGATCTGCTGCTGGACACTTCGAGTTCCTTGCCTGCCCTGCCAGCCTGCCTTCCAGCCAGGCTTTCTGCCAGCCTTCCTGCCAGCCTCCCTGCCAGCCAGCAACCCCACAACCATGGGGAGGAAGCAAAAGCCTCAGCAACCTGCCGCCATCCCTGGCAAGAGGGACAGGGCCAACCTCCCGCCCCCTGCCCCTGACTCTGCATCTGCTGGGGCTTCTGCTGAAGCTGTTCCTGGTGATGGTACTTCTGCTGGGGCTGGGGCTTCTGCTGGTGCTTACTCTGTTGAAGCTGCTCCTGGTCCTGCTGGTCCTGCTCGACCTGCTCGTGCTCCTGGTCCTGCTCCTGCTCCTGGACTTGCTGGCCCTGCTGGTGCTTACTCTACTGCTGCTGATCCTGGTCCTGCTGGTCCTGCTGCTGCTGCTAATCCTGCTGCTGCTGCTGCTGCTGCTGATGATGATGATGATTATGATCCTGCTGGTGAGGATGATGATGATGATGATGATGATTCTGCTGCTGCTGCTGCTGGTGTGGAGGAGCAGCCCCAACTACCTGGGAGCCCCTCTGATGAGAGCCCATCTGGTCCAGCCAAAGGAAGGAAGAGGCGTATGCAACAAGAGGAGAGGAGGCAATACTATATTGAGGAGGCACACGAGGATGAGGTGCTGGAGTGGCTGAGAGAGAACGAGTATCTGTGGCGGAAGGGACACTGGCTGTACAGGGACACCAAGCAGAAGCAGGCTGCTTGGAGAGAGAGGGCAGAGAGTATGGGTTACACTTCGGAGGTGCTCCTCGGTTGGTGGAAGCACATGCACACCTGGTACGGGAAGCTGCACCTGAAGAAATCTGGCCAGGCCACTGTGAAGCTGACAGACAGAGAGACCTACATCATGGCCAGGTGCAGCTTCCTGGAGGGTGAGGTCTGCCACCGAGGAGCACCAGCAGCCCCTCTCACGACCCTCTCTCTCCGGTAGCCTGCTGAGAGCCAGTCCTCTTTCGGCCGAGAGTCAATCCCTGTCTCCAGGCAGGTTTCTGTGGAGCATGCCACGGCGGAGAACCCGAGGACAGGTGTGGTAAGCATGGTGGAGTGCGTGGAGGACTCCCTGGTGTGGTGGGAGAAAGGAGACATCGAGTCCACCACAGTCCTAGCCGCATCCACCACCCCCAGCTCCGCCTCCGCAGAAAGGCAGAGAGCCGGACAGAAGGAGGGGCAGAGCCACACTGTCCTGCTGGAGATCAGGGACACCATCCGCACCAGCATAGATCTCCTCTCTCAGCTGGTCCACACCAACTCCTCATCCTCCAACCGCAAGCCCTTCCTCACCTATGTCAACCAGAGCCTCAAGGAAATGGCGGATCCACAGTACCAGCTGGTGAAGGACTGGATCACCAAGCTGCTTCACAACCCTCCAGACCCAGAGGAACCTGCTCCCACCCAGTCCAGGTCTGCTCCTCCACCCCCAAGTGATGTCCCTCCCATTCCAAGGCTTCCCACAGGCCCTCACCTACCAGGGCTACGGCTACCAGGAGGTTCAGCAGCACAGGCAGCAGCCCTTCCCAGTCCAGGCACAGAGTCATCGGGTGACACCGTTGCCACCTGTTTCACTGATGCCACCGATGCCACCCACGCCAATGATGCCACCGACGACAGCGATGCCACCCATGCCAATGATGCCACCGACAACAGCGATGCCACCCACGCCAATGATGCCACCCATGCCAGTCCTCACCCAGCTGCAGACCAGACAGCCCCACTACACTACTCCTTCCTCCACCCCACAGCCAAGCCCGGCCTCAGTATATCTGTCATCAGTACTGGGGCTGACACCCCATGGCATGGAGGAAGGACCTCTCAGCATCACGGGGCTGAGCCAGCTGTCCGAGAGCTTTCTCAACACACCGTCCCCTGTTGTCCTCTCGAGGCCAGGCACTCCAGCACCACCCACCACCACAGTACCTGGACCCTTCACCCTTGAGACTGGGCACACCTCCGAGTGACCAAGAAGAGTGCCAGAGACTGGGTAGCTGGCTACCTGTGGACTTTATTTGGACACTTGACTTGGGTCATTTTTTTCTTACAGCTTGTTGTTCAATAAAGTTTATCTTCGATTCACACACTTGCTTCATTTTTTTTTTTAAAAAAAAATGTCTTGGTGGAAATGTTTAGAATTGGCTTAAGCCTTTGCATGCTTGTGGGATGGGTTAAGATAGCAGTGGGGTGGGCAGGGATACCTGTGGAATGAGCAGGGATACCTTTGGGATGGCTAATAGCTGTGGGATAGATAAACCTCCAGTGCAAGCATAGTGGGACTGTATGGTCTACCCTCCCAGGTGCCACACCTAGGGCCCTTTTTTATCAATAACAATGTAATCATTGATCCACACATTTGAACACAAACACAACTCTTTATTAAACGCCCTGTTCATTGTAGGCCCAGCCAACATACATGGCCCAATCTCATCCGTGTGATGAGACAGGCTGAAGGAAGCATCCATTAAGCATCTACCATCCTGTCTTGCCACTCCACCGCTCCAGCTGGGGAGTTGCACCAGTGTTTCAGGAGGTTGCGCTGCTTCTTCCCTTACCGTGAGGCTCTGTTGTGGCCTTGCACATCCTGAGTGTCGATCAGGTTTCGCCCTTGCCTCCATTCCCCAGGCTCCATGTCCCCTTTCCTTGTTGGAGGTCCACGAGCCTGTTCTGCAAGACTGGGTAGCGGGTGTGCATGAGATTGTGCAGGATGCAGCAAGCTTCCATTATCCTCCTCACGGTCTCTGAGAGATGCTGCATGGTGGTGAGAAGTACCTGGAACCTGTTGGCCAGGATGCCAAAGGCGTTCTCCACCACCCGCCTTGCCCTGGACAGCCTATAGTTGAAGATCCTCTCTTCACAGGTCAGGAGTCTGGAAGTATATGGCTTCATGAGGTAGGTTCCGAGGGAGAAGGCGTCATCCCCCACGATGAAGTAGGGCACATCTTGCGTGTTGTTAGGCAAGGGGTCTGGATCTGGGAAGCCCATGATGAGGTTGCCTTCCAGCCCATCCTTGAGGTGACTGGCGTTGTATACCTGGGCATCTGAAGCTGAGCCGTAGCCTGAAGCATCGATGTACATGAACTTGTAGTCGGCATCGACCATGGCGAAGAGGACGATGCTGAAGAAGCCCTTGTAGTTGAAATAAGTGGACCCTAAGTTGGCTGGAGCTTTGCAGGCCACGTGCTTGCCATCGATGGCTCCAACGGTGTGGGGGAAGTTCCACCTCTGATACCACTGCTCTGCAACTTTCTTCCATCCTTCTTCAGTGGAGGGACACTGGAGGAGCTTCTCCTTGTATTCTTCGATGATGGCCTGCACCACTTCTCTGACCACAATGCTGATGGTGTTGTGTGGCACCCTCCAGCTGTACTGCATGCTTTTGTAGGTGGTCCCTGAGGCCAGGTGGCGCAGAGTGAGTGCCACCTTGAGCCCTGGGTCCAGGCTGGGCCAGAAGTTGGTGTTTGCCTTGGTCAACCTGGGTGTCAGCCACTACACAACTTCGTCAAACATGGCTGGAGGCATCCTCATGAAGTTCTGGAATGCCCAAGTGTCTTCGTTCCTGAGCTCCACCATCAGCTTGTTGTACAGTCCGTACTCTGCTCTTCTCCTGATCCATTTTTGGACCCAGACGCTTCTTGGCTGCCTCTTTTTCTTCCCGTAGTAGAGTTCACAGAGCCTGTAGATGGCTTCGTACTGTTGCAGAAGGATGGTGGCTGCCAAAAGGACTGTGGTACGATCCACGATGGACATGACTGGATGCTGTGGAAGAGGAAGAGTCAGATGAAGGCTGCAGAGGTCTGCACAGGTGGGCTGCTGGTCTGAAAGTGAGATGCAGACGATTTGCTCCCCCTTTTTATAAGCAGTATAGATGTCCCTTTGCATCCTCTAGGCATCCTCTTGGCATCCTCTAGACATCCTTAATATCCGAGATAGGTCCCCTCTGCGAACGTTTTTTCCGCTTTAAATGTTTTTTCCGCTTTGTTTCTGTGCTGCATCCATTCTGCATCCGTTCTGCATCTGTTCCACGTCCGTTCCGCTTCCTCCCTGCATCCGGGCGAAAGAGAGTTGCGCGGATGCGCAGCGGATGCCAAGCGGATATAGCGGATGCGTAACGGATGCGTAATGGATGCGTAGTGGATGCATAGCGGATGCAGAATGGACGAACTGGATACATTTTCCGCGCAAAAGTTTTAGGCAGCCCAAAACTTTAGGAGCGAATGAAACGTCAATAAATGGATGCTGGACGGATAGAGAGGAAGCGAAACGGAGGTAGTGAGTACATCGCGTTTTCGAACGGATGGCAAGGTTTTTTGTCCGTTTTACATCCTCTTTGCATCCGTTGGTTCAGTGTGACATGGGCTTTAGTTTTCTTAGTCATTTTACTATTCCAGTAATTAAGATATGATTCACTGTTGATTTGATTCAAATTCAAGATTCAAAGATATATAACAAAAAGTTGTTATTAATTTGAGTTATCTGAAGTTTCACTTTGAAAATAAGGTATATTCATAGTCTATAATGTCTAAAAACCTGCAGTTTCTTTATATTTAGGCAAAATGACAGGAAAATAATAGGAATAATAAGTCTTCAATAGAAAATTGTATAAATTCCCTACTATCTGCCATCTCAGCTATCTGTTAATGGAACATTCCATATAGGATCTTTTTTGCTGTGGCAGTTCCTCTGCTTGATCTTCCTCCCACTTTGCTGATGCCTCAGGTATTCTCTCAGCACCTCATCTTCTTTTTTAAAAAAAGGTTTTATTTTTTAAGAGAAACATACACAAATGAAACATAACAACAGAAAACCATCTTCCATTTTATATACATACAGTGTGTCAGTTGGTTACAAATCTTTTGTGCTATCCTTTCATAGTCATTACTCACAGTTTATATAAATTTTCATATTGTCAAACTAACATATGTTTATATATTTATCAGTTATTAATCATCCATGACTAAACTATTTATTCCATCATTTCATATGAGATATTTTATATTTTGTTTTGAAATTTATATTGTACTTTTATCCAATGTCTATATTATATTTTATATAAATCTATCAAACTTCTATTACAAAATTACCTAGTCTATTACATTACCAACATCATGTAACATTGTTTATCTTCTTGTTCTTGAATTTCAAATGTCAATTTACTCATTTCAGCTCAGTCCTTATTTTTCTAAATAACTTCCTCCTGCATAGGTATTTTTTCATTTTTCCAATTCTTAGCAAATACAATTCTAGCTGCTGTTAAAACATTTACAATCAAATATTTCAGTTCTTTGTTGTTTCTTCCAGTCTTTTAAAGAAAGAATGTAAAGTGTGGCTGTTTTATCTCAAGTTGTGATAACAGCTTCTTCTTCACTATGTTGAAGCATTAGGTAACTAGCTGTTTCTTAATGTGAAAGCAGATCTTCTGTCCATCCATAGTTCCCTCATATACTTAATCTCATTAGGTCTACTGTTGTAGTAGTTTTCCATCAATTCCATGTACGGCTATCTCATCCATAGCTGCCTCTAAATTATACAGCAGAGTATATTAAACCATCCTGTCAAGTTAAATCCCAAATCCCAAACCATCCTGTCAAGCTAAATCCTGCTGCAATCGAAAAATAAATATTACAAACAATGGTTTAAAGAAAAGTAGTCTTTGACTTTTTTACTTTTCTGGGATACCACACTATGTACAATCCTGTAGATGGTTTGTTGACATGCTCTTGTGGGTGGGGATGATTTGCTTCATTCTAAACATAAGTCTTTATACAGTACCAAGAGGTTCACAATATTGGTTGCAATTTTGGACTATCCTGTAAAAGAGCCTAAAGGCCCTGTCACATCGGCCAACGGATGCAAAACATATGTAAAAAGGACACAGCGGATGAGAAAATGTTCCATCCATTGTTATCCGCTCTCAAAAGTGCCCCAAATTTGCATAAAGAGAACAGACAACAACGGAAAGGAACGGACGGGGAGAGGACGTAGCGAGGATGTTAAGCGGATGCTCCACGGAAGTCTAGCAGATGGAAGCAGATGGAAGCGGATGACACGTCCGCAGGGCTTCCGGGAGAGCACAGTGAAGCAGACGTGCAGCGGAAGGAGCGGATGCAGAGCGGATGCCTAGCGGATGATGTGGATACCTCACGGACGCCTAACGGATGCCTACCGGATGCAAAGTGTTCACTGCGCATGCGGGGAGAATGCAATGCGTCAGCCCCATGGATATAAAAGGATGCAGCTCGCAAGCTGCCACCTTTCAGAGGAAATACCTGCTGCCAGACACATCTCCAGCCAACAACCATGGGGAAGAAGAGGAAGCCTGTGCCTACTCCTGCCAGCCCTGGCAAGAAGGACAGGACCACCATCCCACCCCCTGGCACTGACTCTGCTTCTGTTGGGGCTTCTGCTGCTGGGGCTGACTCTGCAGGGGCTGGTGCTTCTGCTGGTGCTGCTCCTGGTGCTTCGGCTGGTGCTTACTCTGCTGGTGCTGCTCCTGGTGCTGCTGTTGCTGCTGTTGCTGTTGCTGTTGCTGTTGCTGCTGCTGGTGCTGCTGGTGGTGGTGGAGTGGTGGACCATCCCCTAGAACCTCAAAGGCCTACTGATGAGGGTCCAGAAGGCCCTGCCAGAGGGAGGAGGAGGCAATCGTGAGATAGGGAGAGGAGACAGTACTCCATTGAAGAGGAACATGAGGATGAGGTGCTCAAATGGCTGAGGGAGAATGAGTACCTCTGGCGGAAGGGACACAGGCTCTATCGAGACACCAAGCGGAAGCAGGCGGTTTGGAGAGAGAAGGCAGAGAGGCTGGGCTACACTTCGGAGGTCCTCCTCGGGTGGTGGAAGCACATGCACACCTGGTACAGGAAGCTGCACCTCAAGAAGTCTGGCCAGGCCACGGTCAAGCTCATCGACCGGGAGACCTACGTGATGGCCAAGTGCAGCTTCTTAGAGGGTGAGGTCCACCACTGAGGAGCAGCCCCTCTGTCAACCCTCTCTCTCAGGCAGCCAACAGAGAGCCAGTCCTCTTCTGGCCAAGAGTCAGCTCCTGTGTCCAGGCAGGTATCTGTGGAGCGCCCCACAATGGAGAACCCCCCAACAGCTGCACTCTCTGTGGCGGAGCGTGTGGAGAACCCCCTGATGCAGTTGGAGTAAGAGGAGGCCACTGCCACCAGAGACCAACCCACCCCCACCCCCAGCTCCACCTCCACAGAAAGCAGGCAGAGAGCCAGACTGGAGGGACAGAGCCACATTGCCCTGCTGGAGATCAGGGACACCATCAATAGCAGCGTAGATCTCCTCTCTCAGCTGGTACACTCCGACATACCATCCTCTAACAGAAAGCCCTTCCTCACCTATGTCAACCAGACCCTCATGACATGTCTGAATCACAGTACCAGGTGATAAAGGAGAGGATCACAGGTCTTCTGCACCACCCTCCAGGCCCAGCTGAACCTGCTCCGACCCAGTCCAGGTCTGGTCCTCCACCCCAGGTGATGTCACAGCCCTTCCAAGACTTTCAACAGCCCCTCACCTACCAAGGCTATGGCTACCAGGAGTTCCAGCAGCACAGGCTGCCCTTCCCAGTCCAGGCACAGGTTCATCGCACACCACAGGTGCCACTGATGCCATCAATGCCACTGATGCCAGAGATACCACAGATGCCCCCAATGCCCCCAATGCCCCCAATGCCACTGACGCCACCAATGCCACAGATGCCACCGACGCCACAGATGCCAGCGACACCTCACCTCACTCACCTGCAGACCAGACAGCCCCACTACACTCCTCCTTCCTCCACTCCCCAGCCAAGCCCAGCTTCAGAACATCTGTCATCGGTCTTGAGACTGACATCCCATGTCATGGAGGAAGGGGCTCTCAACATCACAGGACTGAGCCAGCTCTCTGAGAGCTTCCTCCACACACCATCCCCTGTTGTCCTCTCGAGGCCAGGCACCCCAATGGCGCCTTAGACCAGCACTCCAGCCACTGCCACCTCCACAGCACCTGGACCCTTCACCCCTGAGACTATGGGCATGCCTCAGAGTGACTAAGAAGAGTGCCAGAGACTGGGTTGCTACCTGTTGACTTTATCTTTGCTTGGGACATTTTACTTGGGTCATTTTGCTTTTACAGTTTGTTATTAATAAAGTTTATCTTTGCTTCACACACTTGGTTCAGTTCTTTTTGTCAATAAAGTCTTGGTGGAAACTTTTAGAAATGGTTTAAGGCTTTGCATGCTTGTGGGATGGGTAAGGATAGCAGTGGGATGGGCAGGGATACCTGTGGGATGGGTAATAGCTGTGGGATGGGTTAGGATAGCAGTGGGATGGGCAGGGATACCTGTGGAATGGGTTATAGCTGTGGGATGGGTTAGGATAGCAGTGGGATGGGCAGGGATACCTGTGGGATGGGTTATAGCTGTGGGATAGATAAACCTCCAGTGCAAGCATAGTGGGACTGTATGGTCCATCCTCCCAGGTGCCACACCTATGGCCCTTTATTATCAATAACAATTTAATCATTCATCAACACATTTCAACATAAACACAACTCTCTATTAATGCCCTGTTCATTGTAGGGCCACTCAACATACATGGCACAATTTCATCAGTGTGATGAGTCAGGCTGAAGGAAGCATCCATTAAGCATCTACCATCCTGTCTTGCCACTCCACTGCTCCAGCTGGGGAGTTGCACCAGTGTTTCAGGAGGTTGTGCTGTTTCTTCCCTTCACGTGAAGCTCTGTTGGGGCCTTGCACATCCTTAGTGTCTATCAGATTATGCCCTTGCCTCTATTTCCCAGGCTCCATGTCCCCATTGCTTTGTTGGAGGTCCACGAGTCTGTTCTGCAAGACTGGGTAGCGGGTGCGCATGAGATTGTGCAGGATGCAGCAAGCTTCCACGATGTTCCTCACGGTCTCTGGGCGATGCTGCATGGTGATGAGAAGTACCTAAAACCTGTTGGCCAGGATGCCAAAGGCGTTCTCCACCACCCGCCTTGTCCTGGACAGCCTGTAGTTGAAGATCCTCTCTTCACGGGTGAGGCATCTGGAAGTGTAAGGCTTCATGAGGTAGGTTCTGAGGGAGAAGGCGTCATCCCCCACGATGAAGTAGGGCACATCTTGTGTGTCGTTGGGCAGGAGGTCTGGATCTGGGAAGCCCATGATGAGGTTGCGTTCCAGCCCCTCCTTGAGGTCACTGGCGTTGTGTACCTGGGCATCTGAAGATGACCCATTGCCTGAAGCATTGATGTACATGAACTTGTAGTCAGCATCGACCATGGCAAAGAGGATGAGGCTGAAGAAGCCCTTGTAGTTGTGATCAGTGTACCCTGAGTGGCTGGAGCTTTGCAGGCCACGTGCTTGCCATCTATGGCTCCAACGGTGTGGGGGAAGTTCCACTTCTGATACCACTGCTCTGCAACTTTCTTCCAGCCTTTTTCAGTGGAGGGGCACTGGAGGAGGTCCTCCAGGTATTCTTCGATGATGGCCTGCACCACTTTTCTGACCACAATGCTGATGGTGTTGTGTGGCACCCTCCAGGTGTACTGCATGTTCCTGTACGTGATCCCGGAGGCCAGGTGGTGCAGAGTCAGTGCCATCTTCAGCCCAGGTTCCAGGCTGGGCCGGAAGTTGGTGTTTGCCTTGGTCAACCTGTGTCTCAGCTGCTCCACAACTTCGTCAAACATGGCTGGTGGCATCCTCATGAAGTTCTGGAATGCACGAGTGTCTTCATTCCTCAGCTCCACCTTCCTGTATGAAGCTTGTCCCACAGTCTGCACTTGGCTCTTCTTGCGATCCATCTTCAGACCCAGACACTTCTTGGACGCCTCCTTTTCTTCCAGTAGAACAGGTGAAAGAGCCTGTAGAGAGCTTTGCACTGTTGTAGAACAATGGCGGCTCCCAAAATAGTGTGCAACGATCCATGGTGGAGATGACTGGATGCTGTGGAAGAGCAAGAGCAAGATCAAGGCTGAAGAGGTCTGCACAGCAGGGCTGCTGGACTGAAAGTGAGATCCAGGTGATTTCTCCCCCTTTTTGTAGGAAATATCATTTTTCCGCTAGGTGTCCTTCCACATATTCCAGGCATCCTGCAGACATCCTAGATATCCGAGATACATCCCCTATATGAACATTTTTTCCATTTTAATGCTTTATTGTGAGCTGCATCCACTTTCATCCTTTCTACGTCCGTGCTACTAACGCTGCGTGTCCGTTCCGCGTCCGTTTTGCTTCCTCCCTGTGCCCGTTTTCTGCTGGAGCGGATGTGAGTTGCGTGGATGCACAGTGGATGCCTAGCGGATATAGCAGATGCGTAACGGATGATGACGGACGTAGAACGGATGTTCCCCGTATGCGTAGCAGATGTAGAATGGACGCGTTGGATACTTCATCCGCTCAAAAAGTTTTGTGCAGCTCAAAACTGTTTGAATGGATGAAATCTCAGTAGGTGGATGATGGACGGATAGAGAGTATGAAAAACATATGCAGTGAGTACAGAACGGATGCATCGCGTTAACCAACGGATGGCAAGTGTTTCTCTCCGTTTTATATCCTCTTTCCATCTGTTGGTGCTGTGTGACATGGGCTTAAGGCTTAGGGGTCGGGCAGGACAGAAAGCAGCTGCCAGATACATGCTTTGATTACAATACTCTGATAGTTCCAGAGGAAGTAAATATGGGATGGATCAGTGAATTCCAACATTATTGAGAAAATTTATGGCATTTCTTACCTTTCTACAGACACCCATTCCCTTTTAACACCAGTAAATGTTTGAACAAATTTTAACTTCACAGCTACTTGTTGCCCAAAACAATATTTATGGTTTGATCAAAGAATATGAACTAGATTGGTCAGCTTCAAGCCATATTTAGAGAATTGACAGTTGAGCTTCCAACTGTGAGAGAAGTATAAGTGTGACATTCCATTAGCACAAAGAAAACAAAATAAAACCTGTGGCTGGTTATATTGAAAAAGAAAGGAAGTATGTGAAAGTAATGTCAGTCTTGCTACCCCATAGAGCTTGAATAAGCAGAGAATTTAATGAGATGCTAAAATTAATTGACCCAACTATTCATATTGTTAGACAGCTCATCACATTATTCAATTGTACTTTAGTCTTCTTCTTCTTATGTGGAAGTGAAACTGCAATTTTACATTGTAACAACCACAGAAGCAGAAGAAAAGGTTTCAGATATTTGAAGAGCTTCACATCCTTCTGGTTCTATTTCAGAGGTGGTATTCAGCTGGTTTGAATCCATTCTGGCGTACCGGTTTGGGCATTGGGAGCTTAAGGAGTAGATTGAGTGCCTGGACTTACTGCTGCACTGGTCCAAGCCCAGATCTGGCTGCAGTGTCCAATTTTCTTCCATGCTCATGTGAGGAAGCCAAGGAGCTTAGCGGCAGCATGTTGCAATTTGCATCCCTTAATAAACTCGTTGGTGGCCTCAGTGCACCTTTCCTCCCTGTGGAAAATGTTAACCCATGCCTATGGGGTTCTGGGGGAATCAGTGCCTGGAGTGAGAGAGGAGTGCAGACTACTGTACAGGGAAAGCCGACACTTCCAGCTCCCATGAGGAACCCAGGTTTGGAGCAGTTTTGGAGGACAAGAACAAGCAGCTTGTTAAAGAGGACCACTCCTCTGCCCCAGCCATGTGTTTTCAACAGCTGTTTGAAAACACATGGCTGGGGCAGAGGAGCAGTCTGTTAAGCTCCAAAAATGGTCCAAGCCTGGGTTCCTCATGGACACTGGAAGTATTTGTCTTCCCTGCCCAATCAGTTTGCGCAAGTCACTCCAGGCACAGATTCCCCCAGTGCCCCACATGCATGGGTTAAAATTTCTGCTGCCATCCCACCGGTGTTTCTGGGCAACATGGGGCCGGGTGTGATCACCCCTTCATGCGCTGTCTTTGGGAGACTGTCTCGAAACAGCTGGTAGAATCAGGCTTGTCTGTCTTGCAAGGCAGCGGTAGCCACTGGTGCTAGGATCATCACTTGGGGGATGAAGCCAGGTTCCAAAGATAAATGCTTCCTTTTCTGGCAAGTGCATACAAACTTCATTGAAGGGAGAAATGGTGAATTCTCTAACCAGAAAAATTGAGAATGAAAACAATGTATTCCAGTTAAATTACAAGTGGTTCTTTGTGAAAGATCTGTAAAATGTTGGAATATTGCAAAAAGGCCTAAGAAAAAAATATATAAAACAGAAAGATTTAATTAAAGGAGAAGAAAAAGAATAGTAAGACATCCACTAACTGACTGCTTTGAAAATGCCTTACAAATGTGTTTTCAATTGTAGGACTGGAAATATTTGCTTGACTATGCTTTAATATTCAAAAAGAATAATCTTTATCAGGATAAGCAGAGATGTATTTTTCAAGCTTTAATGCATTTTGCAAAAATCATTGTAGTAAACTGAGTACCACTGTAGAACTTCATTTCCCACCAAAAATACAATTTAATGGAGAGTAAAGTATTTTACACAGATTTTACATAGGCAAGAAAAATGTATAGAACAGTGATGCCTGGCTCAACTGGAAGTAGCTATGAGATGGATCTGTGAGATGAAAACTTATGAAACAGATCCAGCCTAGACAGAAGAAATTTCCTGACAGTGAGAACAATTAAATCTCTCCACTCAGTCTTTCCAACAGAATGGTGATAAACAATATTTGAAAATGTCCATCAGGTCTTCTGATAGCAAAATCTCATCTTATTGGCTACTATCAAGGGAAGATGATTTTGAAAAAGCTTCCTCTCTCATCATAATGTGCAAGATGACGCAAGGAGTGGCTGGGAAGGGGAGGGGTGAAGAGAGGCCAGGTGAGGCACCCTTCGATGTGACATTGAATTGCCCACTCAGTCACATGGCCATACAGCCACATCCACCCAGTCGCATGACCACAAAGCCATGCCTCTGGAACCAGTAATAAAAAAAATTGAATAACACTACTGTAGTGAATCTGTATTTCAGTTCATGGGATCACCTTGCATGGTCCTATTACCCGTTTCTCTTGAAATGGTGTCACCAGTACCTGCTACTTATTGCAATTAGCCTCCCATTCAATATCAGAAGATATTGTTAATCTATCACAATTTTTCTGCAATCTATAGTCTTAAGGCCCTGTCACACTGCCCAACGAATGCAAAACATTTGTAAAAAGGACACAGCGGACGAGAAAAATGTTCCATCCGTTGTTATCCGCTCTCAAAAGGGGCAAAAATTTGCAAAACCAGAGCGGATAACACGGAAAGGAACGGACGGGGGGAGGACGTAGGGCAGATGGAAACCGGATGCAGAGCGGAAGCCTAGCAGATGGAAGTGGATGAGAGTGGATGGCACATCCGCAAGGCTTCCGGGGGACCTCAGCAAAGCGGATGCGGAACGGATGAAGCGGATGCACAGCGGATGCACAGTGGATGAAGCGGATGCACAGCGGAAGCCTAGCAGAAACCTAGCGGAAGCCTAGCGGATGCCTGGCGTTAATTGCGCATGCGGGGGGGATTTATTGCATCAGCCCCACGGATATAAAGGGAAGCAGCTCGGAAGCAGGTCACCATTCAGAGGAAAGACCTGCTGCCAGACGCATTGAGTGCCTTGCCTGCCTGCCTGCCAGCCTTGCTGCCTGCCATCCTGCCAGCCTTGGTGCCTGCCTCCCTGCCAGCCTTGCTGCCTGCCAGCCTTGCCTGCCTGCCAGCCTTCCTGCCACCCTCCCTGCCAGCCGGCAACCCCACAACCATGGGGAAAAAGAGAAAGCCTCAGCCATCTGCTGCCAGCCCTGGCAAGAGGGACAGGGCCACCCTCCTGCCCCCTGGCCCTCACTCTGCTTCTGCTAGGGCTTCTGTAGCACGGGCTCGCTCTTCTGCAGCTGGGGCTTCTGCTGCTCCTGGCGGTGGTGCTTCTGCTGGTGCTTACTCTGCTGAAGCTGCTCCTCGTCCTGCTGGTCCTGCTTGTCCTGCTTGTGCTCCTGGACTTGTTCGTCCTGCTCGTCCTGCTCGTGCTTCTGGTCCTGCTCGTGCTTCTGCTTCTGATGATGATGATGATCCTGCTGGTGCTGCTGCTGTTGCTGCTGCTGATGATGATTATGATCCTGCTGGTGATGCTGCTGCTGCTGCTGGTGGTGGTGCTGCTGCTGCTGATGATGATGATCCTGCTGCTGCTGCTGCTGCTGGTGGTGTGGAGGAGCAGCCCCTACAAACTGAAAGCTCCACTGATGAGGACCCATCTGGTCCTGCCAAAGGGAGGAAGAGGCATATGCGGGAATGGGAGAGGAGGCAATACTCCATTGAGGAGGAACACGAGGATGAGGTGCTGGAGTGGCTGAGAGAGAATGACTAACTGTGGTGGAAGGGACACCGGCTCTACAGGGACACCAAAAGGAAGCAGGCCGCTTGGAGAGAGAAGGCGGAGAGTCTGGGCTACACATCGGATGTGCTCCTTGGCTGGTGGAAGCACATGTACACCTGGTACGGGAAGCTGCACCTCAAGAAATCTGGCCAGGGCACGGTTAAGCTGACGGACAGAGAGACCTATGTCATGGCCAGGTGCAGCTTCCTGGAGGGTGAGATCCACCACCGAGGAGCAGCAGCAGCCCCTCTCACGACCCTCACTCATCGGCAGCCTGCTGAGAGCCAGTCCTCTTCCGGCCAAGAGTCAGCTCCTGTCTCCAGGCAGGTGTCTGTGGAGCGTGCCACGACGGAGAACCCGCGGACAGGTGTTTTAACCATGGTGGAGCGCGTGGAGGACTCTCTGGTGCAGTGGGAGAAAGGACACGGCACTACCACCACAGCCCTACCCGCATCCACCCACAGCTCCACCTCCACAGAAAGGCAGAGAGCCAGACAGGAGGGGCAGAGCCACACTGTCCTGCTGGAGATCAGGGACATCATCCGGAGCAGCATAGATTTCCTCTCTCAGCTGGTCCACACCGCCTCCTCATCCTCCAACCACAAACCCTTCCTCACCTATGTCAACCAAACCCTCACGGACATGGCAGAACCCCAGTACCAGCTGGTGAAGGACAGGATCACCGATCTGCTTCACAACCCTCCAGACCCAGAGGAACCTGCTCCCACCCAGTCCAGGTCTGCTCCTCCACCCCAGGTGATGTCCCTCCCATTCCAATGCTTTCCACAGACCCTCACCTACCAGGGCTACGGCTACCAGGAGATCCAGCAGCACAGGCAGCAGCCCTTCCCAGTCCAGGCACAGAGTCATCGGACGACACTGTTGCCACCGGTTCCACTGATGCAACCGATGCCACCCACACCAATGATGCCACCGACGACACCGATGCCACCCATGCCACAGATGCCACCAACGCCAGTCCTCACCCAGCTGCAGACCAGACAGCTCCACTACACTGCTCCTTCCTCCACCCCACAGCCAAGCCCGGTCTCAGTACATCTGTCCTCGGTACTGGGGCTGACACCACATGGCATGGAGGAAGGAGCTCTCAACATCACGGGGCTGAGCCAGCTGTCCGAGAGCTTCCTCAACACACCATCACCTGTTATTCTCTCGGGGCCAGGCACCCTTATGATGCCACAGACCAGCACTCCAGCAGCAGCAACCTCCACAGTACCTGGACCCTTCACCTCTAAGACTGGGCACACCTCCGAGTGACCAAGAGGAGTGCCAGAGACTGGATGGCTACCTGTAGTCTTTATTTGGACACTTCACTTGGGTCATTTTTCTTTTACAGCTTGTGATTAATAAAGTTTATCTTTGCTTCACACACTTGCTTCATTTATTTATGTCAATAAAGTCTTGGTGGAAAATTTTAGAAATGGTTTAAGTCTTTGCATGCTTGTGGGATGGGTAAGATAGCAGTGGGATGGGCAGGGATACCTGTGGGATGGGTAATAGCTGTGGGATGGGCAGGGATACCTGTGGGATGGGCAGGGATACCTGTGGGATGGGTTAAGATACCTGTTGGATGGGTTAAGATAGCTGTGGGATAGATAAACCTCCAGTGCAAGCATAGTGGGACTGTATGGTCCACCCTCCCAGGTGCCACACCTATGGCCCTTTATTATAAATAACAATGTAAGCATTGATCCACACATTTGAACATAAACACAACTCTTTATTTAATGCCCTGTTCATTGTAGGCCCACTCAACATACATGGCACAATCTCATCAGTGTGATGAGACAGGCTGAAGGAAGCATCCATTAATCATCTACCATCCTGTCTTGCCACTCCACTGCTCCAGCTGGGGAGTTGCACCAGTGTTTCAGGAGGTTGCGCTCCTTCTTCCCTTCACGTGAAGTTGGGGCCTTGCACATCCACAGTGTCTATCAGGTTTCGCCCTTGCCTCCATTCACCAGGCTCCATGTCCCCATTGCTTTGTTGGAGGTCCACGAGCCTGTTCTGCAACACTGGGTAGCAGGTGCGCATGAGATTGTGCAGGATGCAGCAAGCTTCCACGATCCTCCTCACGATCTGTGGGCGATGCTGCATGGTGGTGAGAAGTACCTGGAACCTGTTGGCCAGGATGCCAAAGGCATTCTCCACCACCCGCCTTGCCCTGGACAGCCTGTAGTTGAAGATCCTCTCTTCACGGGTGAGGCATCTGGAGGTGTACGGCTTCATGAGGTAGGTTCTGAGGGAGAAGGCGTCATCCCCCATGATAAAGTAGGGCACATCTTGTGTGTCGTTGGGCAGGGGTTCTGGATCTGGGAAGCCCATGATGAGGTTGCGTTCCAGCCCCTCCTTGAGGTGACTGGCGTTGTATACCTGGGCATCTGAGGATGATGCTGAAGAAGCCCTTGTAGTTGAAATAAGTGGACCCCGACTTGGTTGGAGCTTTGCAGGCCACGTGCTTGCCATCTATGGCTCCAACGATGTGTGGGAAGTTCCATTTCTGATACCACTGCTCTGCAACTTTCTTCCAGCCTTCTTCAGTGGAGGGGCACTGGAGGAGCTCCTCCAGGTATTCCTCCACCACTTCTCTGACCACAATGCTGATGGTGTTGTGTGGCACCCTCCAGCCGTACTGCATGCTCCTGTAGGTGGTCCCTGAGGCCAGGTGGCGCAGAGTCAGTGTCACCTTCAGCCCAGGGTCCGGGCTGGGCCGGAAGTTGGTGCTCTGCTTGATCAACCTGGGTGTCAGCCGCTGCAAAACTTCATCAAACATGGCTGGAGGCATCCTCATGAACTTCTGGAATGCACAAGTGTCTTCGTTCCTGAGCTCCACCATCAGCTTGTTGTACAGTCCATACTCTGCTCTTCTCCTGATCCATCTTCGGACCCAGACAGTTCTTGGCCGCCTCTTTTTCTTCCCGTAGTAGAGTTCACAGAGCCTGTAGATGGCTTTGCACTGTTGCAGAAGGATGGTGGCTGCCAAAAGGAGTTTGTTATGATCCATGGTGGAGATGACTGGATGCTGTGGAAGAGCAAGAGCAAGATGAAGGCTGAAGAGGTCTGCACAGTAGGGCTGCTGGTCTGAAAGTGAGATCCAGGTGAGTTGCTCCCCCTTTTTATAGGCAATATAGGTTTTCCACGAGGTGTCCTTTTGCATCCTCTAGGTATCCTCTAGACATCCTTAATATCCGAGATATGTCCCCTCTGCGAATGTTTTTTCCGTTTTAAATGCTTTGTTTGCGAGCTGCTTCCACTTTCATCCTTTCTCCATCCATGCTACTAATGCTGCGCATCCGTTCCGCGTCCGTTCCGCTTCCTCCCTGCGTCTGTTTACCGCTGGAGCAGATTGAGTTGCGCGGAAGTGGAACGGATGCCTAGCGGATATAGCGGATGCGTAACGGATGCAGAACAGATGTCCACCATATGCCTAGCGGATGCAGAACGGATGCATTGGATACATTTTCCGCTCAAAAGTTTTGAGCAGCTCAAAACCCTCTGAGCAGATGAAACGTCAATAGACGGATGCTGCACGGATAGAGAGGAAGCAAAACGGAGGCAGTGAGTACAGAACGGAAGCATCGCGTTAACCATTGGATGGCAAGTGTTTTTCTCCATTTTACATCCTCTTTCCATCCGTTGGTGCAGTGTGACAGGGCCTTTAGGTAGAATTGCTTTGTTCACCTTCCTCCTCTCATTCCTGTCTTCCTGCAAATAAATTTTGTGTGTAGCAAAAGCCTGAGTTCTGAGGGTAATTCTTCTCATACTGCACAAAACAAGTCTGCATGGGTTATTTATGCACAAAATGAAAAGTGGTGCTGTTTAAATTGAAACAAACATGTTTGTAGCCATGTAATTCAGCTGAGCTATTATGTGTAGTGTATGATTCAGCTTTACTGAAACCTGAAACCTTTTGATTGTTCTAGGTTTGCGCAAAAGCAAAACTGCAGCTGGGTGTTTTTCCTAGTGATTTCCTTCCCCTATCTTCTCTTAGCCACTTATGCCAACCACCCCCTTTCGAATTCAAATCTGCCCTATCCAATCCAACTACCCTCCCTCCCTCCCTCCCTCCCTCCCTCCCTCCCTCCCTCCCTTCCTTCCTTCCTTCCTTCCTTCCTTCCTTCCTTCCTTCCTTTCTTGCCACCTTTGAACTGAAGTGTGGCATATACAACCTGCCCATCTTTACCTTCTTATGTTCTTCCAGGAACTAATGTTTCTCCTCAGTCTTCTCAACTGTTTCTTTTGCCTACCTTTCCTTGATTATTTCTGCTATGCATCATGGTCATTCTTAAATTCAAGTGTATTATATTTAAACTGTCTATCTGCCCACAATTTCCCTACCCTTCCTATTTCTTCTGTGTACTACTACATTTTAAATGCTTTTTCTTATAGTTTTACACTACAGAAATATAATACAATTAAAATCAGAAAAAGAAAAGATTAGGAAAAAAAATATGAAGCAAAAAGAAAAAAGAAAAAAAGAAAAGAAAGATAAAAATATATTTAAAGAAGCAACTCCCAATTTTCAATACAACAAGTATAGACAAATTAATAATTCCCCACCTCCTAAGAAATTAAATACATAGTTCACTTCTTCGATAACCCCTATCCATTCACAATTCCAAAAATCATTGTAATTTCTGTCCAAGTGTCAGCAAAAAGTCCTTAGGAGTTCTAGAATTTTATAAGTATTTCTTATTTTAGCAAACCAACATTATGTTCCTTTCTTTTGCTTTTAACTATTGTTGTCTTCAATTCAACAAGCTGCTGTTTCCATTCAGACTGAATTTCCATTCAGACTGTCTTTCTCCTATCCAGTGGTGGGATACAAAAATTTTCACTACCAATTCTGTGAGCATGGCTTGGCTAGGTGGACATGTGACTAAGTGGACGTGGTCAACTCGACATCACTCATGGCAAAGTGGGGCAGCACCTTGCCATCAGTGATTTTGAGTTGGCCACATCCACTCAGTCATATGACCAATGCTGCAGAAATGGGTGATTTTCTACATACCTTTCTCACCCCCCCTACCCTTGGACTGACAGAGTAAAAGCCCATCTAAAGATTGTGAGTGCAAGGAGTACCAGGGAGACAAGAGAAGGCAGCAAAGCCCTGGCTGTCACCATGGAGGGACACACCCCTGCTGCCCTCACTGCTGCTACTTTTGCTCTCGGCTTCTTCTATGGGGGCTGAGGAGTGGCAAAGTCTTCCAAAGAGGGAGGCTTAGCACAAATTAACAGGGGGGGGGGCAGTGTAGGAGGGGGTGTTTTGACAGGCAGTGGGGATAAAAGAACAACTGCTCGGTCTCTCACCTACAAAAACGAGGATGGGAGTCTTTCCAAGCAAGCCTCAAGCAGCAACAGATGAATCTAACACTTGGGCACTCTTAAAGTCAATCTTGAAGAGCTGGAAGACATTTTGTTAGATCACTGCCAAACTCATTGTTGGGAGAAGTGTAGCCCCTGAATACATGAGAAGTCTTGGGCAAAGTTCTTCCAAAGTTTGATCAAACCTTCTCCTCTTTCTCGGCTTCAAACATGCACACAGAGCAAACATGTATACACCTCATGGTGCCAGAGGGGCTTGCCTAGACTTTTTTTGGGATTTTCCCAGGGTTTTTGCTGTTCTTGCTTTGTCTGCAGAGACCCTGGGAAAATCCCCAAAAAAGTCTGCAGGAAAATTCCCCACCCCATTTTCCTACTGATCGATTATTCTTTATTTGGGATTGCAGATGTCGTGTATAAGAATTGGAATATTCCAAATACCTTAATCTGATTGGCCGAGCAGGCCGCAATAGGATTTGTTAGTAAAGTACCATTGCAATTGGCCCACCTGATGGCGGGAAAACTTAAAGAGCTGTCATTGGCCGCAAGCCGTGAGCAGCCGCTATAAAAAGGGCTGCCGTGGCTCCAGCAACGTTCTGTTACAAAGTCACTGAATTTGTTAAGAATAAAGAGCTGTTTGATGAACACCGGTCTCAAGTACTTCTATTCTCAGGACAGAACAGCAGAATACTGTCTCCAGTCCATTCTCAGAGGGAGGGAGGGAGGGAGAGACAGAGAGACAGAGGGAGGGAGAGGGAGAAATAGAGAGAGAGGCATTTGGCTTCATGCAAGGAAAGCAGCAGAAGTCTTTCTTTCTCTCCCTCAAACTCCACCAGAATGGAGGAGCCTCTTGGAGCAGGATGCCTTGCAGGATCCCAAAGACTCATTTCTGGGGGAGTTTGGGGGAGAAAAAGAAAGACTTTTGCTGCTTTCCTTGCATGCAGCGAAAAGCAGAAGAAGAAAGAAGTGGAAAGAAGCAGCCAGGTGGTCAGGCGAGGTGCGTGGGGCAAATGGGACAAGTTCCCCCCCGCCCTTTCTCCCCTCCCCTCACTACCTCGTGTTGTTCGCAATCCAAGCAATGCAAGCCTTGTATTCCCACATGGAGAAGTGAGCTGAGAGACATGCAGAGGTCCATCAGGCACAGAGGCAATGACAGGGGAAGGGGATCAAAATGGGAAGTCTCTGCCTATTAAAAGAAAAAAAATTGTGGAGCTTCCTTTTTTGTCCATCCTCCCTTCTGTTGCCTCCATGCCTGATGCCAAAAGGACAGTTCTGCTTCCACCACCTCCCACCTGCAATGCCAGAAGCTGCACACCATCACAATTCACCTTCCACTTCCCCCCCCCACCCGAGCCCTTGTGGCTTGCGATCTTCTATGGCTATTGCCTGTGGTGTGCTGGCAGGCAGAAGTCCTCTAGGTCCCCCATGCCCTCTCCTTCCAACCTCTTTCTTCCTCCACACACAGGACATGGGTATCCCATATGGAGATGGGGCAGTTCCAGGGAAAAGCCAGGAAATGGGGTATGGAGGCACTTGGGCACCGTGGGCAGCCTTAGATCCACGCTGCTGCCTCGGCCTTGACCAGAGGTAGTATTCAGCAGGTTCTGACCAGTTCTGGAGAACCGGTAGTGCAAATTTTGAGTAGTTCAGAGAACCAGCAAATCCCACCTCTGACTGGCCACGCCCCCATCTATTTGCTGCCTCTCGAGACTCAGCTGATTGGATGATTCTTCTTTTGTTGCTCTGCACAGGAGAATGGAGCTGGAAAACAGGCTTGTGGGGCAGGAAGGAAATGGGGATTTTACAGTATATCCTTCCCCTGCCCTGACCACCAAGCCGTGCCACACCCACCAAGCCATGCACACAGAACCGGCAGTAAAAATTTTTGAATCCCACCACTGACCCTGACCCCCTGGGCATGAGCACAGGAAGCTCCAAGCATGAGAGGGCTGTACTGGCATTCTGGATGAAGGGCAGTGCTCAGCAAGCAGTCCTCAGGGATGCCAGGCCCTGCATGCTCACCACCTCCTTTGCACACACCCAAGGGGTGGGGCCAAGGTGGGCACTGAAGATCTAAGGCTGAGCCTGGACGATGAACCAGAGAGCAGCTGGGCCATGGGCATGATTCTAGATAAGCAGGTGCAGCCAAGGCAAGATAAGGAGTGGCTGGGCTGGGTGGGGCAGGGAGGGGAGGGGCCATCCAGGGTGGGATTGGGTGGTTTGCCAAACCACACAGAATCTAAAGGCCCTGTCACACTAGCTGACAGATGCAAAACTTTTGTAAAAAGGACACAGTGGACGAGAAAAATGTTCCATCCGTTGTTATCTGCTCTCAAAAGGGGCAAAAATTTGCATAACCAGAGCGGATAACACGGAAAGGAACGGACGGGGGGAGGACACAGGGCAGATGGAAAGCAGATGCTCCACGAAAGCCTAGCGGATGGAAGTGGATGAGAGAGGATGGCATATCCGCAAGGCTTCCGGGGGACTGCAGCAAAGCGGACGCGGAACGGAAAGAGCGGATGCACAGCGGATGCCGAGTGGATGAAGCGGATGCACAGCAGAAGCCTAGCGGATGCCTAGCATTCACTGCGCATGCGGGGAGGATGCATTGCGTCAGCCCTGCGGATATAAAGGGAGGCAGCTCCCAAGCAGGTCACCATTCAGAGGAAAGACCTGCTTCCAGACACATCGACTGCCTGCCAGCCTTGCCAGCCTGCCTGCCTTGCCTGCCTGCCTGCCTGCCAGGCTTGCTGCCTGCCTGCCTGCCAGCCTGCCTTCCAGCCTCCCTGCCAGCCTCCCTGCCAGCCTTGCTGTCTGCCTGCCTGCCAGCCTTGCTGCCAGCCTGCCTTCCAGCCTCCCTGCCAGCCTTGCTGCCTGCCTGCCTGCCAGCCTGCCTGCCTGCCAGCCTGCCTGCAAGCCTTGGTGCTTGCCTGCCTGCCAGTCTTGCTGCCTGCCTTCCTGCCAGCCTGCCTGCCACCTGCCTGCCAGCCTTGCTGCCTGCCTTCCTGCCAGCCTGCCTGCCACCTTGCCTGCCTGTCTGCCAGCCTTGCTGCCATCCAGCAACCCCACAACCATGGGGAAGAAGAGGAAGCTTCAGCCATCTGCTGCCAGCCCTGGCAAGAGGGACAGGGCCACCCTCTCACCCCCTGGCCCTCACTCTGCTTCTGCTGGGGCTTCTGTAGCATGGGCTCGCTCTTCTGCGGCTGGGGCTTCTGCTGCTTCGGCTTCTGGAGGAGCTGCTGCTGCTGCTTATGGTGGTGGTCCTTCTGCTCGTGCTTACTCTGCTGATGCTGCTTCAGGCGGTGGTGCTTCTGCTGGTGCTTACTCTGCTGATACTGCTTCTGGTGGTGGTGCTTCTGCTGATGCTGCTTCTGGAGGAGCTGATGCTGCTGCTTCTGGTGGTGGTGCTTCTGCTGGTGCTTACTCTGCTCTAGCTGCTCCTCGTCCTGCTGGTCCTGCTCGTCCTGCTTGTCCTGCTCGTCCTGCTCGTGCTCCTGGTCTTGCTCGTCCTACTGGTCCTGCTCATCCTGCTGCTCTTGCTTGTCCTGCTGATCCTGCTCATCCTGCTGGTCCTGCTCGTGCTCCTGGTCCTGCTCATGCTCCTGGTGCTGCTGGCACTGCTGGTGCTTACTCTGCTACTGCTGAACCTGGTCCTGCTAGTGCTGCTGCTGCTGCTGATCCTGCTGGTGCTGCTGCTGCTGCTGATGATGATGATGATCCTGCTGGTCCTGCTGCTGCTGCTGTTGTGGAGAGCAGCCCCTACAACCTGGAAGCCCCTCTGATGAGGGCCCATGTGGTCCTACCAAAGGGAGGAAGAGGCATATGCGAGAACGGGAGAGGAGGCAATACTCCATCGAGGAGGAACATGAGGATGAGGTGCTGGAGTGGCTGAGAGAGAATGACTATCTATGGCGGAAGGGACACAGGCTCTACAGGGACACCAAAAGGAAGCAGGCTGCTTGGAGAGAGAAGGCGGAGAGTCTGGGCTACACTTCGGAGGTGCTCCTTGGCTGGTGGAAGCACATGCACACCTGGTATGGGAAGCTGCACCTCAAGAAATCTGGCCAGGCCACGGTCAAGATGACGGACAGAAAGACCTACGTCATGGCCAAGTGCAGCTTCCTGGAGGGTGAGATCCACCACCGAGGAGCAGCCCCTCTCACAACCCTCTCTCTCAGGCAGCCTGCTGAGAGCCAGTCCTCTTCCGGCCGAGAGTCAGCTCCTGTCTCCAGGCAGGTATCCGTGGAGCGTGCCACGGCGGAGAACCCACGGACAGCTGTTCTAACCGTGGCAGAGCACGTGGAGGACTCTCTGGTGCAGTGGGAGAAAGGAGACGGCACTTCCATCACAGTCCTATCCACATCCACCCCCAGCTCCATCTCCACAGAAAGGCAGAGAGCCAGACAGGAGGGGCAGAGCCACACTGTCCTGCTGGAGATAAGAGACACCATCAGGAGCAGCATAGATCTCCTCTCTCAGCTGGTCCACACCGACTCCTCATCCTCCAACCGCAAGCCCTTCCTCACCTATGTCAACCAGACCCTCACGGACATGGCAGAACCCCAGTACCAGGTGGTGAAGGACAGGATCACCGATCTGCTTCACAACCCTCCAGATCCAGATGAACCTGCTCCCACCCAGTCCAGGTCTGCTCCTCCACCCCAGGTGATGTCCCTCCCATTCCAAGGCTTTCCACAGGCCCTCACCTACCAAGGCTATGGCTACCAGGAGGTCCAGCAGCACAGGCAGCAGCCCTTCCCAGTCCAGGCACAGACTCATCGGACGCCACCGCTGCCACTGGTTCCACTGATGCCACTGATGCCACCCGCGCCACTGATGCCACCGATGCCACCCACGCCACTGCTGCCACTGATACCACCGATGCCACCCATGCCAGTCCTCACCCAGCTGCAGACCAGAGAGCCCCACTACACTGCTCCTTCCTCCACCCCATAGCCAAGCCCGGCCTCAGTACATCTGTCGTCAGTACTGGGGCTGACACCCCATGGCATGGAGGAAGGAGCTCTCAACATGACGGGGCTGAGCCAGCTGTCTGAGAGCTTCCTCGACACACCGTCACCTGTTGTCCTCTCGGGGCCAGGCACTCCAGTGGCACTTCAGACCAGCACTCCAGCAGCACCCACCTCCAGAGCACCTGGACCCTTCACCCCTGAGACTGGGCACACCTCTGAGTGACAGAGAAGAGTGCCAGAGACTGGGTGGCTACCTGTACACTTTATTTGGACACTTGACTTGGGTCATTTTTCTTTTAGAGCTTGTTATTAATAAAGATTATCTTTGCTTCACACACTTGCTTCATTTATTTTAGTAAATAAAGTCTTGGTGGAAACTTTTAGAAATGGTTTAAGCCTTTGCATGCTTGTGGGATGGGTAAGGATTGCAGTGGGGTGGGCAGGGATACCTGTGGGATGGGCAGGGATACCTTTGGGATGGGTAATAGATGTGGGATGGGCAGGGATACCTGTGGGATGGGCAGGGATACCTGCGGGATGGGCAGGGATACCTGCGGGATGGGTAATAGCTGTAGGATACCTTTGGTATGGGTTGAGATATCTGTGGGATGGGTTAAGATAGCTGTGGGATGGGTTGAGATAGCTGTGGGGATAGCTAAACCTCCAGTGCAAGCATAGTGGGACTGTATGGTCCACCCTCCCAGGTGCCACACCTATGGCCATTCATTATCAATATTAATGTAATCATTGATCCACACATGTCAACATAAACACAACTCTTTATTAAATGCCCTGTTCATTGTAGGGTCACCCAACATACAAGGCCCAATCTCATCAGTGTGATGAGACAGGCTGAAGGAAGCAACCATTAATCATCTATCATCCTGTCTTGCCACTCCACTGCTCCAGCTGGGGAGTTGCACCAGTGTTTCAGGAGGTTGCGCTGCTTCTTCCCTTCACGTGAAGCTCTGTTGGGGCCTTGCACATCCTCAGTGTCTATCAGATTTTGCCCTTGCCTCCATTTCCCAGGCTCCATGTCCCCATTGCCTTGTTGGAGGTCCATGAGCCTGTTCTGCAAGACTGGGTAGCGGGTGCGCATGAGATTGTGCAGGATGCAGCAAGCTTCTACGATCCTCCTCACGGTTTCTGGGCAGTGCTGCATGGTGGTGAGAAGAACCTGGAACCTGTTGGCCAGGATGCCAAAGGCGTTCTCCACCACCCGCCTTGCCCTGGACAGCCTATAGTTGAAGATCCTCTCTTCACGGGTGAGGCATCTGGAAGTGTAGGGCTTCATGAGGTAGGTTCTGAGGGAGAAGGCGTCATCCCCCACGATGAAGTAGGGCACATCTTGCGTGTCGTTGGGCAGGGGGTCTGGATCTGGGAAGCCCATGATGAGGTTGCGTTCCAGCCCCTCCTTGAGGTCACTGGCGTTGTATACCTGGGCATCTGAAGCTGACCCATTGTCTGAAGCATTGATGTACATGAACTTGTAGTCAGCATCGACCATGGCGAAGAGGACGATGCTGAAGAATCCCTTGTAGTTGAAATAAGTGGACCCCAACTTGGCTGGTGCTTTGCAGGCCACATGCTTGCCATCTATGGCTCCAACGGTGTGGGGGAAGTTCCACTTCTGATACCACTGCTCTGCAACTTTCTTCCAGCCTTCTTCAGTGGAGGGGCACTGGAGGAGCTCCTCCAGGAATTCTTCGATGATGGCCTGCACCACTTCTCTGACCACAATGCTGATGGTGTTGTGTGGCACCCTCCAGCCGTACTGCATGCTCCTGTAAGTGGTCCCTGAGGCCAGGTGGCGTAGAGTCAGTGCCACCTTGAGCCCTGGGTCCAGGCTGGGCCAGAAGTTGGTGTTTGCCTTGGTCAACCTGGGCTTCAGCCACTGCACAACTTTGTCAAACATGGCTGGAGGCATCCTCATGAAGTTCTGGAATATACGAGGGTCTTCGTTCCTGAACTCCACCATCAGCTTGTTGTACAGTCTGTACTCTGCTCTTCTCCCGATCCATCTTCGGACCCAGACGCTTCTTGGCCACCTCCTTTTCTTCCTGTAATAGAGTTGAAAGAGCCTGGCTTCGCACTGTTGCAGAACGATGGTGGCTTCGAAAAGGACTGTGTTACAATCCATGGTGGACATGACTGGATGCTGTGGAAGAGCAAGAGGCAGATGAAGGTTGCAGAGGTCTGCACAGCAGGGCTGCTGGTCTGAAAGTGAGAATCAGATGAGTTGCTCCCCCTTTTTATAGGCAATATAGGTTTTCCACTAGGTGTCCTTCTGCTCCTCTAGGCATCCTCTAGACATCCTTAATATCTGAGGTAGGTCCCCTCTGCGAACGTTTTTTCCGTTTTAAATGCTTTGTATGCGAGCTGCATCCGCTTTCATCCTTTCTCCGTCTACTAACGCTGCGCGTCCATTCTGCATCCGTTCTGCTTCCTCCCTGTGTCCGCTTTCTGCTGGAGCGGATGTGAGTTGCATGGATGCACAGCGGATGCCTAGCAGATGTAGCGGACGCGTAACGGATGACGACGGATGCAGAACGGATGTTCCCCGTATGCCTAGCTGATGCAGAACGGACGCGTTGGATCCATTTTCCGCTCAGAAAGTTTTAAGCAGCTCAAAACTTTTTGAGCAGATGGAACCTCAGTCGACGGATGCTGGACGGATAGAGGGGAAGAAAAACGGACGCAGTGAGTACAAAATGGATGCATTGCGTTAACCAACGGATGGCAAGTGTTTTTCTCCATTTTACATCCTCTTTCCATCTGTTGCTGCAGTGTGACATGGGCTTTAGCTAGAGGATCACCCAAACCTGTTTAAAACCCTAACAGCCCACCCATGAAGAAGTGTCTTCTCCTGGTGCCGTGATGGCAAACTTATGGCACACATGCCAGAAGTGGCATGCAGAGCCATTTCTGCCAACACATAAGCCATCGCTCAGAACCGATCCACTGCACATTCGTATAGCCGATTGTCAGGTATCTGCCATGCACACATGGAGGAGATGCATGCACATTTGCAGGAGAGGGGTGTGCACAGGGGTGTCATGTATGGGTGGTTACATGTGCATTGCATCATGGATGCAGGCACAGATGTGCGTGTACAACAATGAAAAGGTTAGCCATGGGGAAGAAGGTGGAGCCTCCTCACTGACAGACTGTAAATCACATCTCTCTGTGGCTATGGTCCATGCTCTTTCGTTGGAGAGCCCCAATCATTACGATTAGGGGCTGAAGCTGCCTTGGAGCGGCGGCAGAGTAAGGGGAAGCTGCAAGCCAGGGTGAGGGGAGCCGCATCTCCCCTCATGGGCTTGTTCTTTTTCCCCCTAAAGACAACTGCTGGGGTGATTTAAAATGGCCACCCTGAAGTGGAGGACTCAGCTGGATTAAGATTATGTGCAGGAGGGAAGGAAGAGGTGGATAACATCTGAACCGGGTTAATTGGGCGATGCAACTAAACAAAAGTACCCCAGGATTAAGGTAACATGGAATTTTTAAGAAAAGAAAAATGAGCAGTGAAATTACAAAGGGACAGGAAAAAAAAAAAAGAAAATATTTTTGATAGCTAAGTGGGGCTTCGAACCGGGAAAGGAAGAAGCTGGAACTAAAGATTTAACTAAATTGGACTAAAATATTTTGGCAATAAACAGCATAAAATAAAACTGGACTTAAGATTGTCAAAAAATAATAATAATAAAGTTTACAAATTGGAGACTGGACTGTGTTGGAATATTGAGGTTCGAAAAACCCTAAATAAAAAAATAGGGGAAAAAAGTGAAGACTTTGTATTATGGAGAGTGCCACCTTTTGACAAAAACTTGAGCTCAAACAAGGGAAAGTATCCTATTTCTGAATGAACTTGTGTGGATATAACATTAAAGAAATATTGGAACAAAGTAAAAAACTTAGAAAGTGAAAACAGAACTAGAATAAAGAAAAAAGCAAGGAAAGACTGACTGTGGGATTGATTGATGTTTTTGGTATAGACCCTGGGCTGGAACATTTGAGAACTTTAGAAAATTGAAAGAAGAAAGAAGGAAAGTAAAAGTGGTTTTTTTGTGGACTTTAACGATCATAAAATACAAGAGTGTGTAATGATGATATCTCTTCAGGAATTAAAAATGGAACTTAAAAAATGAGAGAATTACTACAGGAAAGAGGCGAATCACTTTGTTCTGTATTAGGAAGAATGGAAATGGCGACTGAAGAACAAGAAGAAAGAGCTTCAGAGGAGGAGGAATTGACTCAAGGAGAAGGCATCTTAAACAGACAATTAACACAAAGAACACTACAAAGAAGTGGGGAAAGAAGGAAAGCTAAAAAGTTGAGACTTAAGAAGGCAATCAAAAGGGGGAGTACCTGTGAAGTTGGGAAAGATAGAAAGACCCAGCAGAAAAGGGGAAAGGAAGATATTAAGAAAGAGAGGAATATAAACTGGAATGAGAAAAGATATGGGGAAAAGAGAGGGAGGAGAAGCAGTAAGAAATAGGTGCATGAAATAAAGAAATACAGAAATAGTAAAATGTTGAAAAGAAATTGTTTTTTCAGAGATAATAGTTGATGAATTATAAAGGGGATTCTGCAGGGTGACAAGGGGTAATAAGAATATTTCTGCAATTAAAAATATTTAGAAAATAGGGTAATATAGATATTGATAACTGTTATTAAAAATTAAGGGGGGGAAATATGCTGAATCCAAATGAAATGATGTAATGATTATTATTGTAACTTCTTAAAAATAATGGTTTATTGGGAATCAAAATGAGGGAATAAAGGTATATTTTAACCATTGAGGTGTCACACTCAAAGCAGTAAAAGGGGGGAAACCTATACTTGTTTTTTTTCTTTAGTGGTAAAATTTGTATTAATTTAGAATTTATAAAAATGTGTAATGGAAAGGGAATAAGACAGACTGAAGAACCAACTAAATTAATGTCATATAGACTATTAAAAGCAAGGAGAGACATTGGCAACCTATTATTATTATTACACATATTGTTTATCTTTATTTTTAAAATAAATATTCAAGGATTATATTTGAAATAATTGAAATGAAACAAAAAGATGTTTTGTTTGAGATTAATGAAAGAGGCTGGAATTAATGCGTTTGTTTCTCTCCTTACTGAAAATCTGGAATGGAAAAGGTAATAATAGAATTAAGTATGCATATGTGAATGTATAATTGCTGTAATTGTCAGTTGTATGTAAAGGTGATGACCTGGAAAGATGTTGTCCACTAACAAGAGATTTTTGTTTTTATGTGAAAAACGGAAAAAAATTTGCTTAAAAAAAGGTTAGCCATCACGTTCCTAGTGCACAGACCCATGTGATATCTGGCATCCTATGGTTTTTTTCATGAGGAGCAGCTGTCTGGAGCACATGTGAAAACCTCTTATCTTTTCTTTGTCTGGCAAGGTTTCATTGGAACAGGCTTGCCACTGATGCATTGGTCATTGCTGCAATGGGGTCTGTGCTCATTTGGACACATCTGGTTCATCATTTTTCCTCACTTGGAAATCTTCACTGTTTTACAGCTAACAGATTAACAAAGTTGGAAGGGACTTTGTAGGTCATCTAGTTCTCAAGCAGGAGACCCTACACCATTTCTGACAAATGGCAGACCAATCTCTTCTTGAAGTCTCAAGTGATGAAGCTCCCACACCTTCTGAAGGCAAGCTATTCCATTGATTGTTCTCACTGTCAGAAAATTTGTCCTTATTTCCAAGTTAAATCTCTTCTTGTTTAATTTTCATCCATTATTTCTTGTCTGGCCTACATGTGCCTTAGAAAATAGCTTGACCCCTTCCTCTCTGTGGCAGCCTCTAAAATATTGGAACACTGCTATCATGTCTCCACTAGTCTTTCTCTTCACTAGAACTAGCACTACAAGATCCCTCTCAAAGTTACTGCTATTAAGCTTGGTTTCACCTAGTCTATATATGTACTTTGGGTTTTTCTTGCTTAAATGTAGGACTTTTCTCTACATTGAATTTCATTTTGTTAGATAGGGCTCGATGTTCAAGTCTGTCAAGATCCATTTGGATCTTGAGCCTATCTTCTAGGGTGTTCGCTATTTCTGCCAGCTTAGAATCATCTGCAAATTTATTAAGTTCCTCTTCTATTTCCTCATCGAAATCATTTATGAAAATGTTGAAGAGTACTGGGCCTAAGATGGCACCCCGCTGCTTACTTCCCTCAATGTAGACTTAGACCCATTAAGAACTACTCGTTGAGTATGGTTTGTCAGCCAGTTGCAAATCTATCTGGTGGTGATGCTATCTATTCCACTTTTTTCGAGCTAACCAAGAAGTAAGTTGTGGTTTACTTTTTCAAATGACTTGGTGAAGTTTAAATATATTGTGTCCACAGTATTTCGCTGGCCTACTAATTTAGTCACGATGTTGAAGAATAAAATAAGAATGAAATAAGAAATAGTAATATTACAGATGATATTACCTTTCTCCTACTCAGTCTAGCCCCAAATTCTTCTGCCAAGACACACCTGATTCATGTCCACAATTGTAATGACATTTGTAAACTTGGACTATCTCAAATTGGCTAGTTTGTACATGGAATAGTTCATGCATGGAAGATTTTGCATGAGAATCACCATGATGAGGACTTCCAGTGGTGTTTTTTTAGAATACGAACCAGAGACCGTGATTGTGCACGGTTTTGATCTGTGCCTGCCCTGTTGGAGAGGTCCCTGAGGATCTGGAATCATCTGACCACCCTGTAGGGGTGGGGGAAGAGGGGGAGACCACCAGCTAGGTTGAGGGGATCTGCATCTCTCCTCCCTGGCTTGGTATTTACTCCTGTAGAAGACAGAGAGAAGCGACAGTTTAATGGCTGCCCTGAAGACAGGAAACTGCTGGGACTTAAGTTTGTGCTGGAGAGTGGAAGCGATGAACAACATGTAACTGGATAAATGACTTTGAATATTTTTTTGGATAACCCTGAAAAACGGAAAGAAAGAGCCCTCATTTGGAGGAATGATAGTGGCGAATGGGGAATGAAGAAAATATAAGGTAAAGAAAAAACCAGAAATAAAAGAATCATATGAAATCAGAGATTAAATTTGGAATAATATACACAATTGGACATTAATTAGGCATTGAATGAAATGCTGGACTTATTTGAAATGGATAAAATTTAACATTAATACTACGGAAAAGAGAATTAAAATAAAAGAACTTTGAAAAAAAAGAGATATAGAGCACCACCTAATGGTTAAATATTTTCCTCTGATGTTTTTCTGGAAAATTACTGGTTGTATAAATATTTGAAAGAGAGAAGAAATGGAATAAATTATTAATACAACAAGAACCCCGGAAGCTTTATGTAAAAATATGGTGACAATAGTAAAATATAAAGGAATGCAATATTTTGGAACTCTTGGAAGTTGACAAGAAACAAGAAAAGAGAAGAAAGAAAAAGTGAGATAAATGGAGACTTTTGGCAAGGACTATAACAGAAAAAAATTAATCTTTAATAAAACAAAGAATAATCCAATAGATTAAAGAAATGGAAAAAACAAGCAAAGAATTTAAGTCGGAGCTGCAAACTATGAGAGGTATGTTAAAAGAAAGAATGATACTGCTAGATATAATCATTAATAAAGTAATGGCATTGCAACTTGCAGAAGAACAAAGAAAGCCCAGAGATGATGAGTTAGAGGAGGAAAACAACAGCCTAAATGAATATGGAGAACAAGGACCACTGCCAAAGGACATAGAAGGACTTAAAATAGAGATATTGACAACAAATAAAAGAGATAAGGCTCCCAAGACCAAGAAGAAGAAGAAGGAATTATACATGAAGAACCCCCAAAGAAGAGAACTGAAAAGGCTGGGGGAAAACATGAGCAAACAGGCAGAGGAAAATAAAAAGAATACGAAGGAAAAAAGAAGAAAGACTGGGGAAACTTACAAAAGGGAAAGCTGGCGAAAATTAAAATAAATGATAAAGCCGACAAATATAGGGATAAGGTTTAGGGGTGGTATAAAGGGGATACCACATGGGAATGTATGTTGGCATTTAATTTAAAACTTGCTGGGAATTATTTTAGGATTGTGTGTGTGTGTGTGTGTGTGTGTGTGTATGTGCTGTTCAGCTTCCTTCGGGTATTATCCCACGTCATTGTAGTGCTTTTAAAGTTGTAGCAACGTTTCAGCAGAATCTCATCCTCACAGCACACATGTAACTACCCGCGAAAGCTTAAAAACACACACACACACACACACACACACACACACACACACACACACACATATATATATATATATATATATATATATATATATATACATATACATATACATATACATATACATATACATATGTGGATCTTTGGTTATTCGGGTTTTCTCCCACGTAGAATTGGAAGTATCTAGGCAACGTTTCAATGAAGTCTCATTCATCATCTTCAGGCTTGTTTCTTCAGCTCTGTGCTTCTCGGAGTAATGTGAGCTTGCAGCTGCTTCTTCCTTTTAACTGCTAGTGGGAGTGTGACTTGATTGGGTGGGGTTTGGCTGTGTTCTGATTGGCTGGGGGTGTGTTCTGCTTAGGTGGGGGCTTGGTTGTGCTCAGGTTAGTCTTAGTTACTGGGGGATTTGAGCTGGTGAGCTGTGATCTTGTTGTTTGGCTTCATGTTCGTGGTCGTGCCACATCTTCATGGTGGGTGTCAGTTTGCTTCTTGTATGGGTCAGAGGGGTTTGAAGCGGGTAGTGGTGCAGCTGCAGTATGGTTTCTGGTTCGTGGTCGTGTCTCCTCTTCTGTGTGGGTGT
>BLBF01000017.1:48617394-48648601 GCA_015471245.1 Laticauda colubrina | reverse complement strand
CATTCTAGAAGGCCTTAAAACTTGGTTACTCTCCCAGAACATGGGTTGTTTCAGATTTGTGACTCCCCTAGATTGCCACCTTATAACAAGCTTGTAACTGTTTTGTAAATATTTTAATTAATTCCATTCTTATTTAAGCCCCTGTCACACTGCACCAATGAATGGAAAGAGGATGTAAAATGGAGAAAAACACTTGTCATCTGTTGGTTAACCCGATGCTTCCGTTTTGTACTCACTGCATACGTTTTGCTTCTTCTTTATCCGTCCAGCATCCGTCTATTGACGTTTCATCCGCTCAGAGGGTTTTGAGCTGCTCAAAACTTTTGCGCGGAAAATGTATCCAATGCGTCCATTCTGCATCTGCTAGGCATCCGCTAGGCATCCGTTACGCATCCGCGCAACTCGATCCGCTCCAGCGGTAAAAGGACGCAGGGAGGAAGCGGAACGGACACGGAACGGATGCAGAATAGATCCAGAATGGATGCAGAACGGATGAAAGCAGATGCAGCTCACAAAGAAAGCATTTAAAATGGAAAAAACATCCACAGAGGGGACCTATCTCAGATATTAAGAATGTCTAGAGGATGCCTAGAGGATGCAAAGGGACACATAGGGGAAAACCTATATTGACTATAAAAAGGGGGAGCAACTCACCTGGATCACACTTTCAGACCAGCAGCCCTGCTGTGCAGACCACTGCATTTGCCTCTTCCTCTTCCACAGCATCCAGTCATGTCCACCATGGATCGTAACAAAGTCCTTTTGGCAGCCACCATCGTTCTGCAACAGTCCAAAGCCATCTACAGGCTCTTTCAACTCTACTACGGGAAGAAAAAGAGGTGGCCAAGAAGCGTCTGGGTCTGAAGATGGATCGGGAGAAGAGCAGAGTATGGACTGTACAACAAGCTGATGGTGGAGCTCAGGAATGAAGACACTTGTGCATTCCAAAACTTCATGAGGATGCCTCCAGCCATGTTTGACGAAGTTGTGCAGCGGCTGACACCCAGGTTGACCAAGGCAAACACCAACTTCCGGCCCAGCCTGGAACCTGGGCTCAAGGTGGCACTCACTCTGCGCCACCTGGCCTCAGGGACCACCTAAAGGAGCATTCAGTACGGCTGGAGGGTGCCACACAACACCATCAGCATTGTGGTCAGAGAAGTGGTGCAGGCCATCATCGAAGAATACCTGGAGGAGCTCCTCCAGTGCCCCTCCACTGAAGTTGCAGAGCAGTGGTATCAGAGGTGGAACTTCCCCCACACCGTTGGAGCCATAGATGGCAAGCACGTGGCCTGCAAAGCACCAGCCAAGTCAGGGTCCACTTATTTCAACTACAAGGGCTTCTTCAGCATCATCCTCTTCGCCATGGTCGATGCTGACGTCTTCTCCCTCAGAACCTACCTCATGAAGCCCTACACTTCCAGATACCTCACCCATGAAGAGAGGATCTTCAACTACAGGCTGTCCAGGGCAAGGCAGGTGGTAGAGAACACCTTTGGCATCCTGGCCAACAGGTTCCAGGTACTTCTCACCACCATGCAGCATCGGCCAGAGACCGTGAGGAGGATCGTGGAAGCTTGCTGCATCCTGCACAATCTCATGCGCACCCGCTACCCAGTCTTGCAGAACAGGCTCGTGGACCTCCAGCAAGGCAATGGGGACATGAAGCCTGGGGAATGGAGGCAAGGGCAAAACCTGATCGACACTGAGGATGTGCAAGGCCCCAACAGAGCCTCACGTGAAGGGAAGAAGCAGTGCAACCTCCTGAAACACTGGTGTAACTCCCCAGCTGGAGCGGTGGAGTGGCAAGACAGGATGATAGATGCTTAATGGATGCTTTCTTCAGCCTGTCTCATCACACGGATGAGATTGGGCCATGTATGTCGGGCATTGGGCCATGTATGCCTACAATGAAAAGGGCATTTAATAAAGAGTTGTGTTTATGTTGACATGTGTGGATCAATGATTAAATTGTTATTGATAATGAAGGGCCATAGGTGTGGCACCTGGGAGGGTGGACCATACAGTCCCACTATGCTTGCACTGGAGGTTTATCTATCCCACAGCTATTACTCATACCAAAGGTATCCCTGCCCACCCCACTGCTATCCTTACCCATCCCACAAACATGCAAAGGCTTAAACCATTTCTAAAAGTTTCCACCAAGACTATATTAAAAAAAAGAAATGAGGCAAGTGTGTGAATCAAAGATAGACTTTATAAACAACAAACTATAAAAGAAAAATATCCCAAGTCAAGTGTCCAAATAAAGTCCACAGTAAGCCAGCCAGACAGTCTCTGGCACTCCTCTTGGTCGCTCAGTCTCAGGGGTGAAGGGTCCAGGTGCTGTGGAGGTGGCTGGTGCTGGAGTGCTTGCCTGAAGCGCCATTGGGTGCAGCATCAGCAGAGTTAGCACTAGCAGAAGCACCACCGCTAGAAGCAGCAGCATCAGCTCCTCCAGAAGCAGAAGCAGAAGCAGAAGCAGCAGAAGCTCCAGCCCCAGAAGAGCGAGCCCGTGCTACAGAAGCCCCAGCAGAAGCAGAGTGAGGGCCAGGGGGCGGGATGGTAGCCCTGTCCCTCTTGCCAGGGCTGGCAGCAGATGGCTGAGGCTTTCTGTTCTTCCCCATGGTTGTGGGGTTGCTGGCTGGCAGGGAGGCTGGCAGGAACCAACGCTGGCAGGAAAGCTGGCAGGCAGGCAGGAACCAAGGCTGGCAGGCAGGCAGACAGCAAGGCTGGCAGGGAGGCTGGCAGCAAGGCTGGCAGGAAGGCTTGCAGGCAGGCAGGCACCAAGGCTGGCAGGCACCAAGGCTGGCAGGAAGGCTGGCACCAAGGCTTGCAGGAAGGCAGAAACCAAGGCTGGCAGGCAGGTATGCACCAAGGCTGGCAGGCAGGCAGAAACCAAGGCTGGCAGGAAGGCTGGCAGGCAGGCAGGAACCAAGGCTGGCAGGCAGACTGGCTTGCAGGGAGGCTGGAAGGCAGGCTGGCAGCAAGGCTGGCAGGCAGGCAGACAGCAAAGTTTGCAGCAAGGCTTGCAGCAAGGCTTGCAGGCAGGCATGCAGGCAGGGCATGTAAGGCTGTCAATCCGTCCGGCAGCAGGTCTTTCCTCCAAATGGTGACCTGCTTCCGAGCTGCTTCCCTTTATATCCGCGGGGCATACGCAATCTATCCTCCCCACACGCGCAATTAACGCTCAGCATCTGTTAGGCTTCTGCTGTGCATCCGCTGTGCATCCGCTGTATCCATTCCGTGTCCGCTTTGCTGCACCCCCCCGGAAGCCTAGCAGATGTGCCATCCGCTCCCATCCGCTTCCATCCGCTAGGCTTCCGTTACTCATCTGCTTTCCATCTGCTCTGCGTCCTCCCCTCGTCCGTTCCTTTCCGTGTTGTCCGCTCTGGTTATGCAAATTTTTGCCCCTTTTGAGAGCGGATAACAACGGATGGAATATTTTTCTCATCCGTTCTGTCCTTTTTACTAATGTTTTGCATCCGTTGGGCAATGTGACATTGTTTAAGCCCATGTCACACTGCACCAACGGATGGAAAGAGGATGTAAAATGGAGAGAAACACTTGCCATCCTTTGGTTAACGCGATTCATCCGTTTTGTACTCACTGCCTCCGTTTTTCATCCTCTCTATCCGTCCAGCATCCGTCGACTGAGGTTCCATCCGCTCAAAAAGTTTTGAGCTGCTCAAAACTTTTTGAGTGGAAAATGTCTGCAACGCATACGGGGAACATCCATTCTACATCCGTCGTCATCCATTATGCATCCGCTATATACGCTAGGCATCTGCTGCGCATCTGCACAACTCAAATCCGCTCCAGCGGAAAACGGACACAGGGAGGAAGCGAAATGGACACGGAACAGATGCGCAGCGTTAGTAGCATGGACGGAGAAAGGATGAAAGCAGATGCAGCTCGCATACAAAGCATTTAAAATGGAAAAAACGTTCACAGAGGGGACCTATCTCGGATATTAAGGATGTTAATGTCTAGAGGATGCCTAGAGGATGCAAAAGGACACATAGTGGAAAACCTATATTGCCTATAAAAAGGGGAAGCAACTCACCTGGATCTCACTTTCAGTCCAGCAGCCCTGCTGTGCAAACCTCTGCAGCCTTCGTCTGGCTCTTGCTCTTCCACAGCATCCATTGATGTTCACCATGAATCGTAACAAAGTCCTTTTGGCAGCCACCATTGTTCTGCAACAGTGCGAAGCCATCTACAAGCTCTTTCAACTCTACTACGGGAAGAAAAAGAGGCAGCCAAGAAGCGTCTGGGTCCGAAGATGGATCGGGAGAAGAGCAGAGTACAGGCTGTACAACAAGCTGATGGTGGAGTTGTGGAACGAAGACACTCGTGCATTCCAGAACTTCATGAGGATGCCTCCAGCCATGTTTGATGAAGTTGTGGATCAGCTGACACCCAGGTTGACCAAGCAAAGCACCAAATTCCGGCCAAGCCTGGACCCTGGGCTCAAGGTGGCACTGACTCTGCGCCACCTGGCCTCAAGGACCACCTAAAGGAGCATTCAGTACGGCTGGAGGGTGCCACACAACACCATCAGCATTGTGGTCAGAGAAGTGGTGCAGGCCATCATCGAAGAATATCTGGAGGAGCTCCTTCAGTGCCCCTCCACTGAAGAAGGATGGAAGAAAGTTGCAGAGCAGTGGTATCAGAGGTGGAACTTCCCACACACCGTTGGAGCCATAGATGGCAAGCACGTGGCCTGCAAAGCTCCAGCCAAGTCGGGGTCCACTTATTTCAACTACAAGGGCTTCTTCAGCATCATCCTCTTCGCCATGGTCAATGCTGACTACAAGTTCATGTACATCGATGCTTCAGGCAACGGGTCAGCTTTAGATGCCCAGGTATACAACGCCAGTGACCTCAAGCAGGGGTTGGAACGCAACCTCATCATGGGCTTCCCAGATCCAGACCCCCTGCCCAATGACACACAAGATGTGCCCTACTTCATCGTGGGGGATGACGCCTTCTCCCTCAGAACCTACCTCATGAAGCCTTACACCTCCAGATGCCTCACCTGTGAAGAATAGATCTTCAACTACAGGCTGTCCAGGGCAAGGTGGGTGGTTTGGCATCCTGGCCAACAAAACTTTGGCATCCTGGCCAACAGGTTCCAGGTACTTCTCACCACCATGCAGCATCACCCAGAGACCGTGAGGAACATCGTGGAAGCTTGCTGCATCCTGCACAATCTCATGCGCACCCGCTACCCAGTCTTGCAGAACAGACTCGTGGACCTCCAACAAAGCAATGGGGACATGGAGCCTGGGAAATAGAGGCAAGGGCATAATCTGATAGACACTAAGGATGTGCAAGGCCCCAACAGAGTTTCACGCGAAGGAAAGAAGCAGCGCAACCTCCTGAGACACTGGTGCAACTCCCCCGCTGGAGCAGTGGAGTGGCAAGACAGGATGGTAGATGATTAATGGATGCTTCCTTCAGCCTGTCTCATCATAATGATGAGATTGGGCCATGTATGTTGGGTGGGCCTACAATGAACAGGGCATTTAATAAAGAGCTGTGTTTATGTTGACATGTATGGATGATTGATTACATTATTATTGATAATAAAGGGACATAGGTATGACACCTGGGAGGGTGGACCATAGAGTCCCACTATGCTTGCACTGGAGGTTTATCTATCCCACAGCTTTTACCCATCCCAAAGGTATCCCTGCCCATCCCACAGCTATTACCCATTCCAAAGGTATCCTTGCCCATCCCACAGCTATTACCCATCCCAAAGGTATCCCGGCCCATCGCACTGCTCTTACCCATCCCAAAGGTATCCCTGCCCGTCCCACAGCTATTACCCATCCCAAAGCTATCCCTGCCCATCCCACAGCTATTACCCATTCCACAAGCATGCAAAGGCTTAAACCATTTCTATTACCCATCCCACAGGTATCCTTTACCTATCCCACAGCTATCCATCCCACAGCTGTCCTTATCCATCCCACAGCTATCCTTATCCATCCCACAGCTATCCATCCCACAGGTATCCCTGCCCATCCCACAACTATCTTTACCCATCCCACAAGCATGCAAAGGCTTAAACCATTTCTAAAAGTTTCCACCAAGACTTTATTGAACAAAATTAATGAAGCAAGTGTGTGAAGCAAAGATAATCTTTATTAATAACAAGCTGTAAAAGAAAAATGACCCAAGTCAAGTGTCCAAAGCAAAAATAAAGTCAACAGGTAGCCACCCAGTCTCTGGCACTGTTCTTGGTCACTCGGAGGTCTGCCCAGTCTCAGGGGTGAAGGGTCCCGGTGCTGTGGAAGTGGCTGCTTCTGGAGTGCTGGTCTGAAGCACCACTGGGGTGCCTGGCCCCGAGAGGACAACAGGGGACGGTGTGTTGAGGAAGCTCTCAGACAGTTGGCTCAGCCCCGTGATGTTGAGAGCCCCTTCCTCCATGACATGGGGTGTCAGTCTCAAGACCGATGACAGATGTTCTGAAGCTGGGCTTGGGTGGGGAGTGGAGGAAGGAGGAGTGTAGTGGGGCTGTCTGGTCTGCAGCTGGGTAAGGACTGGCATGGGTGGCATCGGTGGCGTGGGTGGCATCAGTGGCATGGGTGGCATGGGTGGCATCAGTGGCACCGGTGGCGTCTGATGTACCTGTGCCTGGACTGGGAAGTGTTGCCTGTGCTGCTGGACCTCCTGGTAGCCGTAGCCTTGGTAGGAGAGGGCCTGTGGAAAGCCTTGGAAGAGCAGTGACATCACCTGGGGTGGAGGAGCAGACCTGGACTGGGTGGGAGCAGGTTCATCTTGGTCTGGAGGGTTGTGAAGAAGATCGGTGATCCTGTCCTTCACCACCTGGTACTGGGGTTCCGACATGTTCATGAGGGTCTGGTTGACATAGGTGAGGAAGGGCTTGCGGTTGGAGGATGGGGCGTTGGTGTGTACCAGTTGAGAGAGGAGATCTACGCTGCTCCTGATGGTGTCTCTTATCTCCAGGAGGACAGTGTGGCTCTGTCCCTCCGGTTTGCCTCTCTGCCTTTCTGTGGAGGTGGAGCTGGGGGTGGATGCGGCTTGGGCTGTGGTGGAAGTGCCGTCTCCTTTCTCCCACTGTGTCAGGGGATCCTCCACATGCTCCACCATGGGTAGTACAGCTGTCAGGGGGGTCTCCGTCATGGCACGCTCCACAGATACCTGCCTGGAGACAGGAGCTGACTCTCTGCCAGAAGAGGACTGGCTCTCAGCAGACTGCCTGAGAGAGAGGGTTGTGAGAGGGGCTGCTGCTCGGTGGCGGATCTCACCCTCCAAGAAGCTGCACTTGGCCATCACGTAGGTCTCTCTGTCCGTCAGCTTGACCGTGGCCTGGCCAGATTTCTTGAGGTGCAGCTTCACGTACCAGGTGTGCATGTGCTTTCACCAGCCGAGGAGCACCTCCGAAGTGTAGCCCGGGCTCTCCGCCTTCTCTCTTCAAGCAGCCTGCTTCCTTTTGTTGTCGCGATAGAGCCTGTGTCCCTTCTGCCATAGATACTTGTTCTCCCTCAGCCATTCCAGCACCTCATCCTCATGTTCCTCTTCTATGTTGTATTGCCTCCTCTCCTGTTCTCGCGTCTGCCTCTCCCTCCCTTTGGCAGGGCCATATGGGCCCTCATCAGAGGGGCTTCGAGGTTGTAGGGGCTGCTACTCCACACCAGCAGCAGCAGCAGCAGCAGCAACAACAGTAGCAGCAAAAGCAGGACCAGCAGCACCAGCAGCAGCAACAGCACCAGCAGCAACAGCAGCACCAGCAGGACCAGGAGCAGGACCAGGAGCACCAGCAGGACCAGCAGGACCAGGAGCACCAGCAGGACCAGGAGCACCAGCAGGACCAGCAGGACCAGCAGGACCAGGAGCAGCGCAAGCAGAGTAAGCACCAGCAGGACCAGCAGGACGAGGAGCAGCGCCAGCAGAGTAAGCATCAGCAGAAGCACCACCACCAGAAGCAGCATCAGCAGAGTAAGCACCAGCAGAAGCACCACCTCCAGAAGCAGCATCAGCAGAAGCACCACCTCCAGAAGCAGCATCAGCAGAAGCCCCAGCACCAGAAGATCGAGCCCGGGCAGCAGAAGCCCCAGCAGAAGCAGAGTCAGGGCCAGGGGGTGGGAGGGTGACCTCTTGCCAGGGCTGTCAGCAAATGGCAGAGGCTTCCGTTTCTTCCCCATGGCTGGCTGGCTGGCTGGCCGGCTGGCTGGCTGGCTGGAGAGCTGTGTCTGGAAGCAGGTCTTTCCTCTGAATGGTGACCTGCTTTGGAGCTGCTTCTCTTTATATCCACGGGGCTGACGCAATGCATCCTCCCCGCATGCGCAGTGAACGCTAGGCATCCGCTAGACATCTGCTAGGCATCCACTAGGTATCCGCTAGGCTTCCGCTCTGCATCTGCTTCATCCGCTCGGCATCCGCTGTGCATCTGCTTTTTCCGTTCCGCGTCCGCTTTGCTGCACTCCCCCGGAAGCCTTGCACATGTGCCATCCGCTCTCATCCGCTTCCATCCGCTAGGCTTCTGTGGAGCATCTGCTTTCAATCCGCCCTACGTCCTCCCCCTGTCCGTTCCTTTCCGTGTTGTCCGCTCTGGTTATGCAAATTTTTGCCCCTTTTGAGAGCGGATAACAATGGAAGGAACATTTTTCTCGTCCGCTGTGTCCTTTTTACAAATGTTTTGCATCCGTCAGCCAGTGTGACAGGGCCTTTAGATAGAACATACTGACGTTTTTGATACATTGTCAATTTTGTTGTCAATGTAGGCATGAGAAGGGATTATATATTTAAGCCATAAGAGATTCTTTATCCTCTTATTCAGATATATTGTCTCTTCATTAGCTACACTCCTAGCCTTGATTTTTCTGAACTGCAGTATTTATTTTAACCTCTAGGCCAAATATTTTTGCATGACTCAAATCTATGTGCTAAACCATTCATGTTCCTTTCAGCTACAACTTCGTATGTCCTCATAGTGTTTCTATATGGAAAAATAGGTCACGTGCAAAAATAAATTTGCTTAATTACATATTATTACATCAGCTATCTCCCAATAGGTTTTTTAAAATTTATTTTTAACAGTGAACTGCAAAAGCTTTTAATTACAAAAAAGAATAATACTGATATCTGCAATGAAATATTAGATAAATATCTCATAAGTGAAAATGAATACAGAAATTAGCCTTTTTCTGAAGGTAGTAGAGGTTGAATTTGTATTAAGCTCTTTCATGTTTGATTAAGATTTGATAAGTACTGGATTGGTCACTGAGATCACACAGCCACTATTCCATGTATCATGAAAGACACTGATTAAGAAAAACTGAATGCAATGTGAATGGGAAGAAGTTAGGATTACTTGATATGGATATTTTTTCATTCACACAATTTCAGACATATATTATAGGTACTCATTAGGGAAGGCAAAAATTAGCCACCAGCTTGCTTGTAAGACAACAATTCAGAAGTTGCTGAAAAGCAATAGCAGAAGAAGATTGATGTCTCCAGTTCTTCTTTAGAACTGTGATGGGCATCCAGCTGGAGACTGTGGAAAAGAAAATGCTGGGCCTGATCAACTTTTCATCGAACCTAACTGAGGTTTTCTTGTGATCTTAATAAAAGTGCCAGCAAGATTCAGCAAGTTGTCTCTAAGAACAGATTGCCTTATTCCAAGTTTAGCAATAACAATAAATGTTAACTTTTCTCTATCGAGCTACATTTAGAATTTTGTTTTAACTGAAGCCTTGGTGTTAATAGTCTTAGTGTTCAGAGCAGTTAACCTCCAGTAAGAAAGTTTCACATGTTCTGGCTGTCTTCAACTAATCTTTTAAAAATTTTATCTTCTGTTTCTATATTTTATTTTTTATTTCCATGTTTTATGTTAAGGCCGTGTCACACTGCCCAACGGATGCAAAAAGGACACAATGGAAGAGAAAAATGTTACATCCGTTGTATCCGCACTCAAAAGGGGCGAAAATTTGCATAATTGGAGCAGACAACACGGACGCGGGGAGGACGCAGGGCGGATGCAAAGCGGATGCGGAACGGAAGCCCAGCAGATGGAAGCAGATGGCGCGTCCGCTAGGCTTCCGGGGGGCCTCAGCAAAGCAGACGCGGAACAGAAAAAGCGGATGCAGAACGGATGCACAGCGGATGAAGCGGATGCACAGCGGAAGCCTAACGGATGCCTGGCGTTAATTGCGCATGCGGGGGGGGTGCATTGCGCAAACCCCCTGGATATAAAGGGAAGGAGCTCGCACGTGGCCAGCATTCCGAGGAAAGACCTGCTGCTGGATACCTCGAGTTCTTGCCTGCATGTCTGCCTGCAAGCATTGCTGCCAGCCTGCCTCCAAGCCTGCCTCCCAGCCTGCCTCCCAGCCTCCTGGGCAGCCTCCCTTCCAGCCTTGCTGCCAGCCTGCCTTCCAGCCTCACTTCCAGCCTTGCTGCCAGCCTGCCTTCCAGCCTCCCTGTCAGCCAGTCTGTCTGCCAGCCTTGGTGCCTGCCTTCCTGCCAGGCTTCCTGCCAGGCTTCCTGCCAGCCTTCCTGCCAGCCTTGGTGCCTGTCAGCCTTCCTGCAAGCCTTCCTGCCAGCCAGCAACCCCACAACCATGGGGAAGAAGCGAAAGTCTCAGCAACCTGCCGCCATCCCTGGCAAGAGGGACAGGGCCACCCTCCCGCCCCATGTCCCTGACTCTGCTTCTGCTGGGGCTTCTGCTGCTTGGGCTCACTCTTCTGTTGCTGGAGCTTCTGCTGTAGCTGCTCCTGGCAGTGGTACTTCTGCTGCATACTCTGCTGAAGCTGCTCCAGGTCCTGCTGGTCCTGCTCATTCTGATCGTGCTCCTGGTCTTGCTGACCCTGCTGCTGGTGCTTACTCTGCTGCTTCTCATCCTGGTCTTGCTGCTGCTGCTGCTGCTGATCCTGCTGATCCTGCTGATCCTGCTGCTTATGATCCTGCTGGTGATTATGCTGCTGCTGCTGCTGATTATGATCCTGCTGGTGGTGATGATGATGATGATGATGATGATGATGATGATGATGCTGTTGGTGTGGAGGAGCAGCCCCTACAACCTGAAAGCCCCTCTGATGAGGGCACATCTGGTCCTGCCAAAGGGAGGAAGAGGCGTATGCAACAACGGGAGAGGAGGCAGTACTACATTGAGGAAGCGCACGAGGATGAGGTGCTGGAGTGGCTGAGAGAGAACGACTATCTGTGGCAGAAGGGACACCAGCTGTACAGGGACACCAAGTGGAAGCAGGCTGCTTGGAGAGAGAGGGTGGAGAGTATGGGCTACACTTTGGAGGTGCTCCTCAGCTGGTGGAAGCACATGCACACCTGGTACGGGAAGCTGCACAGCAAAAAATCTGGCCAGGCCAGGGTTAAGCTGACGGACAGAGAGAACTATGTCATGGCCAAGTGCAGCTTCCTGGAGGGTGAGGTCCGCCACCGAGGAGCACCAGGAGCCCAAATCTCTACCCTCTCTCTCTGGCAGCCTGCTGGGAGCCAGTCCTCTGGCGGCCGAGAGTCAGTCCCTGTCTCCATGCAGGTATCTGTGGAGCGTGTCACGACGGAGAACCCCCGGGCAGGTGTTGAAAGCATGGTGGAGAGCGATGAGGACTCCCTGGTGCGGTGGGAGAAAGGAGACATCGAGTCCACCGCTGCCGAAGCCGCATCCACCCACACCTCCGCCACCACAGTAAGGCAGAGAGCCGGACCGCAGGAGGGGCAGAGCCACAAGGTCCTGGTGGAGATCATGGACACCATCCGCACCAGCATAGGTCTCCTCTCTCAGCTGGTCCCCATCAAATCCTCCTCCTCCAACCGCAAGCCCTTCCTCAATTATGTCAACCAGACCCTCAAGGAGATGGCGGATCCCCAGTACCAGGTGGTGAAGGAGCACCATGCTGCTTAACAACCCTCCAGACCCAGAGGCACCTGCTCCAACCCAGTCCAGGTCTGCTCCTCCACCCCAGGTGATGTCCCTCCCATACCAAGGCTTCCCACAGCCCCTCACCTACCAGGGCTACAGCTACCCGGAGGTCCAGCAGCACAGGCAGCAGCCCTTCCCAGTCCAGGCACAGAGTCATTGGGCGACACCGTTGCCACCGGTTCCAATGATGCCACCGATGCCAACCACGACAGTCCTCACCCCGCTGCAGAGCAGGCAGGCCCACTACACTGCTCCTTCCTCCATCCCACAGCCAAGCCCAGCCTCAGTACATCTGTCCTCAGTACTGGGGCTGACACCCCATGGCATGGAGGAAGGACCTCTCAGCATCATGGGGCTGAGCCAGCTGTCTGAGAGCTTCCTCAACACACCATCCCCTGTTGTCCTCTCGGGGCTAGGCACTCCAATAACACCTCAGACCAGCACTGCAGCAGCACCCACCTCCACAGCACCTGCTCCCTAACACCTTAGATTGGGCACACACCTCCGAGTGACCAAGAGGAGTGCAAGAGACTGGCTGCCTGGATATTTTTGGACTTTATTTGGACACTTGACTTGGATCATGTTTATTTTACAGCTTGTTATTAATAAAGTTTATCTTTGTTTCACACAGTTGCTTCATTATTTTTTTTCAATGAAGTCTGGGTGTAAACTTTTAGAAATGGTTTAGCCTTTGCATGCTTGTGGGATGGGTTAAGATAGCAGCGGGGTGGGCAGGGATACCTTTGGGTTGGGTTAAGATAGCTGTGGGATGGGAAGGGATACCTGTGGGATGGGAAGGGATACCTGTGGGATGGGCAGGGATACCTATGGGATGGGTAATAGTTGTGGGATAGATAAACCTCCAGTGCAAGCATAGTGGGACTGTATGGTCCACCCTCCCAGGTGCCACCCCTATGGCCCTTCATTATCAATTACAATGTAAGCATTGAACCACACATGTCAACATAAACACAACTCTTTATTAAACGCCCTGTTCATTGTAGGCCAACCAAACATACACGGCCCAATCTCATCCATGTGATGTCTTGCCACTCCACTGCTCCAGCTGGGGAGTTGCACCATTGTCTCAAGAGGTTGTGCTGCTTCTTCGCCTCACGTGAGGCTCTGTTGGGGCCTTGCACATCCTCAGTGTCGATCAGGTTTTTCCCTTGCCTCCATTCCCCAGGCTCCATGTCCCCATTGCCTTGCTGGAGGTCCACGAGCCTGTTCTGCAAGACTGGGTAGCGGGTGCGCATGAGATTGTGCAGGATGCAGCAAGCTTCCGTGATCCTCCTCACGGTCTCTGGGCGATGCTGCATGGTGGTGAGAAGTACCTGGAACCTGTTGGCCAGGATGCCAAAGGCGTTCTCCACCACCCGCCTTGCCCTGGACAGCCTGTAGTTGAAGATCCTCTCTTAATGGGTGAGGAGTCTGGAGGTGTAGGGCTTCATGAGGTAGGTTGTGAGGGAGAAGGGGTCATCCCCCACGATAAAGTAGGGCACATCTTGTGTGTCGTTGGGCAGGGGTTCTGGATCTGGGAAGCCCACCATGAAGTTGCCTTCCAGCTCTTCCTTGAGGTGACTGGCGTTGTATACCTGGGCATCCGAAGATGAGCCGTTGCCTGAAGCATCGATGTACATGAACTTGTAGTCAGCATCGACCATAGCGAAGAGGATGATGCTGAAGAAGCCCTTGTAGTTGTGATAAGTGGACCCCGACTTGGCTGGCGCTTTGCAGGCCACGTGCTTGCCATCTATGGCTCCAACGGTGTGGGGGAAGTTCCACTTCTGATACCACTGCTCTGCAACTTTCTTCCATCCTTCTTCAGTGGAGGGGCACTGAAGGAGCTCCTCCTTGTATTCTTCGATGATGGCCTGCACCACTTCTCTGACAACAAAGCTGATGGTGGTGGGTGGCACCGTCCAGCCGTACTGCATGCTCCTGTAGGTGGTCCCTGAGGCCAGGTGGCACAGAGTGAGTGCCACCTTGAGCCCAGGATCCAGGCTGGGCGGGAAGTTGGTGTTTGTCTTGGTCAACCTGGGTGTCAGGCGCTGCACAACTTCGTCAAACATGGCTGGAGGCATCCTCATGAAGTTCTGGAATGCCCGAGGGTCTTCGCTCCTGAGCTCCACCATCAGCTTGTCCTAAAGTACGTACTGTGCTCTTTTGGTGAACCATCTTTGGAGCCAGACTTTTTTTGGGTGCCTCCTTTTCTTCCCGTAGTACTGTTTACAGAGACTGTAGATGGTTTCTCAGTGTTGCAGAAGGATGTTGGCTGCTGAAAGGATTTTGTCGCAATCCACGGTGGACATGACTGGATGCTGTGGAAGAGCAAGAGTCAGATGAAGGCTGCAGAGGTCTGCACCGCTGGGCTGCTGGGCTGAAAGTGAGATGCAGACAAGTTGCTCCCCCTTTTTATAGGCAATATAGGTGTCCCTTTGCATCCTCTAGGCATCCTCTAGGCATCCTCTAGGCATCCTCTAGACATCCTTAATATCCGAGATAGGTCCCCTCTGCGAACGTTTTTTCCATTTTAAACGCTTTGTTTCCGTGCTTCATCCGTTCTGCATCCGTTCTGCATCTGTTCTGCATCCGTTCCGCTTCCTCCCTGCGTCCGAGCAGATGTGAGTTGCACTGATGCGGAACGGATGCCTAGCGGATATAGCGGATAGTAACGGATGCAGAACGGATGCGTAGCGGATGCGTAGCGGATGCAGAATGGATGAACTGGATACATTTTCCGCGCAAAAGTTTTAAGCAGCCTAAAACTTTTTGAGCGGATGAAACGTCAATAAACGGATGCTGGATGGATAGAGAGGAAGCCAAACGGAGGGAGTGAGTACATCGCGTTTTCGAACGGATGACAAGGTTTTTTGTCCGTTTTACATCCTCTTTGCCTCCGTTGGTGCAGTGTGACAGGGGCTTTAAGTAAGACTGGTAAATGACCAGACTAAAGGTTTTTTTACTTCAGTTTTGGGGGCTGGGAGAAGAAGCTCGGTGTCAAATTTGTATCAGCCTGTCAAAGGTAATTCTATTCTCCATAGAATATTCCTTGACAATTTTGTTTTTCTTCTTCTCCTACGCAATATGTTTTTAGCAAATGAGATTTTTCAGGTTGGGAATGGGATTTATTATACAGTTTTGTTCTGAAATCTTCAATGTGTCTTATGACTTCTCCAACAAAAAGGTTCCCACGTGCAGCTTTTCTAGTAAAAAAGGATTAATGTTTGCAGATGAGATATAGCTAGGAATAAAAATTCTGCTTTCCCCTCAATGAAAATGTCAAGGTTCCAAGTAACAGCAAACAAAACTTTGAGGCAGGCAAATTCCTTAAAGAATAGGCTTACTGGACATGTCATATTGGCACAAGTTGGTGAAAACCGACTCTGAATATTCGCACAGTTTTCACCTGTTAAAAGTGAAAATTTGTCACTTTGTCAAAACAATCAGTAACATGCTCCAATCAGGGTGCAGTCCAGTCATTATGTGACGCCAGTGTGGATGGGTAATTTTTTGGGAGAGGGCACTAAATCCTCTCTGGTGATACCATCATCATGTTACTACATGACACACGACAATGGCACTTGGTCTGTTATTTCAGAATTACAGAATATAATAGAGTTGAAAGGGACCTTGGAGGTCTTTTAGTCCAATTCTCTGCTCCAGCAGGAGACCCTATATCAGACAAGCGGCTGTCCTGTCTCTTTTCTTTTTCAGTAAAGGCAAAATTCAGAATACAATTCAGATTCTTTAGATAAAGGTCATGAGTTCCAGAGAAAAGACACACATGATTAAAAAAAAATAACAACCCTATAGTTGAACAAATGTATGGTTTTAAATTAGTATGACAGTACAATTCAGGCAAGAATTCTTCATGGAATTCAATTTTACACCTTGTTCTGTTTGATATATGTCTCAGTCTCACTATGGATTATGTATCATTAGTACCAAGTTCCATGCTTTTCTTAAAATATTCTGTTAGCTCATTAATGACAGTGATTTTCTATCACCTACTAGGATGTAGAACAATTTATGAGATTGTCAAGTTCCAATTCAGCACAGCAAATCATTTTCATTTTTCATTATGGCTAGGCACTTTAAGTAGACTTACTTCGCTGTTCTTGCATTTCAGTATTAATTCGTTTTTTGGATTGTGAGACAGAATGCGGGAATTATTTTCAAGCAAAATGCACTGATATTTAAGCCCATGTCACACTGCCCAAAGGATGCAAAAAGGACACAACAGATGAGCAAAATGTTCCATCCGTTGTTTTCCGCTCTCAAAAGGGGCAAAAATTTGCATAACCGGAGCGGATAACATGGACGCGGGGAGGATGCAGGTCGGATGGAAAGCAGATGTGGAACGGAAGCCTAGCAGATGGAAGCGGATGGAGCAGATGGTACATCTGCTAGGCTTCCGGGGGACCTCAGCAAAGCGGATGCGGAACGGAAAGAGCAGATGCAGAGCAGACGCGGAACAGATGAAGCGGATTCACAGCGGATGCACAGTGGATGCACAGCGGAAACCTAATGGATGCCTGGCGTTAATTGCGCATGCGGGGAGGATGCATTGCGTCAGCCCCACAGATATAACGTAAGCATCTCGGAAGCAGGTTGCCATTCAGAGGAAAGACCTGCTGCCGGACGGATTGGCTGCCTTGCCTGCCCTGCCTGCATGTCTGCCTGCAAGCCTTGGTGCCAGCCTTGGTGCCAGCCTGCCTGCAAGTTTTGCTGCCAGCCGGTCTGCCTGCCAGCCTTCCTGCCAGCCTTGGTGCCAGCCTCCCTGCAAGCCTTGCTGCAAGCCTTGGTTCCTGCCAGCCTCCCTGCCAGCCAGCAACCCCACAACCATGCTGAAGCACAGCAAACCTCAGCCATCTGCTGCCAGCCCTGGCAAGAGGGACAGGGCTACCATGCCGCCCCCTGGCCCTCACTCTGGTTCTGCTGGGGCTTCTGCAGCACGGGTTCATTCTTCTGGGGCTGGGGCTTCTGCTGCTTCTGCTTCTGGAGGAGCTGATGAAAACCACTCCAGCACCAGCCACCTCCACAGCACCTGCACCCTTCACCCCTGAGACTGAGCGACCAAGAGGAGTGCCAGAGACTCATTTTTGTTTTATAACTTGTTGTTAATAAAGTCTATTTATGATTCACACACTTGCTTCATTTGTTTTTTTTAATAAAGTCTTGGTGGAAACTTTTAGGAATGGTTTAAGCCTTTGCATGTTTGTGGGATGGGTAAGGATAGCAGTGGGGTGGGCAGGGATACCTGTGGCATGGGTAATAGCTGTGGGATGGGTTAGGATAGCAGTGGGATTGATAAACCTCCAGTGCAAGCATAGTGGGACTGTATGGTCCACCCTCCCAGGTGCCACACCTATGGCCCTTTATTATCAATAATAATGTAAGCATTGATACACACATTTGAACATAAACACACACATCCATTAAGCATCTACCATCCTGTCTTGCCACTCCACTGCTCCAGCTGGGGAGTTCCACCATTGTCTCAGGAGGTTGCGCTGCTTCTTCGCTTCATGTGAGGCTCTATTGGGGCCTTGCACATCCTCAGTGTTGATCAGGTTTTGCCCTTGCCTCCATTCCCCAGGCTCCATGTCCCCATTGCCTTGTTGGAGGTCCACGAGCCTGTTCTGCAAGACTGGGTAGCGGGTGCGCATGAGATTGTGCAGGATGCAGCAAGCTTCCGTGATCCTCCTCACGGTCTCTGGGCGATGCTGCATGGTGGTGAGAAGTACCTGGAACCTGTTGGCCAGGATGCCAAAGGCGTTCTCCACCACCCGCCTTGCCCTGGACAGCCTGTAGTTGAAGATCCTCTCTTAATGGGTGAGGAGTCTGGAGGTGTAGGGCTTCATGAGGTAGGTTGTGAGGGAGAAGGCGTCATCCCCCATGATGAAGTAGGGCACATCTTGTGTGTCGTTGGGCAGGGGTTCTGGATCTGGGAAGCCCACCATGAGGTTGCGTTCCAGCTCCTCCTTGAGGTGACTGGCGTTGTATACCTGGGCATCTGAAGATGAGCCGTTGCCTGAAGCATCGATGTACATGAACTTGTAGTCAGCATCGACCATGACGAAGGGGATGATGCTGAAGAAGCTCTTGGAGTTGAAATAAATGGACCCCGACTTGGTTGGAGCTTTGCAGGCCACGTGCTTCCCATCTATGGCTCCAACGGTGTGGGGGAAGTTCCACTTCTGATACCACTGCTCTGCAACTTTCTTCCATCATTCTTCAGTGGAGGGGTACTGGAGGAGCTCCTCCTTGTATTCTTCGATGATGGCCTGCACCACTTCTCTGACCACAATGCTGATGGTGTTGTGTGGCACCCTCCAGCCGTACTGCATGCTCCTGTTGGAGGTCCCTGAGGCCAGGTGGTGCAGAGTGAATGCCACCTTGAGCCCAGGGTCCAGGCTGGGCCGGAAGCTGGTGCTCTGCTTGGTCAACCTGAGTGTCAGGCGCTGCACAACTTCGTCAAACATGGCTGGAGGCATCCTCATGAAGTTCTGGAACGCCCGAGTGTCTTCATTCCTGAGCTCCACCATCAGCTTGTTGTACAGTCCATCCTCTGCTCTTCTCCCGATCCATCTTCAGCCCCAGACTCTTTTTGGCTGCCTCTTTTTCTTCTCACAGTAGTGTTCAAAGAGCCTGCAGATGGCTTCGCACTGTTGCAGAACAATGGTGGCTGCCGAAAGGACTTTGTTACAATCCACGGTGGACATGACTGGATGCTGTGGAAGAGGAAGAGCCAGACGAAGGCTGAAGAGGCCTGCACCGCTGGGCTGCTGTTCTGAAAGTGAGATGCAGATGAGTTGCTCCCCCTTTTTATAGGAAATATAGGTTTTCCGCTAGGCATCCTCTAGGCATCCTCTAGGCATCCTGTAGACATCCTTAATATCTGAGATAGGTCCCCTCTGCGAATGTTTTTTCCATTTTAAATGCTTTGTTTCCATGCTGCATCCGCTAGGCTTCCGTTCTGCTTCCGTTCTGTGTCCATTCCGCTTCCTCCCTGCATCCGAGTGGATGCGAGTTGCGCAGATGCGCAGCGGATGCCTAGCGGATATAGCGGATGCGTAACGGATGCGTAACGCATGCGTAACGGATGCATAATGGATGCATAGCGGATGCAGAATGGATGAACTGGATACATTTTCCACGGAAAAGTTTTGGATAGCCCAAAACTTTCGGAGCGGATGAAACGTCAATAAATGGATGCTGGACGGATAGAGAGGAAGCCAAACGGAGGCAGTGAGTACATCGCGTTTTCCAACGGATGGCAAGCTTTTTTGTCCATTTTACATCCTCTTTGCATCCGTTGGTTCAGTGTGACATGGGCTTTACATACTTACTGGAAGCTTTAAACACCATAATGACTGCTTTTTTTTAAAATAAGAATAATATAATGCATTTTTTCATCTTTGATTAGAAATTTTTTTTCCTGAAATTTTAGGTACCAAATAAGTATGAAGAATTCTCCTGGTAATAATTTAGATTTCTCGGTAGCTTAAAGTCCTTTGACAGGCAACCCTTCCCCAAAATAATAATATCAGTTATTGATTTGAAACAGTGGATATCTTCAAAACCTCATGCATAGAAATCAGTTACTAGAACCAAGAGAAAGCATAATATTCAATAAATAAAATTACCTCTAGCAACATTCTTAGAATATTTTGAATATCAAAGCAAGTCCAACTTTATTCAGAAACACATAATTTTGCATATTGAAAAACTAAATGTTGCCTCTTCCACTATCAAAGACTCATGCATATCTATATGGGTTGCTTCCAGTGGTGGGATTCACCTGGTTTGGACCACTTCACTAGAACTGGTTAGGGGAGGGGAAAAAAAACTCTTTTTTTGCTGTAAGTGGGAAGGGAGAGGAAAAGAATTAATATTAAGATTTTGTTGGAGGAGGCTGCTTGGAATTTATAAGATCAGAGCTAAACTGTAACAAGATTTCTAAAATATATATTTTAATTGGAGTAACTGAATTAAAACCCCAGGAAGAGAAAGTGTAAAAAGAAGAAAGTGCTAAATGAAGCAGTCTGTGTGTATTTGGATTGCTTGATGACTTTGGTTCTTTTGGAAATCATTATTTGAAAGACTAAAAACATTTGAGTTGTATAAAAAAAACTTTTCACAATGGCACTACTTGTTGAACTGAAATTGAATTTAAAAAGCTAAAAGAAGAGGAACAAGAAGGGAAGGGCTCTTCTGGATCTGTTTTCCATTTTTTAGAAATGGCGATTTTTACCTACCAGAAACTACAAGAACAAGAAGACTGGGATGAAGAAGAAGCCATCTTTAATGAACAAAGAACTTTAGCTGGAGAAGAAAAGGGGAAGATGGGAAAGAGAATGAAGAATTTAAGACTTAAAAAAACAACCAAAAAAGGGAAAAATAAGGTGAAAAATCAATACAATGTCAGAAAGCAACAGAAAAGAGGAATACAGAAGAAGATGAAGATTAAGAAAGTGGAGATTAAGAGACAAGTGGGTAAAAAGGCAGGGTTGGAGAAGAAAGGAAGGGGAAAAGGGAAGAGAAGTTACAAAAGTTTAAAACAAGATGAAAAGAAACAAGATTTATTCAGAGATAGTGGGTAAAAATATGATTAAAAAAGAGATTCTGCAAAAGTACATAAGATTGTATTGTTGTATTTATATTTGAAATAATGTTAGAAAACTGGATTTATGGATTATTGTTTTAATTATATTATAAATTTATTACTCTTTTTATTTTATAATATAGTAAGTAGCTTTAGAATGTACTAAGCAGAATCAGAATGAAAAGTATATATTATTTTAAGTTTTAAATTTAGGGGAAAGATTTAAAGACGTCATACTTCAATCAATGATTACAGGAGAAATTTTGTGTTAATGAGAAAAGATAACAGAAAATTGAAATAGAACAGAGAAAAGATATACGCATAAAGAATTAAATTGAGATGAAATAAATATAATAGAATTAAGAGAGTGAAAAGAGGGGAGAAGATATATAGAAAATGTAGAATGGTAAATAAGATATGAAATGGGATAAAAAGTGAACATGAATTCGAATTTATGTCTGTACAAAAAGATGTAACCCAGGACTAAGCCGCTTTCCGAAAAGAAGTTTTATGTTTTTATGTTTTGTGTTTTGTTTGTGTATATTTGTTTATTGAAAATCAATAAAATTTTTATTAAAAAAACAAAACAAGGGACTTGCAGTTCATCCCAATGAGACAAAGGATGCAAGCTCCTCCTTGATTGGCTGCTGTTGCTACCTCAATCCCTGAAGCTGTCCTAAAGCAGGAAGCCTGCTGGCTACATGGCCCAAAACAAAAGTCTTTTACTCAGAAGCTGGTGGAAATGTTTTCCTTAGATTTCACATTCTTACAGCCCTGCCATTGTCTGAATAAAACACTTTGGCTTCTCTCTCAGTGAGTCAGCCTCTTCTGGACCTCTGGATATCTTCAAAAAGTAAGTAATCCATGGGAAATGGGGTGGGGAAGATTAAGTGGAATCTGGAATGTTAGCAAAGCAGGCCTAGTCTGTGGAGACCTGGCGGGGCAGGATGGTGGGGGAAGCAATTGTGGGGACCCCAAGGGAGCATGAGGCATCTTAACTGATTGGGGGAGGCCTTGAATGGCCTGCTCCAGCACTAAACCCCACATGCTGTTCCCCACCCTGAGATACCTCATGTGCATTTGATGACCTGTGCATTTGATTAACAAATGCATTGGGGAAAGCACAGAGTGATCATGCTCATTTAACATGATACAATCAAACAAACCTCCAGGTTACAAATGTAATTGGCAGGCTCTATTATGTAACTGGAGAATTACCTGCATAATGAGAGTGAGGGAGGGTCTCAAGGAAGTCCCACCTTAGTATCACACTAGTCCAGTGTCATGCCTACTCTGGCTAAGCCCACCCAATCATATGCCCACCCAGCCACACCTACCCAGTTGGTCATTAGGGCAGAAAATCAGTTGTTAAATTATTTGAATCTCAGTATTGGTTGCTTCTAAAGAAAAGTGGTGGGTTTCAAGTCTGCTGTTTGCTGCTATGTCTGGTACAGGTATCTGTACATTCTGTAATTGGTTGTTCAGCTTTTCAAACCTCCCTCACATGCTTTTTTTCAGCTTTAAAAGTGGGGATACAAAGCATCTGTTTTGTGGGAGGTCAGGAAAAGTATCTAAAACACTACTTCATTGGCTTATCTTAAAATCAAAACGCAGATCCAACTTTTTTCACAAAAAACCCTGTATCAACTTGAACTGAGGTTTCAATGTGAAGCTGAGACATCAGATCAACTGCAAATAGCAATTGATGCAAAGGGAACATTTGAAAGCAGTATGGCAGATACAAGAATGCATGTGTGTATATATTTTTCCTCTTTACGTTTTGTTAAAGTGTGTAGAGGGGAGATATGATAGTAGAGTTGGTTTACACTTTTACAACTCCTCTTTGCATGAAGAGTTGCCTTGTAACAAACCATTGTTTTTCTCCCAATTCTTTCAGTGCTAGAACCAATCTGGAAAGAAACTATCAAAAGGAACAAGGAATATGTATGGTACAAGAGAAAAGGTGGACATCCTTTGCTTCCTTCCTCAAAAGTTTGATATGAATGAAACAGAAAAGTAGAATATAGAACAAAGATCTCCTTTGGCCTGTCTTGCCCATGAAGTATAAAATGGATAAATGTTATAGCTAACCTAAATATGTTATTGATTGTGTTGAATATTTTTAGTCGACATTAATTTAATTTTCAGTTAACATCAGCTCAGTATACTGATACCTTGTCTGAAACAATTTTAAAAATTAATAGATGTTGGTTTTCTTCCTGTGAGGAATAAACCAAGGCTAATCATAGAACACAATATTAATCTTACTTAAGTACTTCCACTAACTTATGAATCAGGATCAGAGGTGGCTTCAAAAATTTTAGCAAAGGGTTCTCTGCCTGGCTGCTTGGTAGACATGGCCTTGGTGGGTGTGGCCTAGTTGGTCTCCTGCACCACAGTGAGGGGGGCCTCCACAGGCTCCAAAGGCTTTCCTCGAGCCTCCAGGAGGGTGAAAATGGCCTCCCTGTGCTCCAGAGGCTCTCTGGAAGCTGGAAACAGGGTCATTTTTGGCCTTCCCAAACTTTGGGGAGGGGTTGTCCTCCCCAAGCCTCCACACACACCCTACACTTACCTATATCCAAATTGGACCATGTGGGGACTCCTGGGAGGGGCCATCCAGGAGTGGGATTTTGGGGTTCTCCAAACTACACAGAATCTTAGCTAGGGGCTCTCCTGAACTCCTGTGAACCCCCAGCAGCCCACCCCTGATCAGGATCCATGACAGAAAAGGAACTATAAAATATTAAAAATAAAGAAAATTTTTATAAAGAAAATAAAGAAAAATATTTAGAAAATTAAATTCAAATTATATGTGTATGTATTAAATCACATCATTACTATGGATATTTTACAAAGACACTTACACATGGTAGAGAATTACCTGATGCAAGTTACTGTGATTTGGTTTTGAATTTTGATTCTTTTGACATACATGTTTTGTTTAGTTTTACCTTAGTTCAGTGAATAAGCCCAGGTAATTTTGGTTCAAACAACAAATATTTATTAGATCATTTTAAATATGATCTCTTCTCTCCTATTGGTTGATATTATTTTTGTATAATTTTAAGTTATTATACATAAAACGCCCTTACACTAGGAAGATCTGTATTATCTGCAAGGATCTGTAAAAGTATCTGAATAGATGGAATATTATTGTCAACATTAGTGAGCAAAAGGTTTAAGGCTAGGTCACACTGGCCAACGGATGCAAAACGTATGTAAAAAGGACACAGTGGATGAGCAAATTTTCCATCCGTTGTTATCCGCTCTCAAAAGTGCCCCAAATTTGCATAAACAGAGCGGACAACAACAGAAAGGAACGGACGTGGGGAGGATGTAGCGGGGATGTAAAGCGGATGTTCTTAGGAAGCTTAGTGGATGGAAGCGGATGGAAGCAGATGACACATCCGCAGGGCTTCCGGAGCAGAACAGTGAAGCAGACGCGGATGCATCACGGACGCCTATAGGATGCCTAGCGGATGCCTAGCAGATGCAAACCATTCACTGCGCATGCGGGGAGGATGAATTGCGGAATCTCCGTGGATATAAAAGGATGCAGCTCGCAAGCAGGTCACCATTCAGAGGAAAGACCTGCTGCCAGAGACAGCTTGAGAGAACACCATGGGGAAGAAGAGGAAGCCTGTGCCTACTCCTGCCAGCCCTGGCAAGAAGGACAGAACCACCATCCCACGCCCTGGCACTGACTCTGAAGCTGCTGATGCTTCTGCTGCTGCTGGTGGTGCTTCTGCTGTTGCTGCTGCTGTTGTTGCTGGTTCTGCTGGTGCTGCTGGTGCTTCTCCTGCTGCTACTGCTGCTTCTCCTGATGCTGCTGCTGTGGTGGACCAGCCCCAAGGCCCTCAAAGCCCTCCTGCTGAAGGCCCTGAAGCCCCTGCCAGAGGGAGGAAGAAGCAAGGCAAGGAGAAGGGGGAGAGGAAACAGTACTCCATTTCCGAGGACCATGAGGAGGAGGTGCTGGAATAGCTGAGGGAGAACGAGTACCTGTGGAGGAAGGGCCACAGGCTCTATTGCGACACCAAGCGGAAGCAGGCAGTGTGGAGACAGAAGGCGGAGAGCCTGGGCTACACTTCAGATGTCCTCCTGGGGTGGTGGAAGCATATGCACACCTGGTATGGCAAGCTGCACCTGAAGAGATCCGGGCAAGCCGCTGTCATGCTAACTGACCGGGAGACCTATGTCATGGCCAGGTGCAGCTTCCTGGAGGGTGAGATCTGCCACCGAGGAGCAGCCCCTCTGTCAACACTATCCCTCAGACAGCCCACAGAGAGCCACTCCTCTTCCAGCCAGGAGATAGCTACAGTGTCCAGGCAGGTGTCTTTGGAGCACCCCATGACAGAGACCCCCCCAACAGCTGCACTCCCCATGCCAGAGGACATGGAGGATCCCCTGTCTCAGATGGAACAAGAAGAGGCAGCCACCAGAGACCAACCCACACCCACCCCCAGCTCCACCTCCACAGAAAGCAGGCAGAGAGGCAGACCGGAGGGACAGAGCCAAATTGTCCTCTTGGAGATCAGGGACACAATCAAAGCAAGCACAGATCTCCTCTCCCAGTTGGTCCACTTTGACATACCATCCTTCAACCGCAAGCCCTTCATCATGTACGTGGGCCAGACCCTCATGGACATGCCCGAGGCCCAGTACCAGGCGATGAAGGAGAGGATCACAGTTCTCATGCACCACCCTCCAGGCCCAGCTGAACCTGCTGCTACCCACTCCAGGTCTGCTCCTCCACCCCAGGCGATGTCACAGCCCTTCCACAGATTTCAGCAGCTCCTCGCCTACCAAGCCTACCACTACCAGGACTTCCCACAGCAAAGGCAGCCCTTCCCAGTCCACACCCAGGTTCCTCGGACGCCACAGATGCCTCACCTGACCCAGCTGCAGACCAGACAGCCCCACTACACTCCTCCTTCCTCCATCCCACAGCCAAGCCCTTCCTCAGAACATCTGTCATCAGTGTTGGGCCTCACATCCCAGGTCCTTGAGGAAGTGCCTCTCAACCTCACGGGACTGAGTCAGCTTTCTGAGAGCTTCCTGCACACACCATCTCCTGTTGTATTCTTGGGGCCAGGCACCCCAATGGCACCTCAGACCAGCACTCCAGCAACATCCACATCCACAGTCCCTGGCCCCTTTACATCTGAGACCATGGGAATGCCTCAGAGTGACTGAAAAGAGTGCCAGAGACTGAGTTGTTACCTGCTCACCTTATCTTTGCTTAAAGACACTTTACTTGGGTCATTTTGCTTTTTACTAAAGTCATACAGTTTGTTATTAATAAAGGTTATCTTTGCTTCACACACTTGGTTCATTTTTTTCACTTAATAAAGTGTTGGGGAAAACTTTGAAAAAAGGGTTAAGCCTTTGCATGCTTGTGGGATTGGTAAGGATACCTGTGGGATGGGTAATAGCTCTGGGATGGGTTAGGATAGCAGTGGGATGGGCAGGAATACCTGTGGGATGGGTTATAGCTGTGGGATAGATAAACCTCCAGTGCAAGCATAGTGGGACTGTATGGTCCACCCTCCCAGGTGCCACACCTATGGCCCTTTATTATCAGTAACAATTTAATCATTCATCAACACATTTCAACATAAACACAACTCTCTATTAATGCCCTATTCATTGTAGGGCCACTCAACATACATGGCCCAATCTCATCCGTGTGATGAGACAGGCTGAAGGAAGCATCCATTAAGCATCTACCTGCACCAGTGTTTCAGGAGGTTGTGCTGCTTCTTCCCTCCACGTGAAGCTCTGTTGGGGCCTTGCACATCCACACTGTCTATCAGGTTTAGTCCTCGCCTCCATTCACCAGGCTCCATGTCCCCATTGCCTTGTTGACGGTCCACAAGCCTGTTTTGCAACAATGGGTAGCGGGTGCGCATGAGATTGTGCAGGATGCAGCAAGCTTCCACGATGTTCCTCACGGTCTGTGGGCGATGCTGCATGGTGGTGAGAAGTACCTTGAACCTGTTGGCCAGGATGCCAAAGGCGTTCTCCACCACCCGTCTTGTCCTGGACAGCCTGTAGTTGAAGATCCTCTCTTCATGGGTGAGGTATCTGGAAGTGTAGGGCTTCATGAGGTAGGTTCTGAGGGAGAAGGCGTCATGTGTGTCGTTGGGTAGGGGGTCTGGATCTGGGAAACCCATGATGAGGTTGTGTTCCAGCCCACCCTTGAGGTCACTGGCGTTGCATAACTGGGCATCTGAAGCAGACCTGTTGCCTGAAGCATCGATGTTCATGAACTTGTAGTCAGCATCAACCATGGCAAAGAGGATGATGCTGAAGAAGCCCTTGTAGTTGAAATAATTGGACCCTGAGTTGGGTGGAGCTTTGCAGGCCACGTGCTTCCCATCTATGGCTCCAACGATGTGGGGAAAGTTCCACCTCTGATGCCACTGCTCTGCAACTTTCCTCCAGCCTTCTTCAGTGGTGGGGCACTGGAGGTGCTCCTCCTTGTATTCTTCGATGATGGCCTGCACCACTTCTCTGACCACAGTGCTGATGGTGTTGTGTGGCACCCTCCAGGCATACTGCATGTTTCTGTACGTGGTCCCAGAGGCCAGGTGGCGCAGAGTCAGTGCCACCTTCAGTCCAGGGTCCAGGCTGGAATGGAAGTTGGTGTTTGCCTTGGTCAACCTGGGTCTCAGACGCTCCACAACTTCATCAAACATGGCTGGTGGCATCCTCATGAAGTGCTGGAATGCACGAGTCTCTTCATTCCTCAGCTCCACCATCAGCTTGTCATAGAGTCCAGACTCCACTCTTCTCCTGATCCATCGTCAGACCCAGACAGTTCTTGGACGTCTCCTTCTTCTCTTTGCATAGAAAAGATGAAACAGTCTGAAGAGGGCTTGGTTCTGGTGTTGAATGATGGCGGCTACCAAAAGGAGTGTGCGATGATCCATGGTGGAGATCAATGGATGATTTGGAAGAGCAAGAGCAAGGCTGAAGAGGTCTGCACACCAGGGCTGCTGAGAGCCAGGTGATTTCCTCCCCCTTTTTATAGAAAATATTGGTTTTCCGCTAGGTGTCCTTCCACATACTCTAGGCATCCTCCAGACATCCTAAATATCTGAGATACATCCCATATACGAACGTTTTGTCCGTTTTAATGCTTTATATATGAGATGCATCCGCTTACATCCTTTCTATGTCCGTGCTACTAATGCTGTGTGGACGTTCCGTGTACCTTTCGCTTCCTCCCTCTTTCTGCTTTCCGTTGGAGCGGATGTGAGTTGAGGGGATGGCCAGAGCATGCTGAGAGGATACAGTGGACGTGTAACGGATGACAACAGACGTAGAACATTTGTTGCCCATATGTGTCGCGGATGTAGATCGTACGCAGTGGAAAGTTCATCCGCTGAAAAAGTCTTGTGCACTCAAAATCTTTTGAGAGGATGAAACAGCAGTAGACAGAAGTTTTTACGGATAGAGCGTATGAAAGACGTACACAGTGAGTACACAATGTATGCATCGCGTTTTCCAATGGTTGGCAAGCTTTTTTGTCCATTTTACATCCTCTTTGCATCCGTTGGTTCAGTATGACAGGGTCTTTACATGATAAGTGAATACAAAAATATGCTGTTATGTAACTAAATAGGTATAATGTTTATGTAGGGAAGAGATAATGTTACAAATTTTAAGCTACAGATCAGGCTGTATTAAATTTGTCTTAATATAATTTAATATTGCATAAAATAGTATCAAGCAAACCATTCGGTTAATTTTGAAAAATGATGCATGGTGAGCATAATCATTAGAGTGGATGATTCAAGAATGCTAATTGGTTAATTTTATTTCTTCTCCTTTGATTATAATTCCACTAATAAGATCATAATGCCTTTTGAATAGGAAATGTTTCTGCCTAGTCATAGGAGATATTCTTGAACTTTCAAGGTGAAGCTGAGCTGGGGGGCTCATGACTATGGGTGATTAGAGAAATATTAAATTTGATTTCAACAGAAAGCTGGAATGCACGTTGAATTCAATGGCAAACCATTAAAAAACACATGTTATTTAAATAATTGGCAGTCATGTTACATGTTTCCAGTGGCATGGGGAAATGTAGTGTGAAATCTTGGACATTAAATTTAGGGAGCTAGATAGATGAAACTAAGAAACTATTTCTGAAATGTTATCCCTTCCACTTAAAATGCCAAGAAACATATACATTGAGGGTGAGCAATTTCAGTGGATTGATTAGAAGATAATGCAGGTCAGATTACCTTCATTGTAGTCAGACCCATTTTGCAGTAAATCAAAACAATATACAGGTGAAACTTGAAAAATTAGAATGTCGTGCAAAAGTTCATGTATTTCAGTAGTGCAACTTAAAAGGTGAACCTAATCTATGAGATTGACTCATTATATGCAAAGCAAGATAGTTCAAGCCATAATGTGTCATAATTGAGATGATTATGGCTTACAGCTCATGAAAACCCCAAATCCACAATCTCAGAAAATTAGAATATTGTGAAAAGGTTCAATATTCTCAGCTCAAAGTGTCCCACTCTAATCAGCTAATTAATCCATAACACCTGCAAAGGGTTCCTGAGTCTTTAAATGGTCTCTCAGTCTGGTTCAGTAGGAAGCACAATCATGGGAAAGACTGCTGACCTGACAGTTGTGCAGAAAACCATAATTGACATCCTCCATAAGGAGGGAAAGCCTCAAAAGGTAATTGCAAAAGAAGTTGGATGTTCCGAAAGTGCTGTATCAAAGCACATTAATAGGGGAAGGGGAAAGTGTGGAATAAAAAGGTGCACAAGCAGCAGGGATGACCGCAGCCTAGAAAGGATTGTCAGGAAAAGGCCATTCAAAAGTGTTGGGGACTTTCACAAGGAGTAGACTGAGGCTGGAGTCAGTGCATAAGAGCCACCACACACAGACGGATCCTGGACATGGCTTTCAAATGTCGTATTCTTTTTGTCAAGCCGCTCCTGAACAAGAAACAATGTCATAAGCGTCTTACTTGGGCTAAAGAAAAACACTGTTGCTCAGTGGTCCAAAGTCCTCTTTTCTGATGAGAGCAACTTTTGCATCTCATTTGGAAACCAAGGACCCAGAGTCTGGAGGAAGAATGGAGATGCATACACTGCAAGATGTTGAAGTTCAGTGTGAAGTTTCCACAGTCTGTGTTGATTTGAGGAGCCATGTCATCTGCTGGTGTTGGTCCACTGTGCTTCATTAAGTCCAGGATCAATGCAGCCATCTACCAGGAGAATTTGGAGCATGCTTCCTTCTGCAGACGAGCTTTATGGGGATGCTGACTTCAATTTCCAGCAGGACTTGGCACCTGCCCACACTGCCAAAAGCACCAAAACCTGGTTCAGTGACTGTGGGATTACTTACTAGCCAGCAAACTTGCCTGACCTGAACCCCAAACAGAATCTATGGGGCACTGCCAAGAGAAAGATGAGAGACATGAGACCGAACAATGCAGAAGAGCTGAAGGCTGCTATTGAAGCATCCTGGTCTTCCATAACACCTCAGCAGTTCCACAGGCTGATAGCTTCTATGCCATGCCGCAATGAGGCAGTAATTGCTGCAAAAGGGGCCCAGACCAAGTACTGAGTACATATGCATATTTATACTTTTCAGAGGTCTGATATTGTTCTATGTACAATCCTTGTTTTATTGATTGCATGTTATATTCTAATTATCTGAGATTGTGGATTTGGGGTTTTCATGAGCTCTAAGAGATCATCATCACAATTATGAGAAATCATGGCTTGAACTATCTTGCTTTGCATGTAATGAGTCTATCTCACATATTAATTTCACCTTTTAAGTTGCATTACTGAAATAAATGAACTTTTGCACAATATTCTAATTTTTTGAGTTTCATCTATACAAGAGAAAACAACATATAAAGGAAATTTGTTTACAAAATTGCAAGTATGTACAATTATGTAAAAGTATTAATGTATATGGGAAAATGTTCTGTATGTAAAGTGGATGACTCCAAATCTACAAACCTGATTGGTTAATAAAATGAACACTGGATTGGTTCACTAGGAACCAATCCAAAGAGCTGCCAAAAAGGCGGCAAATCTAAACAACTGCCATTGGCTGCAAGCAGGCAAGCCAGCCTGTATAAAAGGCTGGCCCCGGCTTCAGCCAAGTGTTCCTATTTACTGACTAGTTTAAAATAAAGTATTTGTTGTTGGAACCCGTCTACCTCGTGTGTTTTCCGAACAAAACACTGGCGACGAGGATGGGATCGTCCTGAAGGAAAAAACCTGCACGCGGTGATAAGAAGTCCAGATTACAAGCAAGATGTCTGGAAACAACGCACCGCCCGCACCCTTCAATCCCAACGAAGAGGATTGGGATTCCTATGCTGATCGCTTCCAAATGTACTTGGAGAGCAATGAAATGGAAGGCATTTCCGAGCAACGCAAGAGAGCTGTGTTCCTGACGCACTGCGGGCCAACAGTTTTTAAGATGGCAAAGGCCCTTGCGAAGCCCCGGGACGTTAAACAACTAACGTGGACGGAATTGCAGAGACTCCTCAAAGCACACTACGCTCCGATGGTGTCTAATTTAATAAAGCGACACGAATTTTACCGCAGAGACCAGAGAGAGGGAGAGACCGTCGCCGACTTCATCGCTGCCCTCAGACAAATAGGGGGTGAGTGTGAATTTTTGAA
>BLBF01000017.1:48581061-48607394 GCA_015471245.1 Laticauda colubrina | reverse complement strand
TTTGTCATTTTTTCCAACCACATGTGAATTTTAGTCCAATATTTTCTAGCATTCTCACAAGTCCACCACATATGATAGTATGAGCCAGGTATCTGATGACATTTCCAACATTTTTCCGATTTATTATTGAACATTCTTGCTATTCTTGTCGGGGGGAGGTGCCACCTGTAAAACATCTTATACAAGTTTTCAGAGTCTAGAATTTCTTGAACTTCAAAATGTTGTTTGCCCTCTACCATAATAGGAGGTGGAACAGGGGTAGTAGGTGGATGAAGGTTGGGATAACTTCAGGTTTCAGCAAGTTACAATGGAAGATGGGGTGGACTTGCCATAATGACTTAAGGAGTTGCAGTTCTACCATGACAGATTTAATAACACAAATGATAGCTCTTTAGACTGCTGCAAAGATTTTAGAAACTTGGTGGAAAGGTAAACTGTCCCCCACTTTGTAAGGTTTAGGTTTTATTTGCTTATTGTCTGCTTGTGCTTTATAGGCAGCTGCATGAAAACAGCGGGAGTCCCTTGGAGCCCGAATGGCAAAACCTTGAACTGAAAACATCCAATGGATAATTAAACACTGTCTTCCATTCATCCCTTCTCAAATACAGATGCAGTAATAAGCCTCCCTTAAGTCTAATTTGGAAAAAAATCTCCCCTTTGCCAGATGGGCCAGCATGTCCTTCATGAGGAGTAGGGGATGGATATTTTCCTTGCAAAGAGCATTTAAATTTCTATAATCCATACATAAGCATAATGAGCTATCCTTCTCTCCCGGAACAGGACTGGGGTGGCCACCTTCGGTTTCTCCAGTTTGATGAACCCACAGTCAAGATTCATGGCTTCCCTTATGAGTTGGGAAGTTCTGGTGCTTTTTCCAGTTATTCATTGTCATAAAGACCTTCCATCTCCTGCTTCCAACCAGGTTGGTAGCTCCCATAAGTGAGGGTGCCAGTGTCCCAACAGAAATATATAGGACCTGACAGACCTTTAGTTTAAGAAACTATTTTAATGAATGGTTAATTAATGAATAATTAAAATGGTATCCTTCCAGCATCCCTATTTCACTTAATCTATAGAAAATAATATATAATTGTCTTGAAACAACTACAATTTTATTTGAATCATGTTGTTGTTAGTCACAAAGTCATGTCTAACCCATCATGACCCCTTGGTCAATGTTCCATGGACAATGTTTGAATCATAGAATCCATTCTATGCCAATAGGATATATTTTGTCTGTCTGTTCCTTAGAACAAAAAGGTAATTAGCAAGCATATCACAAAATTTGTAGCTTGTTTTGTCATACAACAGTTTACATCAACATCCACTTGCATGGTAATGTATTTAGTGAACCTTTCAAAAACATTCGTATCAAATGAAACAGACAGCTAGCTTTTAATAGCCAGAGATTTAATCATGTAAACTCCATCAACAATTTAAAGTGCACAAGGATTCAATATTTTTGAGCTGTAGGACCACAATTATATCCATGTGTCACCATTATTAGTCCTGTTAACTTAATATAAATGGATGTTTTCCTTGAAAATGATTGTTAAAAAAAGTCAGAAAATCAGCAAATGTATGATGCATCCTTTCTGCTCAGTCCTTGTGGTTTCTAATGTTGTCATTCTCAAATAATGTGGCAAATCAAACTTCAGATGTGAACTGAAATTAACTGCTCTCCCGATATTTGCTTCTGTCAAATAAAACATGAAATTGGAAATAATTTCCAGTACAGTATTTTGTACCATTTAAAATGGTATAAGAACCAGCATTAGTATTATATATATGAAGGGTTTTTAGGATTGATTTGTTATGATTATATGATAAGTTATAGAATAAACTGTTTGAAGTATTGTTATCTCACAAAGCATGAATGATTAAAAGTACAGTCAGAAAAAGATTTTTTTTTTTTTTTTAGTAATATTAGAATATGGATTGACAATATGAGTGGTTATGCAATATAATTGTAATTGACACTATAAAATGAATGCACAAAACTGATGAACCAACCGATACACCAGAAGTATATATGAGAGTAGATGTTTTTAATGTTTTGTACGTTTGTCTGTTTGTAGAAAATTAATAAAAAAAATTTTTTAAAAAATAAAATGGTATAAGAACCAAAGTAACTTCAAATTATCATAAGTCACACAAACAGGAAATTAAGATCCCATTTGTATCAGAGGCAAACATTTAAACATTTTGTACAAAATCAGGATTTACTTGGGAATTTGTTTGAAGGTAGGTTGTTTTTGTTTTTTGACAAGTGGAGAGAAACTAAAGCCCATGTCACACAGCACCAACGGATGGAAAGAGGATGTAAAATGGAGAGAAACGCTTGCCATCCATTGGTTAACGCGATGCATCCATTCTGCACTCACTGCGTCCATTTTTCATACTCTCTATCCATCCAGCATCCGTCTACTGAGATTTCACCCGCTGAAAAAGTTTTGACCTGCACAAAACTTTTTGAGCGGATAAAGTATCCAGCGCGTCCATTCTACATCCGCTACACATACGGGGAACAACCGTTATACGTCCGTCGTCATCCGTTACGCGTCTGCTATATCCGCTAGGCATCTGGTGTGCATCCGCACAACTCACATCCACTCCAGCGGAAAACGGACACAGGGAGGAAGCAAAACAGACACGGAATGGACACACAGCATTAGTAGCACGGATGTAGAAAGGATGAGAGCGGATGCAGCTCGCATACAAAGCATTAAAATGGAAAAAACATTCATATAGGGGACGTATCTCGGATATTTAGGATGTCTGCAGGATGTCTAGAGGATGCAAAAGGACACCTAGCGAAAAACCTATATTTCCTATAAAAAGGGGGAGAAATCACCTGGATCTCACTTTCACTCCAGCAGCCCTGCTGTTCAGACCTCTTCAGCCTTCATCTTGCTCTTGCTCTTGCTCTTCCACAGCATCCAGTCATCTCCACCATGGATCGTCACACACTCCTTTTGGTAGCCGCCATCATTCTACAACAGTGCGAAGCCCTCTACAGGCCCTTTTACCTGTTCTACGCAAAGAAAAGGAGACGTCCAAGAAGTGTCTGGGTCCGAAGATGGATTGCGAGAAGAGCTGAGTATGTACTGTATGACAAGCTGATGGTGGAGCTGAGGAACGAAGACACTCGTGCATTCCAGCACTTCATGAGGATGCCGCCAGCCATGTTTGACGAAGTTGTGGAGCAGCTGAGACCCAGGTTGACCAAGGCAAACACCAACTTTTGGCCCAGCCTGGACCCTGGGCTGAAGGTGGCACTGATTCTGTGCCACATGGCCTCCGGGACCACGTACAGGAGCATGCAGTATGGCTGGAGGGTGCCACACAACACCATCAGCATTGTGGTCAGAAAAGTGGTGCAAGCCATCATCAAAGAATACCTGGAGGAGCTCCTCCAGTGCCCCTCCACTGAAGAAGGATGGAAGAAAGTTGCAGAGCAGTGGTATCAGAAGTGGAACTTCCCACACACCGTTGGAGCCATAGATGGGAAGCACATGGCCTGCAAAGCTCCACCCAACTCAGCGTCCACTTATCACAACTACAAGGGCTTCTTCAGCCTCATCCTCTTCGCCATGGTCGATGCTGACTACAAGTTCATGTCCATCGATGCTTCAGGCAACGGGTCATCTTCAAATGCCCAGGTATACAACGCCAGTCACCTCAAGGAGGGGCTGGAACGCAACCTCATCATGGGCTTCCCAGATACAAACCCCCTGCCCAACGACACACAAGATATGCCCTACTTCATTGTGGGGGATGACACCTTCTCCCTCACAACCTACCTCATGAAGCCCTACACTTCCAGATACCTCACCCATGAAGAGAGGATCTTCAACTACAGGCTGTCCAGGGCAAGGCAGGTAGTGGAGAACACCTTTGGCATCCTGGCCAACAGGTTCCAGCTACTTCTCACCACCATGCAGCATCGCCCAGAGACCGTGAGGAGGATCGTGGAAGCTTGCTGCATCCTGCACAATCTCATGCGCACCCGCTACCCAGTGTTGCAGAACAGGCTTGTGGACCTTCAACAAGGCAATGGGGACATTGAGCCTGGTGAATGGAGGCAAGGGCTAAACCTGATAGATACTGTGGATGTGCAAGGCCCCAACAGAGCTTCACGTGAAGGGAAGAAGCAGTGCAACCTCCAGAAACACTGGTGCAACTCCCCAGCTGGAGCAGTGATGAGATTGTGCCATGTATGTTGAGTGGCCCTCCAATGAACAGGGCATTTAATAAAGAGTTGTGTTTATGGTGAAATGTGTTGATGGATGATTAAATTGTTATTGATAATAAAGGGCCATAGGTGTGGCACCTGGGAGGGTGGACCATACAGTCCCACTATGCTTGCACTGGAGGTTTATCTATCCCACAGCTATTACCCATCCCACAGGTATCCTAACCCATCCCACAGCTATTACCCATCCCACAGGTATCCCTGCCCATCCCACAGGTATCCCTGCCCATCCCATTGCTATCCTTACCCATCCCACAGCTATTACCCAATCCAGAGGTATCCCTGCCCATCACACAGGTATCCCTGCCCATCACACAGCTATTACCCATCCCACAGGTATCCCTGCCCATCCCACTGCTCCCCTTACCCATCCCACAAGCATGCAAAGGCTTAAACCATTTCTAAACATTTCCACCAAGACTTTATTGACTAAAAGAACTGAACCTAGTCTGTGAAGCAAAGATAAATTTTATTAATAACAAACTGTAAAAGCAAAATGACCCAAGTAAAGTGTCCCAAGAAAAGATAAAGTCATCAGGTAGCAACCCAGTCTCTGGCACTCTTCTCAGTCACTCTGAGGCGTGCCCATAGTCTCAGGGGTGAAGGATCCTGGTGCTGTGGAGGTGGCTGCTGCTGGAGTGCTGGTCTGAGGTGCCATTGGGGTGCCTGGCCCCGAGAGGACAACAGGGGATGGTGTGTGGAGGAAGCTCTCAGAGAGCTGGCTCAGTCCCGTGATGTGAGAGCCCCTTCCTCCATGACATGGGGTGTCAGTCCCAAGACCGATGACAGATGTTCTGAGGCCGGGCTTGGCTGTGGGGTGGAGGAAGGAGGAGTATAGTGGGGCTGTCTGGTCTGCAGCTGAGTGAGGTGAGGCCTGGGTGGCATCTGTGGCAGGGGGCCATCTGTGACATGGGTGGCATCTGTGGTGTGGGTGGCATCTATGGGATGGGTGGCATCTGTGGGATGGGTGGCATCTGTGGCATCGGTAGCATCGGTGGCATTGGTGGCGTACGATGTACCTGTGTCTGGACTGGAAGGTTGTGCAGAAGACCTGTGATCCTCTCCTTTATCATCTGGTACTGTGATTCAGACATGTCATGAGGGTCTGGATCTGCTTCCATCCGCTTCCATCCACTAGGCTTCCGTGAAGCATCCGCTTAACATCCTCGCTACGTCCTCCCCCTGTCCGTTCCTTTCCGTTGTTGTCCACTGTTTATGCAAATTTGGGGCACTTTTGAGAGCGGATAACAACGGATGGAACATTTTCGCGGGCGCTGTGTCCTTTTTACATACTTTTTGCATCCGTCGGCCTATGTGACAGGGCCTTAAAATCCTGTCCAAAAGGCCTGTTAAAAGCCACAGCTTTTTTTCAAGTTTTATTGGATTTTTATTTTTAAACATACATTTAAATATACATACAAATAAACCCCCAGTGAGGCACTACCTTGATGTACTTGTGGGGTTTGTGTGCTCTGAGGAAGATGAGAGCTATGCCAGAGGTTCAACTATGCTAGACAGGTCTCATCAGAGGAGTCAGGAGTGAGATGTAAATTTCAGAAAGCCATACTGGCTCAGATGTCAGCTGGGTTAATAAGGTCCATGCTCGATGTTGGAGTCCTTGGATATCTGGTGAAAAATGGGCTACAGGACTCAGGACTGTTGGCTGAGCAACCAGGGCCAGTAGCTGCAGAACTATTGGAAGAAAAAATGTTTACCCATCGCAAAATTGAAAACAAAGAAATAATGATCTGTTATTACAGAGCAAGCCCAACAAGAGGATATTTGAAAAGAATGCAGTGAGTTGGTGGTTATGCTTGATGTTGCAGCATTTGCATCTTTTAATGTTTGTGCTAGCTGTTTCTTTGGAACAAGCTTCAATGGCAGCCTTATTCTGGTGTTTTTGTGCTGTTCTAGATGCTCAGCTATTTTTTGTTTCAGTTATTTTACTTCTTTTGTTCCAGGGTTTTGTTCTTCCTGTGCCAGAGGAATGGGTGCCTGGTTTCTAAATGAAACCAATTGTATATCTCTGTTGGATTCTTCTACTACCAACTTTCCCTGGTTTGCTTCTACATTCTTATAATCCCACTCTTACTCAAGTCCATAAACAGTACATTCCAGTCTAATGCTGCTCCTCAGAAAGTTTAATAATCATAGTTCTTTACATCTAAGGATTATTAAATAGTTCCATTTAAGTAGTCCAGGCAGTTTTGACAAATCAAAAGTCACTTTACATTACTTAGGAGTCTTCCTTGTTCTCACAATAGAATCTCCAATAATCATAAAGTAGTTATAGAACAGAAATTATCACCACAGTACTCCAGATGAATGTTGTTTATTTTCCTTATCAGAAATTTGTCTAAACTTGTAGGGTGTAGTATATTCCATTCACCAGTAGATGGCACCCTCAGCTTAGGCTTCAGCATTGTTTCAAGTTTTATAGATTTGATTAATTCAAATTTAATTCAATTCATGGAAATAAAAACAGCTATTCAAGTGGATTCAAGTGGATAGTTCCAATGTATTTCCAAAACAATCCCTGCCCAATTTACAAATCCAATTTCAATGTTTTAAAAAGTCTTTAGCTTTTCTCCGTTTAGTTTCTTTCTTTTGGGTATGGGATTTTCTCTCTATGGTTATTTGTTGCTTTAAGAAATAGTTCTAAGAGTGTCTTTTCCTGAATTTTCCTCTTTCTTTTTTTCTTTAAAGTTAGGGTCTAAATTAAAAGAAATCTTTTCACCCAGATCCAATCACTGTTCATCTACACTGCTCCTGCACATTTCGTTGTTGCCTCAGCTGTCCCAGCTTCATGGCAGCCATGATGGCTGCCTCTTCTCCTCATCATGGATGAGAGGGAGGAAGCCCTGAGTTGAGCAGAAGAGTTGCTGCTCTCCGCAACCTGCAGGGCATCCCTCTTTTCTTCACCACCCCTACAGGGTGGCTTTATCTCCTTTTGGAGTACTCCAACAGGGAGAACTCAGAGCAGGAGCACAGAGACCTGCTCCTCATATTCAATCTCGCCATGATGTCAGTCACAAGTCTGAAAAGCCACAGATTATTGAAAAGTACATAGAAGGTTGTACTTTTGTATTATTTTGTCACAATAACAAATTAAATTTCAGAAATTTTATGTCATTGCTTAACATTGCTCTTGATTTGAAGAAAGGTGAAACCTGATGCAAAAATAATTTTGACCAAAATTCTGTTTCAATCACATTCGTAAGTTTGGATACATCTACATTAAATTAAAACAACTGGATAGGCAATGTTAGAATCCACAGATTTTAAAAAATCTTTTCCATTGTCTTTTTGTTCTGGACAATAAAATATATTTAATAAGTTACTAAGCTATTAAGACAATTTTTGAGGAATAATGCCCCCCCCCCCACAGAAGTTAGGGTGGAAGTGATGGCGAATAAATTTATATTGAAATTCCAAAGCCAAGATATATAGAAAGGCAACTATTGTAGTAATTTCTAGCTACTCAAGTTTTGATGCATCTTCCATTCAATCTCTATTCTGAAATTGACTGGACATTACTGTGGTATTGGCTAATTAGGGCAATCAGTTAGTGAAGCATTTTAGGATCCACACTTCAAAGCTGGGAAATAGTCATTTGCTCGGAAGATGTTCTGAAGGCATCCACACAACTGTGCTAAGCTGTGTGGGAAGAAATATCCATCTGGTTCAGTTCCAAGCTGGAAACATGGAAGCTGATTGGAAAGATGGTTTATTGATGAAGCAGAACATGTGATTCTGGGCAGCTGAACAAAATGGAGTTGAAAGTGGGTGGATAGTTATACCTTCATTTGGATTTTGTATTTTAACTTCCTGTTCAAGAACATGTGCTTTAATATTCTATTGCCTGTTGTCAGATTTTTATGGGGTCATGTAGGGGTTATGTAGGGATCATAGTTGTCTCTGTAGACAAAAGAGGAAATGCAAATCCTAGGTGCTTGTCTGAGCTAATCTGTCTTATTGTTCATCTGAGTTCCCCAGTTTTTGTAACTTTGAAGTTTGGACTGCTCTGTGGCTGGTGCAATGAAGGGGTTTGTGTTCTGAAAGGGTGTTGGACAATTCCTATTGTCTTCTGAAAGCGTGTTGGACAATTCCAATTCCATGGCTAATGGCTTTTCTCCTGTGCTGGATCTTGAGTGAGGAGCTGCTTTCTAATCCTAACATTCTGCCTTTGTTAGTTGTGCTGCAAGGAGTTTCAAAATGTCTTGTTTTGAATGGATTTCTGCCTACAGTATTTGCTTTGCTTATGAATAGAGTTGTATGTCAACCCTGAAGCTGACCTGACTGAGGCTATTTTGAAGCTTCAGTGTTGCCATACTGGAGCTAAGGAATAGGGAGGGGTGAATAGAGAAAGCTGAGGTTTTATCAGACTATGCCAATATGATATACCAAATAAAACTGTTCTTTGAGGAATTATCCTGCCTCGGAATTTTGTTTGCTGTGGGTGTATTACTTGGAACTCTGATACTATCTAGATAGTTGGTTTCATCTTTCAAGAAGCTCTTTATCTCCTTAAGTGCTGGCATTTGCTGTGAGCTATTAAGAAAAACTTGGTAGCTACTTCCAGCCTCTAAAAACATGTTTCACAGCTGTAAAGGAGATTCTAGCTCGGGCAAAAAGTCCACCAAACTAGCCAGAAGGCATGCTAGAAGTAATTGCTTATTCTTAGAAGGATGTTGAACTGCAGGTCTTAGAAGACACCTGTATTTGTCATTTGTAGTTTTTTTTAGTATTAGTCATTACTATAGTTATGAATGAAACAAAGCACAAGGAGCTGAGGCATACAGTGCATTCATCCTGAATTGTCTATATATTTCTCAGTATCTGCCAACAAATTCTTCACTTATAAGAATGTGTTATTTTGGTTATCTGTTTTGCAAAAACAAATATAAAATGGTTTTTTTAAATCGAATAGTCTACAGCATGTTGCATCAGAAAACTTATTTGGAATTTTTCAGAATCAGTTGTATTCCAATCTGTATAGAACATAAGCATTACTTCCAATCTGTATAGAACATAAACATTATTTTGGGGAGCACACTATAGAATAAATTATATTTTCTGCATAAGTCAGGTTTTGATTGATCAACAGTTACCTTAATAGCTGGAATAAATCATGGTGAGATTCTTAGCGTGGTGTGTCCGACTCAGAAAAGTATATTAATATCTTATATTTATCCATAGGTAAAAGGGATAGGCCTCCCTTATATATAGTTCAAACATATTAAGTTTGGAATGTGTTCTCTCATTGCCTAGCATAATTCAAATCATTAAGTATCTAGTGAGCATGCATCCACCTGGAAAGGAAACACAAGGGGAGATACAGAAAAATTGTTTAGTTCGGCTTGCCAGCCTACAGGGCATGAAATCATTTCAGTAAGTTGGAGGCCCTGATATGTTTTTTAGCTACTCATTCATTTTAGGACAGAGGCAAATTGAAGCCTTGAAAAGAATTGATTGAGTGAGGCTGATAGCATTCTTTGTTGATATATAAATATAACATACTTATATTGATATAATAACAAATCTTGTTAGAATCCTTGAAGCATTTTTTTTTTTAAAAAGCTTCAGCATTCATTAATTATACAAAAGATTTTGTCTTGAACTTTCTTGATGTGATGATAAATTTCATAGCATTCAAATATCAGGCCTGGATTAGAAGACTTCCAATAGATGGCTAAACAACATGCTTTCCTTTAGGACCATAGAAGTATCAGCTGTCATTTTTCAGTACAAAGTCATTTAACCTCTGCCATTCTCACTGCTTTGGGAGTGAATGACCCTAGATAGATGCCCTAGCAGTGGATGTACAAACTGAAAAAAGAAAATTTATCTTCTGCTGAACTGCTCCAAGTAATCCATCTTTTGCAAGTGTAGCACCTCTGATGGATTGAGAGAATATTAATCTATGTTCTCCAAGCAATGTGATGTGTAATTTTTTCCACTGCAATGCCATCAGAGCTGAGAAAATGCCCACTATTATTCTATTTAAAGAAGAATCAGCCACCAGATAACTTCAGTGACATTGCAATTACATAGCTGTGTAATTTTATGATTGACAGGAAAATAATGGCTACTAAGGGATTGCTTGATTTTTAAAAGAGAATTATTTTTACTGAGATAAAAACTGTTCTCAGAGCAGGCACAATCAGAAACCTTTCATTTAGGAAATGTATTCAAAGTTATTGTTTATTATGATTAGTCTGCACTACATTTTGCTAATGGCTGGCACCTTTAATAAATAGTATCTTGTCTCTTGCTCTCTCATTTTCATGATTGGATGTGTTATGTAATGTCCTTGATGGAGAGGAAGGAACAAAAATCTCTGCTCATAGTGACACAGATAGGTAAATTAAGATGGTAAAATAGCTAAAAGCATTAAGGAAAGGCATAAAAATATGAGCCTTTCCAAGATTTTGTGAAACTAAATGGGGACATATTTGCAACATTATAACAAGTAACAAGTAATATATCAATTTTTCATTGAGGGCTGCATCAGGGTTGTGGGGACCTTGGAGGGGCGGGTGGGGCAGGGCCATTGTGAGAGTGGCCAGTTCAACGTCACTTGTGTCGGGGGATGCCTGTGGTAGCCTGGGCTGGGGGGAACTTTTCCTTTCTTCCTTCCTTTTCCCTTTCTTTCTTCTTCCTTCCCCTCTTTCCTTTTTTTTTTTCTCTGCTCTCTTCCGCCCTTTCCTTCTTTTTCTTTGTCTTTCCGCTTTCCCTTTCTCCTTTCCTGTCCTTTCTTGGATGCTCAAATGCAAAAAGAGAAAACATTTCTCAATGCCTCCTTGCCTTGTGATCAAATGAAACTTTTAAGTCTGTGACCGCTTAAAAGACTGAAAACAAACCAGGCTCAGTTTATCTCATGCTTGTATTTAGTGGGGGCATCCACAGACAACAAATATTACAGTAAAACTGTCAAAATAATGGCTGTGATCAGAAGTCCTCTGTTTTTTATGTGCAACACCTTTAGCATTTAGGAACAGAGCTAAGTTAGTTGTTTTTCTATTGGTACATAATCCTTAAAAGGGTTCTCCTGTAGGGACCCTGCATGGTCTAATTCAGAAGTCGCCAAACTTTTTGGTACCAGGGACTGGTTTCATGGAAGACAATTTTTCCATGGACCTCTGTGTGTGTGTGTGTGTGTGTGTGTGTGTGTGTGTGTGTGTGTGTGAGAGTGAGAGTGAGAGTGAGAGAGAGAGAGAGAGAGAGAGAGAGAGAGAGAGAGAGAGATGGAAGATTTTACTAATGTTGGAAGAAATGTCCATTTGGGTTCAGTTCCAAGTGGTATGAAATACACTGGAAACATGGAGACTGCTTGGAAGGATGGTTTAATGATGGACCTGAGGTCCTGAGCAAAAACTTTGAGTACATGGGTGAGAGAGGGAGAGAGATTTATACCCTTTGTTGGGCTTTGAACTTGCTTCCTGTTCCTGTGGTAAGAAATGTAATCTGATTGGTTGTCAAACTCCCATGGGACCATGCAGAGGTAATTTTGTAGGTTGCCTTGAGTCCCAGGCTTGGTTGAATCTTGCTGGGTGATGTAATCTTCCCAGGTGTCATGTGGTGAGTTGGGTAGAGGGCTAATCCTATCATGTCCTGAGGTCCATATCTTAATCCCATCACTGTGGAACTGAAGGGGGCACAGGGAGCTGCAAGAAGCTGCTTTCTCTTTAAAAAAATCTTTCTTCTTTTATCCTCCAAAAATAATATTTTGCCTTTTTAATATTTCCTAGAATATTTCATTCTTCTTGGAGAGGGGTGGGTGTTAACTTTTTACAATAGAAAGGGTTTTCTTTTGCTCCAAGGGAAAATGCACAAGATTTTGTGTTCAAATCTGAATACTATAAAATTAAATAAATTGTGGAAATATTATCATAATTTTCCCGATAGCATTCTGCTGCAAGGAGAGTTAAATAATTAGCTTCACTAGATGATTATTTCCAGATTCAGACAGAAAAAACCCAATTAATTAGGTATCTTTTTCTGTTGTAAAATCTTATACCTTTTTCTCTCATTTATTCTTCCTTTCCCATAAGGTTTATGAGGAATCCTTTATGTTTTAAATTGTGTAAAATAAAGCTAGTGATCATTTTTGAGTCTATGTCTTCCACAAAGAACTGTCAATTCTGTGGTCTGGGAATGTAACATTAAATTGAAATTTGCTTTTGTATGCTAGGTTTTTTTTTACATGTTCTTTTATTCCTGCTGTATTTTTATTGGTACACTTTGACATTGCTTTGAAAATGTAATTAAACTACAAAATTATATTCCTAAAATGTATTCTGCTTCTATTGCTTCTTAGGAGGCAAAAAGCTCTTGGCCTGTAAGAAGGTGAAGGTAGAGAACTAGCAAGCTGAAATATACTGAGAACTAAATAGTATTAATGCTACAGTGCCAGTAAAAATAGCATAATTCTGAAAGAAACTGTATAATTCTACTATTGTTTAAAAGTTATGATAAAATGTAGAGTGGGAAGCAGTATCTCTCTCACACATTCCTTTACTATTTCTCTGAAAAGCTCAGATCTAACTAGTAAATAAACCTGAGAAAAAGTCTTATCCAAGAATAATCAATTGCCTTGCACACATGAATGTGAGAACCAGTTTGATTTTTGGATTCAAACTAGAAATTGGGAGAATGTGAGTTCAACCTTCAGCCCAAAGCCAGTTGGGTGATCTTAGGTCAATCACTCAGCCCTAAGAAGGAGACAATGGCAAAACACTTATAAAAAACCTTACCTAGAACACTGTGAAGATTTATCCAGGGCAATTTATGACTTATGGAATTCATGATGTTATGGGTTTCCTTGTTTTATCCCACAACTTTCCATAAAATTATTTCCTCATATGAAGATTCTGGTCCATCATCCATCTCAAAATCCTTATGCCTATTGATTTTCCACTGAGCAGCTTTTTTTGCCACATTCAGAACAGCATTTAATTACTAATCTCCCAGAGTAGCTGGATGATTCTAGTTGTTTCCACAGTTAACTGCAGTCCTACTTCCATTTTATAAAATTGTATTTTAAAATGTTTTAACCATGTTACCCTGTATTGTTTAGTTCAGGAGTGCATTTGTATTAATATTAGCTCAATAAATGCCTCAGGAAGTAACCAATAGCAACTATTTGGAACTGTTTTACACTGTAGAGATGCTGTGGTACAGAGGTGGTATTCAGAAGGTTCTGATCAGTTCTGGAGTAGTGGAAATTTTGAGTAGTTCGGAGAGCCAGCAAATACCACCTCTGACTGACACTGCCCCCATCTATTCCCTGCCTCCTGAGTCCCAGCTGATTGGCTAGGTCTTCTTTTGTTGCCCTGCACAGGAGAACGGAGCTGGAAAGCAGGTTAAATGGGGTGGGGAGGGAATAGGGTTTTGCTGTAACTTTCCCTCAGGAGTGGGGAGAGAATGGAGATTTTGCAGTATCCTTCCCCTGCCACACCCACCAAGCCACACCATGCCCACCAAGCCATGACCACAGAACTGGTAGTAAAATGTTTTGAATCCCACCACTGCTGTGGTGTCTCCTCATTTATATGATCATATTTAAATGATCAAGTTGCCAAACATTTGAATTTTGATGACATGATCATGAGGATACCACAAAGGTCAGAAATGTGAAAAATGTCACATTTTTCAGTGCTGTTGTAACTTTGAACGATCACTAAAAGATCTTTTGTAAGTCAAGGACTATCTGTATAATATAAGGAAATAATTTATCTTATCTACTATTTTAAAATATTGTCCCATCCTTCTAAAAAAGTCTATGAAGCAACTGGGGATTTTCTGGGGAATGTTAAGACTTAAAATATTTGTCCCTTTCCCTCCATATTATCTAATATGCCAGGAAGATATAAAATGAAATAGAAATTGTGCTGTGCTTTCTGCTTTGTTCCAATTTTGTCCAAAAGTTCTGGTCTTACTCCTACACCACTATAGACTCATCACAGGTTCAGTTTTGCACTGAAGCCTGAAGTGAACTTCACTGAAGCCTGAAGTTCAATCCTGAAGTGAACCTGGCTGAAGCCATCTTTGAGGCTTCAGGGTAGCCACAAGGAAGAAGAAGGGACAGGGAGGGAGAAAATTGATAGCTGGAGGTTTGTAGTCAAAACAAAAAGGACATTCCAACTGGTGGCTAGAAAGAGGAGGAGTGGAATAACCAAGCAACCAGCTAGCACTTCTATTGGACAATGTGACTGATGACTTGGGGGAAGGGAAAACTTTCACTTTTTAATCTGGTGAAAACCGCAGGAACTTTCAGAGCTGGTTTTCACCAGTTGTGCCAATGTGATGTATCCAATAAATAATTCCTTGAGGAATCCACCTGCCTCAGAGTTCTGCTTTCTATGGGTGCATTACTTGGAATGCTGATACCTTTACTGAAGATGTGCACAAATTATTGCTTGATGATATAACTTCTTTTACATGATGGCAGAAATGTTGTTTCCTTTTGTACACAACAACTAACAGCTTTATTTTAGCAGAGCAAACAAGACCAGTCTTCTGAAATGTAGGCAGGAGTTCCAATTAAATATTAAAGTCCTGATTCAGTGAAAATCTGTCCATCTGCATCAATAACTAGAATGTGTCTTCCAGGAGAAGCTGAGGCTTTATGAAACTAGCCAAAACCACAATTATATATTGGTTTATACTCAGGATTATTGTTTGTTCTCTATTCAGCGCTGTAATATGACAACTGATGCTCTAAGCATACAGTGCAGAGGTGGTATTCAGCAGGTTCTGACCAGTTCTGTAAACTGGTAGTGGAAATTTTGAGTAGTTCAGGGAACCGGCAAATACCACCTCTGACTGGAGATTTTACAGTATCCTTCCCCTGCCACGCCCAGTAGTGAAAAAGATTGAATACCACCACTGATACAGTGGTGTCCCTTGGCCCTTCCAGTGCTTAACTAACATGATATTAAAATTCAGTAAATGCTAAAGGTAAAATAAGAGATGAAATATTCAGTTTTCTGCCTGGCCAGATCCACCATTATATTAAATATAAACTTTTAAAACATTAATTATTTAACACTAAGCAATCTAAGCATATTACTTACTTATAACTATGGGCACAGGAAACATTGATTTTAATAAAATTATTATAAGGGGGAAATGCAAAATTTATTTTTTTTAATAAAGTTTTATTTGGGTTTTCACACATACAAAATACAAGTAAAACAACTTTTTTGAAAATATCATGGTCCCGGGTTGAACTTCTTTATATAGATACAAAACTCAATTTCATACTCCTTTTCGTATTCTATTCCATATCTTATACTATTTTACATTTTCCATATAGTTTTTCCCCTCTTTTAATTTTCTAAATTTTATTTTGATTATCTCATCTCAGTTCAAATCATTATATTCATACTTTTGTCTGTTCTGTTTATCTTTTCTCATTAAACAAATTTTCTCCTGTAGTTACTAATTGGAGTATGACACCTTTATATCTTTTAATTACATCCATTCAACTCTTATTTAAACTTCAATATATACCTTAAGTTTATGATCTTCAATATAAGACATAATATATAACTTCCAATCGAATTCTGCTTGGTACATTCTTATAATACGCACTATATTCTTTTTAAAAAAAGAAAGACTGTAAATATATATAATTATAAACCCTCATTCCATTCCAGTTCAGTTCTATTATTAATAATCATTAAAATCTTAACATCTTTAACACTTCTTTTCAATTAAATATCACACTTCCTTAAAAATGCATATAATCTCCATAATTAATTTTTACCTTATTTCTCTTCACATATGTTTTATAAATCATTAAATATACCTTTTGTTACATTTATTTATTGACAAGCATTCCACTGAATTACGATAGCTATTTTATCAGACATTTTAATCATACATTGTTTCATATTTTCTAAAATTATTTCTGCTTCTAATATAGCCATACTATCTTATGTACCTTTGCAGAATCCCTTTTTCCATTAAGTTTCCACCCATTATCTCTAAATAGGCCGTGTTTCTCTATATTTTGCTTCTGTCCTTCATAACTTCTTTTCCTTTCTTTCTTCCCTCTCATCTTCTCCCTCCCCTTTTTACCCCTTTGTCTTTCTACTTCTGATTCTCTCTTCTGCATTTCTCTCTTCTGTTGCTTTCTGATTTTATACTTATTTTTCACTCTTTTTTTTTTTTTGGAGTTGTTTTTCCCAATCTTAAACTTTCCATTCTCTTTCCCCCTTTCCTTCCCCCCCCCCTTAAGATTATTTGTTCATTAAAGATGGCTTCTTCTTTGTCGCAATCTGCTTGTTCTGCAGGCATTTCTTGTTGTTTCTCATAATTCCAAATCTCCATTTCTAAAAACTGAAATACGAAGCCAAAAGAACCTCTCCTTCTTGTGCATCTTCTTTATACTTTTTAAGTTCCATTTTCAGTTCTTCGAAAAGTGTAGCCAATTTAAACAGTTTTAAACAACCACCCAATTGATTTTAGTCATTCAAAACAATAACCAAGAATCCAGAAATCATCAAGTAGTCCAGATAGTCCCGTTATATCTTCTTATTTCTTTTTCGACTTTCTCTTCCTGGGATTTTTGTTGTGATATTTCAGTTAAAATGTATCTTTTGGAAGTCTTGTTGAGATTTTGCTGTCAGTTCTTTTTTAATTCCAGGCAGTCTCCTCCCTTCCAGATCCTGTCCTTTTATTCTTTTTCTCTCCTTTCAAAAAATTTTAATTATCCAGAAATCTTTATTATCCCTTTGACTTTTTATTTTCAGCATTAAATATATAGTATAGGAAAAGGAGAAAACCAAATCTTTTCCCCTTTCTCTTCCCTTCGCAGCTTAAAAATCTTCTTAGGGAACAATGTTATTGTTTTTTAACAGTTTCAATTCCAGGGTACCTTATTTGTTGCTTTTGCTGTTTGACCTGGTCAACCAAAACGTTCTCTTCTTATCTTCCTCCTGCACATTCTTTTCCAGTCGAGTTCTTCTTTGTGGTGGCCATTTCTGACCACCGCTGCAACCACCTTCGGGAAAGGGAGTAATGGCCAGCTGGGGAGGAGAGATACGGCTCTCCTCAACCCTGCAGGCAGTCTCCCCCCTCTTCACCACCTCTACAAGGTGGCTTAGCCCTGAAACCAGCCAGCTCGGGGCACTCCAGTGGCGAGCACGGATCGAAGCCTCGCAGAGACAAGGTTTTGGTCTGTCACTGAAGAAGCTCAAACCAGAGGTTTTCAGGGAAATGCAAAATTTATTGAAGACTATTTCAATCACCCTCCCAAAAATGCAAAAGAAGATCTGATATCTCTACTGAAATTACAAGTTCTTGAGACAACATAGTGTGTTTCAATTCTGAAAATCTTTCAAACCAAATTTTTAACCTTTCATCAATTACCATGCCAAAGAAGATTTGTTAACAATGCAGATTAAACCTGAACAGGGAAATAAGGACAGTTACAAAACTAAAGTTGAATGTAGCAGTGAAGAGTTAAGAGCATAATAACTAATAGAAAGAACTCTGTAGTTCCTCCATTACCTTCCATGACTCAGAAGAACATGTTTAAATTACTTAATGGTTAATCCAGGATTGTCTCTTAGAAAAGGTCAAGGAAACAGAGATATTACTGTTTATAAAAGTTAAATAACTGAGAAAACGAAATAATACATGTTAGGGATAACATTGTTTACCCTAACTGGTTTAGGTGAAATAATAACTATGAATCATAGTTAGTGTATGTTAGAGTGTATACAGCTTTAACTGTGAAATAGCAATTAAAGGAGTGGTTAAGAAAACAATATAAAAGTAGCAAGACTACGGCTTGCTCACACTCTCCCTGGTTTTGATGATCCCTGATTACTGCTTGGAATCAAGACTGCATAGCTCGAATGGGAGAGACAACAAAGGACTGATCTGTAAGTGAACTGACATAGGATATTCTACATGGACTTTGCTAACTGAATATCCCTGAATGGACTGACTACATGGTAAATGACTATTGGACTGTTATTTGACTATGCTATAAACTTATAATGGAATAAACCATATTCTTGATAACACAAGCGTATCTGTTATTTTTACTGTATGTTAATAAACATACAAGCTTAGCTCACTCATTTATCTGTGTGCCTATCTGACTAACGCTGCACATTCTGTTTAGCTTGTCTACCTAACCCTGGTTGGGGAACCCAGGTTTAACAATACAAAAAAGAAATCCATATGTGCTCCTCAGATTATCTGTAATCTGTAATCATTGATTACACAAAGATCTTTGATTGTGTTGACCATGGCAAGCTATGGAATGTGCTTTAAAAAAGGGAATCCCAGACTATCTCATTGTCCTCAAGATAAACTTATCTACATGTCAGAAAATCACAATATTAAATATGGCAAAACCAACTGGCTCCAGATTGGTAAGAATGACACAAAACTTATATATTCCCCTCTTCAATGTATATGGGGTATTTTTGGTTAAGTTTTATTGATTTTTAAGGACAAACAAAAACAAACAAAACATAAAAACATCCTATTTTCTTCCATAAGCATACAAACAGTGTGTCAGTTGGTTTACAAATTTTTTGTGCATCGATTTCATAGTCTCAATTACAGTTACATTACATAATAACTCATATTATCAATGAGAAATTGAATATCCTAGTATTATTATTAATCAATCATTTGACTATAATTTTGTTCATCCATACTTTGCGAGATAGCTATACTTTACTTAGTTTATTTAACAATTCATATAGTCCTCCCAAATCTATCCTAAAAACATTTTATATATGTAATAATAATAATAATAATAAAGAAAGAAATACATCTTTATATATATATTATTTTCTATAATTATACATATTCTATTACCATATTTTGTTATCTAGCCATTGACAGAAAAGGTCCCAAATTTTGTAAAATTGTTTATCTAATTGTAATTAGATAATTACAATTATCTATTACAATTATAATTATCTAATTATAAAATTGTTCTCTAATTTCAAAGGTCAATCTACTCATTTCAGCATATTCCAGTATTTTCTTGATAGTTTCCTCCTGCGATGGTATTTTCTCATTTTTCCAATTTTTAGCAAATACAATCCTAGCTGTTGTTAATACATTTACAATCAAATATTTTAAATCTTTGCTGTATGTATTAGGTAGAATTCCCAATAAAAATATCTATGGTTTTAAATCTATATGCTTTTTAGTCATTTTTTCCAACCACGTGTGGTGGATTTTAGTCCAATATTTTTTTGCATCCGCACAGGTCTACCACATATGGTAATATGAGCCAGGTGTCTGATGACATTTCCAACATCTTTCGGATTTATTCTTGAACATTCTTGCTATTCTTGTCAGGGAAAAATGCCACCTGTAGAACATCTTATACAAATTTTCTTTAAATGCTGTTGACATTGTCATTTTATAATTTTGAGACCACAATTTTTGCCATTTCTCTAGATCAATCCCGTATCCAAAATTCTTCCCCCAAGCAATCAGTTCTTCTTCTAGTTTAATTTCTAATAAATATCCATACAGTTTTTTAATCACCTTTTCATCGGTACCTGTCAAAATCTTATCTAAATCAGTCAATTTATTATAGAAACCTGTTTTAAAGTCTTTTTCATACCTTGAATGTATTTGCACAAAAGCAAACCGATTCATGTTTATACCTTGTTCCTCTAGTTTTTGCATCGATTTAAGTTCACCCTTTTCATTCCAAATTTCCCAATATCTGTTTGTTCCTTCTTATATGTTATAGGATAAGAAAATGCCTCAATAGTCGATAACCACTGGAATTGGTTGACTGGAATTTTCAAATAACATTGTCTTTTAATCTTCTCCCAATTTAACCACAGAGTCTCCCTATATGATGTCTTCTAAAATAACCCTGTATTTTAGTTCCCTTATACCATAAAAAGGCATGCCACCCCAACAACAGATCATGTCCTTCTAATGGCAACAATCTAGTATTTCTTAATGTTGTCCATTCCTTAACCCAAGTCAAGTTTGTAGCTTGGTAGTACAACTCCCAATTAGGCAGACCAAATCCTCCTCTAATTCTAGCATCTTGCAAGAGTTTTAACTTTATTCTCGCTTTCTTACCTTGCCATATATATTTCAACACAATTTTGTTTAAATCTTCAAAGTAGTCCTTTCCAAGCCGAATTGGTATTGTTTGAAACAAGTATAGAATTCTGGGTAAAATATTCATTTTGATTGTTGAAATTCTCCCTATTAGTGACAATTGTAGGTTTTCCCATTTCGTCAAGTCTAGTGCTATTTGTTGTTTAAGTTTAATGTAATTGTTCTCTTTTAATGTGCTACATCTTGCTGTCAAATGTATCCCCAAGTACTTAACCTTATTCGTGACTTGAATTTTCAATACATCTGCCAATTCTTCTTTTTGTCTTAGTAACATCTTCTTTGTCAAAATCTTTGTCTTATCTTTGTTTATTTTCAAGCTGACCACCTTGCAATATGCCTCTATCTTTTCCAATAGTTTTGGTGCTGTTTCTAGAGGGTCTTCCAAAATAAAGGCCAAGTCATCCACAAAAGCTTGCAATTTAAATTCTTCCTTTTTAATTTTCATTCCTTTTATACTCTTTTCGTCTCTAATGTTTCTATTTAACACTTCCAGAGCTAATATGAATAGCAACGCTGATTGTGGGCAACCTTGTCTTGTCCCATTTCTTATATTGACAGAATCTGTTAATTCTCCCTCTATCATTACCTTTACCGTTTGCTTATAATATATGGCTTGTATTGCTTGAATAAATTTTCTGGCAAAGTCCATCTGTTCCAATAATAATAACATGAATCTCCAGTTCACATTATCAAATGCCTTTTGTGCATCTAAAAATATCAAAGCCATTTGTTTTTCGGGGTGAGCCTCATAATATTCCAAAGTGTCCAGTATTACTCTCATATTATCTTTAATTTGTCTCTTTGGCAGAGATCCATTTTGGTCAGAATGAATAAAATTATTTAAATATTGTTTGAGTCTCTCTGCCAATATTGAAGCGATTATAATCTGCATTTAATAAATAAATGGGTCTATAATTCTTAATTTGTAATGGATCAGTCTCTTCTTTTGGAATAAGTGTAATGGAGGCTTCTGACCATGTTTTAGGTATCTTCTTCTTTAGCATAACTTCATTCATGACTTCTGGCAATGGGAGGTTCAGCAATTCTTGACATGTTTTATAGAATTCTGCCAGAAGTCCATCTGGGCCTGGTGCCTTCCCATTATTTTGTTTCTTAAGTGCTTCAGTTAACTCCATCATGGTTGTATTGTTTTCTAACATTTTTTCAGTCTCTTTAGGTATCTTAGGTAGATTAGCATTCTGTAAATACTGTTTAACTCTTTCCTCATCAATATTCTCTTGCTCATATAATTTCCCATAAAAGTCTCAAATGATTTCCTTCTCTTTATTGCCATGGCAAACTTGACCTTGATCATCTATTAACTGTGTTATTTTCCTTGATTCTTTTTCCTTTCTCAATTTGTATGCTAACGATCTACCTGGTTTGTTTGCATCCTCAAAATAATTTTGTTTTGCACTTCTAATTTTCTGTGCTAATTCTTCTTTCTCTATTAAACTCATTTTATGTTTAATTGTATCCAGTTTTAGCTTAATGTCTTTTTTCTGTGGCGTTTTCTGTAGTTCTTTTTCGAGTCTTTTATACTCATCTTCTAAAGCTTCCGTGGCTTGCCTTTTCCTAATGTTCCTTTTCCTTGTGTAGTCTATTATCAAGCCTCTAGCATATGCCTTCATTGTGTCCCATACGTTCTGGATTGAAGTATCTTCTTTTTTATTTTCTCTAAAGAAAAAAACCAATTCTTTCTCCATCCGCTGTATAAAATCCTTCTCCTTTAGAATAGTATTATTTAACGTCCAACTCGATCTTCTTTTTTGTCCTTTCCATTTAATTGTCGTTGGATTGTGGTCTGCCCAATTACTTGTTTCAATATTGGTTTTTTGAATATTAAGATATGAATTCTGTTGAAGTCCAAAACATATCTATTCTGGACCATGTTAAATGTCTATTTGAGTAAAAAGTGTATTGTTTGGTTTTAACATTTCTTTCTCTCCATATATCTTTTAAATTTATTTCATCTATCATTTTAAAAAAGGATTTGGGGAGAGTCTTCCTATTTTGCTTTGTTGTTGTTGTTGTTATATAGTCCAGTTTATTGTCTACAATTCCATTGAAATCTCCCATCATAACTATATTGACATAGTCCAGTTCAATTATTTTCATGTGTAATTTTTTATAAAATTCTTCTTGTTTATCATTTGGAGCGTAAATTGCAATCAAGAGTGTTTTCGTATTTTGTATTTCCATTATTTCCACCATTAATACTCTTCCGTCTTCATCTGTATAAATCAATTTTGCTGAAATGGTCTCTTTAAAATATAAAACCACTCCTCTTTTCTTACATTGAGTCAAAGAAGTAATTATTTTCCCTAATTTTGGCTGTATCAACAATTGTTCATGTTGTTTTTTAATATGTACTTCTTGTAGACAAATTATATCAAATTTTAGTTTCTCTAATCTGTGAAAAATTTTCCTTCTTTTAACTGCTGAATTAAGTCCATTTATATTAATTGTAATCAATTTTTTCTCTTCCATAATTATGCTTTATAATTAGGTTTGGCAGCTCTCATAGATCTTAGTTCATGTTGTTCTTTAATTTCCACCTGTCCACCTATTGCGCCTTCTTCTTTTTCAGTCTCCATTTAGTCGTCTTGAAATTCAAGTAGTGAAATCTCTTTTTCTGCCTCCTTTCTCCTTCCAAAAAATTCTGCATGAAATAATTCTGCTTTCTCGATTGAGTCAATTCTATATCTCTGTTCTTGCCATGTAAACATTAACCCTTCTGGGATTAGCTATCTATAATTCACCTTTTTTTCCACTAGCATTTTAGTCAAAAATCGATATTGTCTTCTCATCTCTCTCACTCTTCTGGGTATTTGCTTTAAAACCACAATCTCCTTGCCTTTGTATTTCAATGTTTTCTCTCTTACCACTTGTAATATTTGTGTTTTAATTGCTTTTTTTGTAAATCTGATATGAACTTCTCTTGGTAGGTTATTTCTCATCGCATATCTTGTAAAAACTCGGTATACTTCATCTACTCCATCCATCATCTTCTCTTCTTTATTTCCAAAGCTTCAGCCAATATTTCTATCATTATCTCAGCTAGATTTTGTCCTTTTTCTTCCTCTATTTTGAAATCTGAGATAGAATTCTGATTTGTCCATCTCCCATTTCAGTATCCCACTTTTATCTTGTTCAACCACTGTTACTCTGATATCGATATCTCCAATCTTCTTGTCTCTGTTTATCTTCTTCTTCCATTTTTTAGAATCTCTCATCATACTTCACCATCATTTGTTGAATATTCTCCACCTTTTCATCAGTTTTCTCTGTTCTTTGCTCAATGTTTTCTATTCTCTTTTCAATGGTATCTGATTTTATTTTAAGGTCTTGGATTCCTTGCATAATTATCTGTAGAGTCACTCTTTCTTGATCTTTATCGTGCTTTAACATTGTCTGAATTGAACGTTGTCCTCCAGATGGTGGGGAGGCGGAGGTAGAAGTTGAGGAGCCAGAAGCTATAAACTTCCTACTCATTTTAAATAATTTGGGATCTTCAGGTTCTTCTAAACCCTAATCCAGTTATGAAATAACCAATTATAATCCAAAATGAAAAATAAGAATGGTAGAGAGAAAAACCCAATAATAATAAAAAGAAAAGGAGAAAAAAAATTCTTCAGGTTCTTCTTAACCTTAATCCAATCAATAATTAGGTAGAAAGGAAGGAGAAGAATAAAAAAAAGTTTAAAAAGAGCAAAAAATAAAAAAGAATTTAAAAAAAATAAAAGTAATTCTTCAGGTTCTTCAACACCTTAATCCAACTGAGAATTTTCAAATTAAAAAAAAAGCATATCAAAGAACAAAAAATACCAAAGAAGAAAGGAAAAGAAAAAAGAAAATTTTGAGGCTTTCCCTTTAAAATACAAAGCAAAGATGAAAATATTAGAAAAATAAAGGTTTTAAAAAGAAAAAATGAATAGTACAGCTGGTAAGGGTGTGTGTGACCCAACTTAAGAAAATAAAAAAGAAAATAAAAAATGCACTTTATTTAATTATCCAATGCTCTTGTCATAGCTCTCTCCAAGCTTCAAAGCCAAGTTTCAATTGTTGATAGAAATCCAGAAGAACATCTGCAGTAACACTCTTCTGTGCTCTTCCCTCTATCTTATCACGTAGCAATGTCCTTGAAAAACAATTTCAAAGGTTTCTTTCTCAGTTTTCTCAGCTTTGTCTAAAATATTTTCATGCCTCTAGTTGGCAGTGTTACAAAGTTTCTTTACTCTCATTCTCTCCCTCCTTTCCCGAACAAAACGTAATAAAAGATTTTTTTAAAAAAACCAAGTATAACTTAAGGGAGCCTCTAACCTAAAGTATTACAAAGTCAAAAAAGAAGAGAAAAAATAGATATAAATAGAGAAAAAAACAGTCCAGTTAGCAAGTGCAGAATCATGATAGAAGTCCAACCATGAGAAAAAAAAACATGAAGCAAAGCCTTACTTTGACACTTCTGTTTAAAAACCGCCACTTATTCAGTTCTGTCAAAACTTTTACAGATTCTTTTTCCCCTTAGGGTGTCCTTTAAAGTCCTTTTAAGTCTTAGAATAATAAAAGAACAATTCTCACCAGACTGACACACTTTCTCTTTCAACCTCTCCCATTCGGAACTGTCCCAACTTCAGCAGTTTTGGTGGCTGCCTCTATATGTTGAATATATATTATAAGAAGCTGGATTGGAAGAAAATGAGCCTAGTTTTAAAACTGGAGTAAGAAGCAGCAACAACCTGCATTGTGTTGTTGATACTATTCTGATAGCTGAATATGCAAATTGTCAGCATGTTCATGAACTGGCAGAGATATGGTAACAAGGTCAGCCAATGAGACCTGAATTAGAAACAGAAACTGAAGGATCCTGGGCACGGCCCTGCAGCTCTGTGTGCTGTGCTGAGAACTGAAACTAATGTGCTCTGAGCTCTGAAGCTGTTTATGTTTTGCTGTAACTACTACCACATTGAAATAATCTACTATTGGTATTGTACAATTTACTCATATGTTATTATGTATATAAAGAAATTAATGAATCCTGCTGAATCAGTTTCCTGAAAACAAAAGAGCTGTGTAATATTGTTGAAAATCCACCCCAAGCACCATTAGCTGCTGCAGATCAGAAGCAGCATGATAAAGCAATGGCTTATATCATCTTGAGTTTAGAAGATGAACTTTAAATGTAGCTGATTAAATCAATGTAGCTGATTTAAAGACTGCAAAGGAAGTCTGGCTGAAATTAAGAAGCGTGCATGTGAGTGTGTCTGCATGCAATATTGTGCAATTATCAAGAAAGTTATACAGAGCCCATTTGCAACCAGGGGAATCTGTGGAGCAGCATTTTGTACATATGCAAACTTTGTTTGTGGAGTTAGAACAGTGTGGGATGCAGTTTCCTGAATGTCAGAAAGTGTTGTTAGTGTTAAACAGTTTAAACGAATCATGGGACATTGTTTCTTCAGTATTTGAATGCAAACCAGAGCAGGAATGGTGTTAAAAGCTTGTTTAATTGCTGAGGAGCAGAAGCACCAGTTTAGAAGCCATAAGGAGAACTTCCTGAGGAGGGGGCCCAAGGAGCAGAATGGAAAATTCCACAGACTGGCTGTTTCCAAAGACCAGAGTAGCAGAAGAGATCAGATTACAGCTCAGCAACAGAAGCAGTGTTTTATCTGTGGAGAAAAGACACACCCCAAAAAAGGGCTGTTTGCAAAGAGAAAACTTTTTTGAAAGGAACAAATTATTTGCAAGACAATTAATTAAAATTAAAAAACAATTTGCATGGAAGAAAATCAATTGATGGACAGGCTGCTGTTGCAAAAGTTAACTACTGTAATAGCAGAGATCAATGGTTAATAGACAGTGAGGCTAGTCAAACAATTGTTAATAATTCTAAATTGTTTTTGTTTTGTTCGGAAAACACACGAGGTAGACCGGGTTCCAACAACAA
>BLBF01000017.1:48536505-48576061 GCA_015471245.1 Laticauda colubrina | reverse complement strand
CCAATCAGGTTTGTAGATTTGGAGTCACCCACTTTACATATAGAACAGTTTTACAGGATGGAACCAGCTGCTGGAGATGTAGTAGCCTTGGCAGATGGCCAGAAGGCTAAAGTCATTGGAAGAGGCAGTGTGCAAATTCCATATCTGGAAACAAGGTTTAATGACATTTTGTGTGTGCCATACTTTGCTGAGTATCTCTAGTTTAGACAAGCAAGGACTTGAGACTGCATATGGGAAAGTATGTGCAGAGGGCATAAAGCAAGATAACCTTTATGTGTTGCATGGACAAATGGTTCAATGTGCACAAACCTTTGAAAATGTGGCAAAGCACAATTCATGTATTCATCTCATGCACAAAAAGCTTCCATGTTTTGCAAAAGATGGACCAGTTTGCAAAAGGATTGAATTTAAAGGGATGTAAGGCATATTTGGATTGTGCAGTATGCAAAACATCAAAGTCGAAGGCATTCTCAGTGAGCAAGAGTAGCACAAGACAAACAACAAGATCTCTAAAGCTGGTTTATGCAGATTTGGTTAGGCCAATGCCTGTTTGGGAGGAGCAAAATATTTGCTGGTCATTGTAGATGATTACAGCAAGTTTGGGTTCTGCTATTTACTGAACAGTAAAATAGAGGTGCTACAGAAATTTAACCAATCGGTAAGCCTCATAGAAAAAAGGTATAAACAACAGGTATATCATATACAAACTGACAGAGGTTCAGAATTCATGTCAACAAGTTTTTAATAGTGTTTGGGACAGTTAGGAATAAAACACAGATGCACAAATCCTTACATAGCAACTGAGAATGGTGTTGCTGAGAGGCAAAATGGAGTCTTACAAACCATGAAGGACTCAGTGCTGGAGGACTCTGGTCTGAGCAGGTAATATTGGGGTGAAGCCATGTTGACTGCTAATTATTTAATTAATAGGCTGTGGAGTTCCTCTATTGATGGTACTCCATATGCAGTGCTATATGGGAGAAAATCATCTCTGGCACATTTAAGGGTTTTGGGATGCATGAGTGCATATTCCAAAAGCAATTAGAAGAAAGGGACAACCAAAGGCTAGAAAGCTCAGGTTTATGAGTTATGAGCCAGACTCAAAGAGCTATCTCTTTAGCGATGGGAGCAAAAGGATAATAATTTCAAGGTCTGCTAGCTTTGCAGAGCAAAATTGGAACAGAATTGATGCAAATTTCTGGAATGATTCACTTAGTGATGGTGTTCCATTTAGTGACAGAAACTCACTTAGTGGCAGTGTCAGCATTCAGGGAGGTGAAGCTGAAAAAGATACAAATCAAGAGAGGGTTAAGGCACAGGAGCAGTCAATGCCAAACAGGTGAGAGCAATAGAAAAAGGGATTCTACCTGACAAGTATTCTGCTAATAAAGTTAAAGTGTGTAATGTATGGTATAAGCCAAAGAAATATAACGAAGTATTGGCATTACCTAAAATTGAACAAGTAAAGTGGAAAGAAGCCATGGACAAGGAAATTAAATCCACGGGAGAACATGAAGTGTTCACATCTATGACTTTGCCACAGGGAGTAAAGCTGTAGGATGCAAGTGAGTATACAAGAAAAAGGTACTGCCCAATAATAGGTACAATATCAAGCAATGTTAGTGGCCCAAGGGTTTTGGATGGGTGTAAAAAGGTTTCTTGGGTATTTGAAGGGAACTGTGAATTTGGGTCTTCAAATATAGGTCTCTGAAGAATTAAAATTAAAATGCTATGTTGATGGTAATGATGCAAATAATGTAAGAACTAGAAAGTCCAATTCTGGGATTGTGATATTGTTTGGAGGGGGTTTAATTGGTTGGAAGTCCAGAAAGCAAACAACTGTAGCCATTTCTACTGCAGAGGCAGACTTTATTGCTTTGTTTGAACTCTGTTCAGAGATAACTTGGTACATACAGCTGTTAGAGGATTTAAATATAAAAGTAAATGAAGACGTAATGGTGTTTGAGGATAATGTTGCTTGCATTAAAATGGCAACAGGTGACAGAATAAAAAATAGAACCAAGCATGTGGACATTAAATATTGTAATGTAAGAGAAGCCATCAAATGTAAATTGATTAGCTTAAGCCCATGTCACACTGCACCAACGGATGGAAAGAGGATGTGAAACGGAGAGAAACACTTGCCATCCGTTGGTTAACGCGATCATCCGTTCTGTACTCACTGCATCTGTTTTTCTTCCTCTCTATCTCTCCAGCATCTGTCGACTGAGGTTCCATCCGCTCAAAAAGTTTTGAGCTGCTCAAAACTTTTTGAGCGGAAAATGTATCCAACGCGTCCATTCTGCATCTGCTACGCATATGGGGAACATCCGTTCTGCATCTGTCGTCATCCGTTATGCGTCCACTACATCTGCTAGGCATCTGCTGCGCATCCGCGCAACTCAAATCCGCTCCAGCGGTAAACAGACACAGGGAGGAAGCGAAACTGACATGGAACGGACGCGCAGCATCAGTAGCACGGATGGAGAAAGGATGAAAGCAGATGCAGCTCGCAAAGAAAGCATTTAAAACGGAAAAAACATTCGCAGAGGGGACCTATCTCGGATATTAAGGATATCTAGAGGATGCCTAGAGGATGCAAAAGGACACCTAGTGGAAAACCTATATTGCCTATAAAAAGGGGGAGGAACTCACCTGGATCTCACTTTCAGACCAGCAGCCCTGCTGTGCAGACCTCTGCAGCCTTCATCTGGCTCTTGCTCTTCCACAGCATCCATTGATGTCCACCATGGATCATAACACAGTCCTTTTGGTAGTCACCATCGTTCTGCAACAGTGCGAAGCCATCGACAGGCTCTTTCAACTGTTCTATGGGAAGAAAAGGAGGCGGCCAAGAAGTGTCTGGGTCCGAAGATGGATCAGGAGAAGAGCAGAGTACGGACTGTACAACAAGCTGATGGTGGAGCTCAGGAACGAAGACACTCGTGCATTCCAGAACTTAATGAGGATGCCTCCAGCCATGTTTGATGAAGTTGTGGAGCGGCTGAGACCCAGGTTGACCAAGGCAAACACCAACTTCTGGCCCAGCCTGGACCCTGGGCTCAAGGTGGCACTCACTCTGCGCCACCTGGCCTCAGGGACCACTTACAGGAGCATGCAGTATGGCTGGAGGGTGCCACACAACACCATCAGCATTGTGGTCAGAGAAGTGGTGCAGGCCATCATTGAAGAATACTTGGAGGAGCTCCTCCAGTGCCCCTCCACTGAAGAAGGCTGGAAGAAAGTTGCAGAGCAGTGGTATCAGAGGTGGAACTTCCCACACATCGTTGGAGCCATAGATGTTAAGCATGTGGCCTGCAAAGTGCCAGCCAAGTCGGGGTCCACTTATTTCAACTACAAGGGCTTCTTCAGCATCATCCTCTTCGCCATGGTCGATGCTGACTACAAGTTCATGTACATCGATGCTTCAGGCAACGGGTCATCTTCAGATGCCCAGGTATACAACGCCAGTGACCTCAAGGAGGGGCTGGAACACAACCTCATCATGGGGTTCCCAGATCCAGACCCCCTGCCCAACGACACGCAAGATGTGCCCTACTATATCGTGGGGAATGACGCCTTCTCCCTCAGAACCTACCTCATGAAGCCCTACACTTCTAGACTCCTCACCCATGAAGAGAGGATCTTCAACTACAGGCTGTCCAGGGCAAGGCGGGTGGTGAAGAACGCCTTTGGCATCCTGGCCAACAGGTTCCAGGTACTTCTCACCACCATGCAGCATCGCCCACAGACCATGAGGAGGATCGTGGAAGTTTGCTGCATCCTGCACAATCTCATGCGCACCTGCTACCCTGTGTTGCAGAACAGGCTCATGGACCTCCAGCAAGGCAATGGGGACATGGAGCCTGGGGAATGGAGGCAAGGGTGAAACCTGATAGACACTGAGGATGTGCAAGGCTCCAACAGAGCCTCACGTGAAGGGAAGAAGCAGCGCAACCTCCTGAAATACTGGTGCAACTCCCCAGCTGGAGCAGTGATAGATGTCACATCACACTGATGAGGTTGGCCCATGTATGTTGGGTGGGCCTACAATGAACAGGGCATTTAATAAAGAGTTGTGTTTATGTTCAAATGTGTGGATCAATGCTTACATTATTTTTGATAATGAAGGGCCAAAGGTGTGGCACCTGGGAGGGTGGACCATACAGTCCCACTATGCTTGCACTGGAGGTTTATCTATCCCGCAGCTATTACCCATCCCAAAGGTATCCCTGCCCATCCCACAAAGATCTTAACCCATCCCAAAAGTATCCCTGCCCATCCCACTACTATCTTAACCCATCCCACAAGCATGCAAAGGCTTAAACCATTTCTAAAAGTTTCCACCAAGACTTTATTGACAAAAATAAATGAAGCAAGTGTGTGAAGCAAAGATAATCTTTATTAATAACAAGCTGTAAAAGAAAAATGACCCAAGTCAAGTGTCCAAAGCAAAAATAAAGTCAACAGGTAGCCACCCAGTCCCTGGCACTCTTCTTGGTCACTCTGAGGCATGCCCAGTCTCAGGGGTTAAGGGTCCAGGTGCTGTGGAGGTGGATGCTGCTGGAGTGCTGGTCTGAGGCGCCACTGGGGTGCCTGGCCCCGAGAGGGCAACAGGGGACGGTGTGTTGAGGAAGCTCTCAGACAGCTGGCTCAGCCCCGTGATGTTGAGAGCCCCTTCCTCCATGACATGGGGTGTCAGCCCCAGTACCGATGACAGATGTACTGAGGCCGGGCTTGGCTATGGGGTGGAGGAAGGAGCAGTGTAGTGGGGCTGTCTGGTCTGCAGCTGGGTGAGGACTGGCATGGGTGGCATCTGTGGCGTGGGTGGCATTGGTGGCGGTGGCATCGGTGGCGTGGGTGGCATCGGCGGCGTGGGTGGCATCAGTGGCACCGGTGGCGTCCGATAAGCATGTGCCTGGACTGTGAAGGGCTGCTGCCTGTGCTGCTGGACCTCATGGTAGCCATAGCCTTGGTAGGTGAGGGCCTGTGCAAAGCCTTGGAATGGGAGGGACATCACCTGGGGTGGAGGAGCAGACCTGGACTGGGTGGGAGCAGGTTCATCTGGGTCTGGAGGGTTGTGAAGCAGATCGGTGATCCTGTCCTTCACCACCTGGTACTGGGATTCCGCCATGTCCATGAGGGTCTGGTTCACATTGGTGAGGAAGGGCTTTCGGTTGGAGGATGAGGAGTCGGTGTGTACCAGCTGAGAGAGGAGATCTACGCTGCTCCTGATGGTGTCTCTTATCTCCAGCAGGACAGTGTGGCTCTGTCCCTCCGGTTTGCCTCTCTGCCTTTCTGTGGAGGTGGAGCTGGGGTTGGATGCGGGTTGGGCTGCAGTGGAAGTGCCATCTCCTTTCTCCCACTGCGTCAGGGGGTCTTCCACGCGCTCCGCCACAGGTAGTACAGCTGTCGGGGGGGTCTCTGCCGTGGCACGCTCCACAGATACCTGCCTGGACACAGGAGCTGACTCTCTGCCGGAGGAGGACTGGCTCTCAGCAGGCTGCCTGAGAGAGAGGGTTGTGAGAGGGGCTGCTGCTCGGTGGTGGATCTCACCCTCCAAGAAGCTGCACTTGGCCATGATGTAGGTCTCTCTGTCCGTCAGCTTGACTGCGGCCTGGCCAGATTTCTTGAGGTGCAACTTCCTGTACCAGGTGTGCATGTGCTTCCACCAGCCGAGGAGCACCTCCGAAGTGTAGCCCAGGCTCTCCGCCTTCTCTCTCCAAGCAGCCTGCTTCCTTTTGGTGTCCCTATAGAGCCTGTGTCCCTTCCACCATAGATACTCGTTCTGTCTCAGCCACTTCAGCACCTCATCCTCATGTTCCTCTTCTATGTTGTATTGCCTCCTCTCCCGTTCTCACGTCTGCCTCTTCCTCCCTTTGGCAGGGCCACATAGGCCCTCATCAGAGGAGCTTCCAGGTTGTAGGGGCTGCTCTCCACACCACCAGCAGCAGCAGCAGCAACAACAGTAGCAGCAAAAGCAGGACCAGCAGGACCAGCAGAACCAGCAGGACCAGGATCAGAAGCAGCAGAGTATGCACCAGCAGGACCAGGAGCACCAGCAGGACCGGCAGGACCAGGAGCACCAGCAGGACCAGGAGCACCAGCAGGACCAGAGGACCTGGAGCAGCGCCATCAGAGTAAATACCAGCAGAAGCACCAGCACCAGGAGCCGCGCCAGCAGAGTAAGCCCCAGCAGAAGCCCCAGCACCAGGAGCAGCTTCAGCAGAGTAAGCACCAGCAGAAGCACCACCACCAGAAGCAGCATCAGCAGAGTAAGCACCAGCAGAAGCACCACCGCCAGAAGCAGCTTCAGCAGAGTAAGCACCAGCAGAAGCACCACTGCCATAAGCAGCAGCATCAGCTCCTCCAGAAGCAACATCAGCAGAAGCCCCAGCCCCAGAAGAGCGAGCCCGGGCAGCAGAAGCCCCAGTAGAAGCAGAGTCAGGGCCAGGGGGTGGGAGGGTGGCCCTGTCCCTCTTGCCAGGGCTGGCAGCAGATGGCTGAGGCTTTCTCTTCTTCCCCATGGTTGTGGGGTTGCTGGCTGGCTGGCTGGCTGGCTGGCTGGCTGGCTGGCTGGCTGGCAAGTTGTGTCTGGAAGCAGGTCTTTCCTCTGAAAGGTGACCTGCTTGGGAGCTGCTTCCCTTTATATCCATGGGGCTGACGCAATGCATCCTCCCCGCATGCGCAGTGAACGCTAGGCATCCGCTAGGCTTCCGCTAGGCATCCGCTAGGCTTCTGCTCTGCATCCGCTTCATCCGCTCGGCATCCCCTGTGCATCCGCTTCATCCACTCGGCATCCGCTCTGCATCCGCTCTGCATCCGCTCTTTCCGCTATGCGTCCGCTTCGCTGTGCTCCCCCGGAAGCCTTGCGGATGTGCCATCCACTCCCATCCACCTCCATCCGCTAGGCTTCTGTGGAGCATCCGCTTTCCATCTGCCCTACGTCCTCCCCCCGTCCGTTCCTTTCTGTGTTGTCCGCTCTGGTTATGCAAATTTTTGCCCCTTTTGAGAGTGGATAACAATGGATGGAACATTTTTCTCGTCCACTGTGTTCTTTTTACATACGTTTTGCATCCGTTGGCCAGTGTGACAGGGCCTTACTTTACTGTGTGTCAGAAGACAATTTGGCTGACATAATGACCAGGTCATTGGTTGGAGTGCATGGGAAGAATATTAAGTTAACTGGATTTATGTCTCTTCCAGTCATGAAGGGAGGAGTGTCAGAATATTCATGAACTGGCAGAAACATGGTAACAAGTTCAGCCAATGAGATTTAAATTAGAAACTGAAACTGAAGGATCCTGGGCGTGACTCTGCAGCTCTGTGTGCTGTGCTGAGAAATGAAATTAATCTGCTCTTCAGCCCTGCAGCTTTTGTGCTGTGCTGAGTTCTGAAGCTGCTTGTGTTTTGATTGTAACTACTACATCATTGGAAAAATCTACTATTGGTATTGTACAATTTACCCATATATTATAATGTATATAAAGAAATTAATGAATCTGTGTGTGCTTTCTGGATCTGTGTGTGCTGTCTGGATTTGATTTCTGCAATAAATTCTAACACAAATTATTGGCAAGCTCTGGAAATGAAAGCAAAAAGCAATATGAAAAATAAGACTGATCTCCCCCACATAGATTATTGTAATATTCTTACTGTTATCTAGGAAATCATTAAATATCTTCATCGGCCAATAGAAGCGGCCTCGCAGTGAGGTACATGTGTATGGGCCACTCTAGGTAGGGGAGGAAATTAAGTCACCCCTGAAAAGATGGCCTAGCCATTTTTTCAGGGGTCAAAAAAAAATAAGGCCTGGCCTTATTTTGTGAGAAACACGGTAGGAATTGCCCAATACCCTTTCATAACACAAGCCTCTTCATTACATCATCACCCAGCAAGATTCAACCAAGCCTGGGATACAGACAGCCTATAAGGTTAGCTGGACCTTCGCATAGCCTCTTGGGAGTTTGACAACCAATAGGATACATTTCTTGCAAAGCTCAAGAGAGGGTCTAAGTATATCACATTCTGGGTAGATGTGGTCATCTACTCAGAATTACACATGCTTGGTGGTTCTGCTTCACCATTAAATCATCCTTCCAAGCAGTCTCCATGTTTCCAGTGTCTTTCTTGCCACTTGGAACTGAAGTACAAGCAAATATTGGACTTTGAAAAAGCAGGATAGGAAAAATATTGAACTTTGGAACTTTGCTATTGGGAAGAGTTCTGTTAATGCCAAGAAAATCAACAAATGGATCATAGAACAAATACATCCAGTTCTCACTTAAGGCACAAATGACCACATTCAGATTATCATACTTCAGAGTCATTATATAAAGATCTTATCTATTAAGAAGTCTATAATGCTGAGAAAAAGGAAGAAATAGAAAACAACTAGCAGCAAAATGTGTGGACTTGAGTGCTGATGGATACACTACTGGAAGATCTGAAGAACTAGATTGGATACAGATTATTCTGCTCAATTAATGCTCAATGTCTAAAGAATGAAAAGTGTTGTGATATATGTTTGTGCTTTTGGGGTTAGGGACAGAACACTTTAAATCATGAATAGTTTGTGAACAGCAATAGTTACATATCCATATCCCAATGATATTTTTGTCAGCAAGGTCCTGGGAACTCTGGGGGAGGCCCAGCAAGGTCCCAAGAACAGCGAGGGAGGCCAGGCAAGGACCTGGGAACAGTCAGGAGGGCAACAAGACTCACAGGCTTACCTGTGAGCAGTCAGATCAGGGCTGCTCAATTGGGGTGCAGACACAATGTGGGAAGGCAGGTTAAAGGCAAGCCACGAGGACCCAGTGTGCCACATATTAGGGGAGGAGTGACTGGGCAGGGCGAGCATCAGGCAGGCGGGGTGAGTGAGCATCGGGTGGGTGAGTCAAGCGAGCCAGCGGCAACCGGGCGACTGGTCGGGGGCATTGCCAGCCAGGACTTACTACTGGTTCGGCGACCCATGCCAAATCCTTGCTACTGGTTCACGTGAACCAATGTGACCTGGCTGAATACCACCACTGGGTAGTTCCTTTCCATTATTGTAGATTTTTGCTTGTGATTCTTTACTGTGTAGAAAGTTAAAACCCATCCCTTTCTTAGAAAAATGAAATGTTTTAGAAAATATTAAAAGGGCAGAATATTTCCCCTAAAAGGGAGGCAGAAACTCAGCCCTCCTACCTTTGTTAATGGGCCATTAGGGACTGGGCCAGTCTATTCTACATAACAAAGATCTACCTCCTTCAAGCAGAGCCATTTAATTGTCCTTCATTGCATCACCCAGCAAGATTCAACCAAACTTAGCACACAACCTACAAAGCTACCTATGACCTCTTACAGCAATCATTCAGAGTACTCTTCCTGTGCCCCAGGAAGTTCAAAGCCAGAGAGGTTATAAAACCCAGGGATCTCAGCATCTCTCCCCTTTTTCTTTGCCCAAGATTTCCAAGGCATGTGATCAATAAACTTTATTTTGAAGCAACTTCCATGAATCCAGTGTCTTGTTCCCTACTTGCAACTAAACTGAAGGATATTTCTTCCAACAATTGTAAGTCTGATTATTTTCAATTTATTTGTTCAGCTCTGCATTTGCTATCTGCTATTCCATAAATATGAAATTATCTAAATCCTTTATACCTGCCTGCAATACCTAATTATTCCTCATTTCTTTTTATTCTCTTCAATTTGGCATCATCTGTAAAGTTGGAAATTATGTTTTCATATAATGAGAGCTCTGAGTTACAAATCACAAGCAATAAAGAAGTTCCTTGGTGAGCATTTAAATGAAAGTCTAAATTGAGAAAATAAGTGACCATTGCATGAAATAATAGGATAGGGAGAGATAGAATTGGAAAATAAATTAAGTAAAGCTTAATTTCAGGTAACAGGAGAACAGGAAAAAAAGTCATGACAAAGTTATGATATCAAAATGTATTTAGTGATTAATCTGGACACTCCATTATTTTCAGGTATATTTGCCATAGTTTTGTCTTTCCCTCCCATTTACTAATGAAGATCAACTTCAAAATGAAATTGGATGCAGGAAACTTCTGAACATCACGAGAGGTTTGAAATCTAGAAAAATGAAAATTAGACTGCCAATATAAAGATATCAAGTTATGTCCACACTGTAATATTATGTTTATTAGACCATTATCTGAATTAATCTTTAAAATTCTATTTATTGCATGTTAAGAACTCTATAAGACTGGATATAGATTCAGATAAAATAATATTTTTATATTTTAGAAAATAGATTATTAGCCCTTGAATCTTTCTTTATCCCAGGGGTACCATGAAACTTACATAGTATTAATGAAGCCTGGTTAAATTATTTACATTAATTTAAAACCATTACATAATGTAGAAATAATGAGCCAGCAGTTCCTTCATTGCCCATTGCCCTTTATTGTATAATTCTTCATTGTGAAATTCTGCTGAATAGAGCTTACAATGACTCAAAACGTGAAATGCTGCTTTGATATCATTTTGTTGGTCATAGCACAGCATTATTTTTAATGAAGAAACAAAGATTCTTTTTCTTTGTAGATTTTTTTTAATTTTCCCAACCTCATTTTCTCTAGTACATAAATTAAGCAATAATCTTGACAAAAGGTTACAGATTTCTGGTTCTAGCATATTATTTGTGTACAATTGTTTAAGAAATAAAGTTATTTCCAACAAAATCCATCCTTCCCCTCAAAAATGTTCTAGTTCTGTCTACCCAAGATAGGAGGCATCCTCTGGTGAAGTTCTGCATTGTTACCATTCTTAGGAACATTATTGTTTTCCTCACCTCTTTCAGATGCAGAATGTTACACATGTATTAAGACTGATCTGATAGTGCCAGCATCAGTCTAGAATCACTAAATGGGGAAATACATAAATAAATGTAAATTATTTAATTGCTGATAATGGATATTTTGACGGAGTATGTGAAAGTTGGTTGTGTTGGTCAGTGGGTATTGTCTTTTTTTGTAAATTAGCATGGGAATAAACCCATTTTCCCAGATTAATGGTTTGCAAGGTCATCCATGGGCTTAGTATCATAAAAGTTAAAATGCTAGCATAACCACATAATGAGATATTATCTTTTCTGATCCTCCTTGCCGATATCCCTGATTATGTGGCTAAAAAAAGTAAGTTGTTGCCTTATTAGTATTTCCAGTAAGCAGTCTGGATTTTATTCATTTTGTATACAATGATTTGGTTTGGGGCAGAGGAGGCAAAGTATTTTTGAACATCTTTCTTCAGCATCAGCTCCTGTATATTTCTGAACCTAGGAAGAGTGTCTGTTATTACTTACCTTCTCTACCTATTTGCATTGGACTTGTGCTGCCAGTTGGAATAATTTTATATTTTTAAAATATTAAGCAATTGACTAACTTCTATATTTTCTTTTTTTTCATCTTTGATAAGAGATTCCTTCATCTTCAATAAAAGAAGTGAGATTATATTTCACTTCCAGTGATCCAAGTAGAATCACCAACATATATAAGGATATTATTTTTTCAAGCAATTATAATTCTAATTTCTATTCTAGTTATTTCTTATTATATATTCTATATTCGTAGAAAAGTTTTCTTCATGAAGGGTCAATACTTATTGTGGTTCTAGTGTAAATCTGAGATTACTTAGTTATCTACTTTTGCATCACATTGGTGTGATAGTAACAATCAGGATCAAAATAAATATATTTGATAGTGCCTTAGCTAAATGTGTTCTCTGGTAGTCCTGAGTATTTTCATAACCTAAAATTCATTAAAGTGAAGGTGCATTTCTAACTGAGAACGTGACCCATGTTGTATCAGATCATAGGCTCAGGGTTGGGCTACAAAATTTTTTGCAAAGGGTTCTCTGCCCAGTTGCTGGGTGAGCATGGCCATGTTGGGCATAGCCTAGTCAGCCTTCTGCACCATGGTGGGTGTGTTTTTGCTCTCCCTGTGCTCCAGAGGCTTTCCTTGAGCCTCTGGAGGGTCTCTGGAAGCCAGAAATGGACCCATTTCTGACCTTCCCTAATGTCTGGGAGGCCCATTTTTCGCCCTCCCCAAGCCTCCGCATGTACCCTGCACTTACCTGCATCCAAAACAGGCCAGGTGGGGACTCCTGGAAGAGGCCAGGTGGGGCGGGCGGGGCCAGCCAGAGGTAGGATTTGTGAGTTCCCCAAACTGCACAGAATCTTAGCTAGGGGCTCTCCTGAACCCCTGCAAAGCCCCAGCAGTCCCCCCATGCATAGGCTCATATAGTGCAGCATTTTGTGTTATATTGTAGTCAATTGGATATAATTGGGAATGTCAGAACTCTGGACTGGAAAGTGATTTTCATAGTATTTCACAAGAATCAGCCTAAAACATAAGGTAACTCTGAATTCAGCACTACTTTTTACAGAACTGAATCATTAAAACTAAGCAGAAATGAAAATGAAAAGCAGATTGAGGTCAGCTACCATAATCTTTGATACTTGACTCCTTGATGAAAAAAGGGAATCATATTTTTCTGGCATAGTAATTGTTTCTATAGCATTCCTTGAAATATCTATTTTGAATATCCCAACAAAGAGAAGAGTTTGAGAATTTTCTATTTTCAAAATTGTGCTTTGCTCGTCATTATTTAAAAATAAGAACAATTGGGAAATAAGTTTTCTCCCCTCATTTCATTAAGCTACCTGTTTTTTGAAAAGTTAATAAAATGCATTAAGCCAAATAGATTGAAAAAAAATCTATTCTACTTTTAAGAAGTCTGGCTATTTGCAGTAAGTTAATTAGATAAATGTAGTATTTGCAGGAGTAAATTAACTGTTGTCCATATGTTATATTTAAAAAAGGGGAAATTAGTTCTTGGTGAAGATACATTGTGCCAGTTTTTATTGCCTGACTACAATGGTATACATTAAAATATAAATCAGACTGTCGAAAGCCCCCCCCCCCCCCCGCCCACAGAAGAATGAAATAGAAGAATATTATATTTCCCCCAAAGGGAGAAATGGAGAAACATGTTTTTTAGAGGCAGAAAGCAGCCCCTACTTTTTCTTAATAGCCCACAGCAGATGTCAGCATTTAAAAGATAAAGAGCTTATTGAAAGAGGAAGAAAAGAATCTAGATCAGTGGTTCCCAAAGTTTTCAGTCCACCCTGGGATGGGATTCAAATTTCTGTGGGCATGGACTAATTTGAGGGTGTGGCTTGCTGGTCAAGTGACTGGGTGGAGTGACTTGCTGGCTGGGCATGGCTTGCTGGTCATGTGACTGGATGGGCATGGCCAGGTGACTGGCAAACCAAATACACATGGCCCTCACTTAATGGCTGGTTGCTTAGCAAGTGTTCTAATTTATGACTGGCCTCCCCAGAGATACTTGACCTGTTTTTGGAGTTTTGACAGCCATGCACACACATACATACACACTCCCTTCCAACCCTGATGGAGCAGGTCATTGCATTACAATTGGCAAAGCATCTCTGATTAGATTCTAGCAGAATCTCTAATCAGAGATGCTTTACTAATTCTTGTTGATTTGTTTTATTTGTTTCACTTTATTTTATGTTGCTGAATTGCATTGACGTGTGTCCCTTCTTGTGCACAACCCAAAAGCTTTTGTGATTCTTTGCAGCAAAAATTACCGACCTCAGGCTTTACTCTACTTTTCAAACATGCCGACACTGTCACGTTCTAGGTGCCGGCCCCACAAGTCCACCCCATTGAGCCCACTGGAGGGCACTGGAGGGACCTGCTCAAGCAAGTCAAGTCAATGGGGTAAGCCTGAGAGAGGGAAAGAAAGATAAAGAAAAGAGAGAGAGAGAGAGAGAGACAGAAAGAGAAGGAAGAAAAGAAAAAGAAAGAAAGAAAAAGGTACAAAGAAATGGGGGGTAGAAGGAAGGGGCAGAAAGAAGAAGAAATAAAGAAGGAGGTAGGGAGGAGAAAGATAATGAGATATCTATTCTAGTCCAATCACCTGCTCCAGCAGGGTTAGAGGGGTGTGTGTGTGTGTGTGTGTGTGTGTGTTTTCCTTGTAATTTACCAATATATTTTGGTTTTTGCTTTCTTCAGAATTGGCACTGTAATTAATACATTGGGGAAAAGTAATTTTTAGAATGGAGATCTGGTCCAATGGATCATGTTTAAAAATGTGAGAGCTTCCTGATAGTCTTGACCATGTTTTGTTTAATAGAAGCCAAAGATGTTTCAATGTGCTGGCAAAGATTTCTCAATGTGATTTCTCAAAGATTTTTCAATGTGGAAAAGCCCCTCAATCTAAACTAGGCCTCATTTCAATCTGATGCATCAGGTATCTCTCTCTTTCTCCCCCTCCCTCCCTCCCTCCCAGAGTGGCTTTGCTCTACTTTTCCAATGTGTCTGCGGGACTGGCACTTTGAACATGGATGGATGGAGAGACAGACAGACAGACAGACAGACAGACAGACAGACAGACAGACAGAGACAGGTAGGAAGGTAGGTAGATAGATTGGTAGATAGATAGGAAGATAGATAGATAGATAGTCAGGCAGACCTTTTGGATGAATGTATGGATCGGTAAGTAGGTAAGTAGATTGGTAGATAAGTAGATAGGTAGGTAGATCTATATTGGTAGATAGGTAGGTAGTTAGGCAGGAAGGCAGACAGGCAGGCAGACAGACAGACATTTTGGATGGATGGATGGATGGATAGATAGACAAATAGATCGATCTATATTGGTACTTAGGTAGGTAGGTAGGTAGACAGAAAGACAGGCAGACAAGCAGACAAGCAGAACTTTTGGATGGATGGATGGATGGATGGATGGATGGATGGATGGACGGACGGACAGATGGACAGACAGAAAGAAAGAATGCAACAGTAGGGGCACTTTGAGAAAGTTAGTAGAGCAAAGCCAGAGTGGGAATTGAAGTCCACACAAGTTGTCAAAGTTGAGAAACATGGGCTGAATATATCAACCCAGCCATTCTGGTTTAGAGTTTAGCATGCTGTTTGATTCCGGCTTAGTCAATGAATAAACCATGGCTCCTTAATGGAGCTGCTCCTTAATGCAGTTGCCCCTCTGCCCCTTCTCCAGCTCCCTGTAGCTGCCCCTTTGCCCCTTCTCCAGCCCCCTGCAGCTACCCCCTCTGCCCCTTCTGCACCCCCCTGCCATTAACCCTCTGCCCTTTCTTCAGCCCCCTGCAGCTACTCCTCTGGCCCTTCTCCAGCCCCCTTTGGCATCCAATTTTGCAATGCCAACCTCCCTGAGGCAGCGATGCAGCCAACCTCACCCTCTTTGCTTCAACCCAAGGTCCACTTCCATCGGGCCAAGCAAGGGGAGGTACTCTGCACACACTCAGAGACTCCCAACTTCAGTGAAGCGTTCCACCCATCTTTATGCTTTGCCCGGGAGGAGGAAGGCTTGCAGAAGCAGCCCAGACCAGTGGAGGCGGAGTGAACGATTGCTTGGAAACTAAGTAAGCAAGCAAGCAAGTGCAGGGCTTGGTTGGAAGAACCGACCTGCAGAGGGAGGCTAGTTTCTAGGTTTAGGACAGCCACATAGAGCCGAACCAAACCGAGTCACGTGCCTTGGAGAGCCGTAGCTGCACCAACCCGCATCCTGGGTGCAAGCCCAGCTGGCTGGAGAGGCGGAAACCAGATGGGCACTGCATGCTCCCTTGCTCTCCTCCAGGAAAGGGGTCCCGAATGCCGGACCACCCACCCCTTCCACTGCGCACATTGGGAGGCTTTTGCTTTTGGGCCTTCTGATGTGCCTCCGCCACTTCCACCAGAGAGGGCAGCCTGCAAGCTAAGGCACCCTCTTTCCACCACCTCCCACATCTTCTCCCCCAGGCTTGGCAAGGCTCACCATGCGCGGGTTCCACATTCGAGGCACCAGCTTTGGAGCGATGAAACAGTCAATGGGCTGTGTGGCTGGCAGTCAGTGAGCCTGCGGGGCCGGCACCTCGAACAACCCCCTGCCATCTCTTAGCACCCCCCCACCAGTCCCCTTGCCTCTTATCGGCCCCCTGAGGCATCCCACTGCCCCCCAGGAGCGGTACTGCCCACTTTGGGAACCACTGATCTAGATAGCCATAGTAAGTTTAAGACTTGTAGACTTCAACTCCCAGAATTCCTGAGTTAACATGAGGAATTCTGGGAGTTGAAATCTACAAGTCTTAAAGCTGTCAAGTTTGAAGACCCCTGACCTAAGATTGCATTTCCTCTTTTCCCTATAGAGCTAGCTTGACCAGTACATAACCCCTACATGACCCCATAGGAAACTGACAACAGACAATAGAATATATGTTCTTGCACAGAAACAGGAAGCTCAAATACAAAGCCCAAAGAAGGTATCCATTTTGTCAGCTGTCCAGAACCACAAAACCGTATGATTCTGCTTCATCAATAAACCATAATTCCAATCAGCCTCTTTGTTTCCAGCGTCTTTCTCCCCACTTGGAACTGAACCAGATGGGATATTTCTTTCCACAAAACCATAAAAGATTATGTGTAATCACACAAATAAAAATTTAAATTGAATGATAACTAAAGTGCCACTATCAGTTAATATCACTTAATAATGAGGAAACATTTCTTGGACAAGTAGAAATAATGCATTAATTTTTTATTAAAGTCAACTGTGGTGATGTAATGTCTCTTCCCTAATTTTATTTATAAACATTTTACTATGCAATTATTTTGAATCTATAATTTATTTTTTTCTTTGTCTGAAATGTTCATTTTTAAAAAGCAAATTTATGGATAATTAAGAAAAATTGCATGTGAAAAAAGCTGAATTATCCAATCCCCTGATTCTTTTACTGAATAAATAAATACTGAACATTTTCAGAATATTACCAGAAGCACAGCCAGGAAACAGACTGGTAAATTCAGTGCAATAGTATTTACATTCAGGCTTCAAATTCTTATTTTGCTTTTCTCTTATCAATGTGGCATTTCCTTTTCAGAAGTTATCTAAGGTCTCATTTCAATATTAGTTTCATCATAGAATTTTGAATTCAGTCTTGATAAGTGAGATAAATGTTGTTCATCTTCTTAAGAGTATTAATTTCTGTTCTGGCTGTTTGCCATGCAAGGAAGATTTCCCCCAGCCCCCCACTGTATTTTCTTGTTCTGACATTTTGGATTTAGGATAGTGTGATTTTTTTTTCAGACCTATTCATTCTATTTATAGAGGAACATTACAGAACAGCTATCAAGGACTGACAGTCAAGCAATCTATTTGAAGTTTATAAGAGGCTCCTTTTTATGCATTTTATTTTAGATGAGGAAAGCTGAATGTTGGCATTTTAAGAGCAAAACAAAGAAAGCTGGGACTAACTTTGCTGTTTTATATTGAGAATAAAATCAATAAGGAATGATTAGTTTATCACAAAATTGAAAAATATAACTAGCAATGACTATATGATCTTCCCATTTTGTATGTGAGACAAGTTACTTTTTGATATTAGTACAAAACTAAAATTTCTTTTTATAGGAACATTTCTTATGCCATGCTGCCTAGGAATTCAAGCTGTTGCAATCATCTCAGGTGGGGGGGGATGGGGTATCTTGTTAGAGAACATTGTCAGAAAAATATGGGTTGAGTTAAAACAAGGTAAATTAATGTTGAATATGTCTGTAAATTTCATTTCATTGGGCAACTGAACCTTTCAGCGGCTTACTCATCTGAAAGATTATAGGTTTGGCACTTAGGAGGCTTTTCTTTGTCTTGTTTCCATGGAGACTTAACAAAAAAAAATCACTAATGAGAACTTCAAAATTTCTATTTAGAATTACTTCCCTTTCAGAGGACTGTTAAAGAAAATACAGAGAGCAAGACGTTTTGGATTGCTGTGGCTTCAAAATAGAATTAAACAATTGAAATCTCCTTCCAACAGCCTTTTGTTTTTTACACTTTACAAGGCTAATCCTGTCAGGAAGGCAGGAAGGAAACATTCTGGTGTGCCTCTGTGTTGTGTCTAGTCTAATCCTTATCTTTATTGCCCTCAGAAACTGCCTCTCCCCTTGTTGTATTGTAACAGCTTAATGGTTCTTGGCAGTATACCCAGACTGGCTGGAGCCACTTTTCTGAATTTTTTTTTTCTTGTACTTTATTGGAGACTTTTTGAAAAGCTTTTTACACTGCTTGGAGTGTACTTTTGGGTTATACTTCCAAGAGGCAACAAGCAAGCTTGGCACTCTGTCTGATTTTTTTTTATTGCTTTTCTTGGGGCATGTGATCTTTTCTTAAATCTGGATGATTTCCTTAGGATATCTTGTGAGGTGAGACCAGGTGGTACCTTTAAGTGGTGCAAATGGATCTAAGGATTACTTCTCCTGGATGGAAAAGGGTGCTTTGTCAGTTCACTGAGCACAGAAGCAGGGGTGGGATTCTACTGGTTCGGACTGGTTCGGTAGAAATGGTTGTTATGATTCTACATAGTTTGGAGAACCAGTAAATCGGGCCTCTGGCTGGCCCCGCCCTTCCCCACCCACTTCTCCGCTCCCTGCCCAGTCAGTCCCTATCGCACATACACAACACTGTGTGCATGTGCAACATGCCTGCAGCCTGCTTTTGCCCATCCGCCAAGCCAGCCATTGCTGCCTGCCTTTTGATGTGGCCTTGCCTGATCTGATTATCTCCTAGGTGAGTGAGGCTGCGCAAGCCCCAGTCGCCTTTCCACACCACCACCACCCAGGCCTCACCCAGCCATCCCTGGGATTCACCAAGCCATCCCTGGGCCGCACCAAGCCTCCCTGGGCCTTGCCCAGCCATCCCTGGGCCTCACCAAGCCTCCCCAGGCCTCAACCAGCCTCCTCGGGCCTCAACCAGCCTCCCCGGGTCTGGTGGAGTGAGGAGAACCACAATGCTAGTCTCCCACAGTGGTGAGTGCCAAGGGCATATCTAGAATTGGAAGAGGCTGCACATCTCTGACGGAAAGAACCAGAGCTTCTTGACACAAGAGCACCTGCTGCCTTGCTTGCGCTTCTCATCCAAGCTGCCGGGTGTTGCCCGAGTTTTTTCCACCACAGCCGCACAGCATTTTATTCCAATTCTAGCTATGTCCTTGGCACTCACCGCTACTGGAGCCCAGCACTGTGGTTTCTCTCGCTCCAACCAGCAACCTCTGCTTGTCTCAGGAAGCTGGTGGCCAGGCGGGAGGAGGCCATGGTAAGGTGCTGTTTCCGGGCCAGTCTGGCCAGCAGATGGGTGAACAGGCGGCCCTCAGGGAAGAGGACTGCACTGGGTGATGTGGTGATGGCAGCATCTAGAGCATGCCATAGCCATTCAATTTCTCTGTTGCACTGGGGCTGAGAGGGGTGGTGGAGGTGCCCCAAAAGGGAGGGAGGGAACTCCTGCAGCTGCTTCTCACAGCCATGCTACCACCCACCACCCCCGCCACCATGGTGCTCCAAAAGAGAGGGCATGTCCTGGGGCGTTTTCCTTGTTCTTCTGCCACCCGCTGCTCTGGAGCTTGCTGGATCAGTTCGTCCCAGACCAGGTGTGTGTGTGTCACAAGAGAGAGTGTGGTGTGTGTGTGTGTGAGAGAGAGAGAGAGAGAGAGAGAGAAAGACAAGGAAAGAAGGAAGGAAGGAAGGAAGGAAGGAAGGAAGGAAGGAAGGAAGGAAGGAAGGAAGGAAGGAAGGAAGGGCAAAAAAGAAAGCATGAAAGAAAGAGCAAGAAAGAAAGAGGAAGGGAGAGAAAAAAATAATGAAAGAGAAATAAGGAAAGATAAAGAAATAGGAAGGAAGGAAGGAAGGAAGGAAGGAAGGAAGGAAGGAAGGAAGGAAGGAAGGAAGGAAGGAAGGAAGGAAGGAAAATAGGAAGGAAAATAGGAAGGAAAATAGGAAGGAGGGGAGAGAGAGAAAAAACTCTGCTATTATTTTAAATTGTTCCATTATTTATCATATATTAATATCTTACACTGTCCCTACACCTAGAGTGGTTTTATTGCCTTTCTTTTGCTCAGGCATTTTTCAGGTTTACATGTCTATGGTCCACAGCATAAATTCATGTGTGTTTAACAGAGTTGAAAGGGACTTTGGAGGTCTTCTAATCCAACCCCCTGCTCAGGCAGGAAAATTGAGGATGCCAAACTCTGAGTAGAGGTCCTGGGAAAGGTGTCAGAATAACAAAATAACACTTAGAAGGGACTTTGGGGGAAACCCTATACCATTTCAGAGAAATGGCTGTCCAGTCTTTTCTAAAAAACCTCCAGTGTTGCAGCACCCAGAACTTCTGGTGGCAAGCAGTTCCACTGAGAGAAACATACTTCCAGATACAGATCAGAGAAGGAGATGAATGGAAGACAGCCTTCAACTGTTCTTTAGGAAGTTTCCAGTTTAAAGTAATGCCATTTGGACTAGAGGGAGCCCCCACAATCTTCATGCAATTAATCAGGTGCTATATGAGCACCTCTACAAGGGCATCCTAGTCTATCTATACAACATTCTCATATTTAGTGAAACATTGGAAGAGCACATATAACTAGTGTGCCAGGTCTTGAAGAAACTCCTAGCACTAAACTATAAACAAAGTTGTCAAAATGCAAGTTCCTCCATGGACTACCTGGTCTACTGAGTGTCAAACGAGGAAATTCAAATGGACCTGGTAAAAGTAAAAATGGTGTTAGACTGGCAAACCCCACATATCCATAAGTAACTTCAAAGCTTCCTTGAGTTTGTCAACTTTTAAAGGCAGTTCATCCCGGCTTTGACGAAGTGGTACTATACCTGATGGAATTATTGAACATGGGGGGAGGGCTCCGAAACCATGAGCTGGCCAGCTACTGGCTTGTTCCCTGAACTGCCAGCATGCTTTGGAAAAGCTGAAGAAACTTTTAGCTGAGGAGCCCATTCTCAAGCACTTTGACCTCAAATGGTAATTCATGGTCAAGGCAGATGTTAGTGATGTGGCTGCTGCAAGCCATCACCCAGGACCAGCTACAACCCTGTGATTACACTTTCAAAAAGCTCACTGACACTGAAAAGCAGTGGGCAGTGTGGGAAAAGAAAGCATATGTGGCCCGATGAGCTCTCATCATCTGGAGGCACTTCCTAGAGGGAAGCCAAGTACCATTTTAAGTTTGGACTGATTACAGAAACCTAGAAGCCCTAATCCCTCCCCCCCAAAAAAACCATCTCTCCCAAACAAGTCTGCTGGGTGTAGTACTTCAAATGATTTAACTTTGAATTAAAGTACATCCCAGGGGAAAGAACCTGCTTGCTGATGCTTTATCCAGAAAACCACAGTTTAACAGTCATCACAAAGAAGTCATCCACACCATCATCCTTCCCTCTCAACCAGCAGCTCAACCCACCATGGAGGTATCAACACAGTGCACAGTAGCAGTGGCCTGAGCCCTTTCAGGTCACCAGTGGCATGGAATTTGTTCCCATGCCTGAATTACCCAGGGAATGGCCATCCTTCATGTCCCTAAGTGAGTGGATGGAGTCAGTGAGTCAAGGGTGGGAAAATACAAAGTGAGCTTTAGTAGAAGCAGTGAAAACTTATAAAATGCAAATTGACAAATACCGCTCCCTCCACTGTTCTTTTCAGGTCAGAGATACCAAGTAAAAAACTGGGTCCCAAGTTCATAGGGTCATTCTCAATAATGAAAGTGATCGCCCCTGTAACTTTTCAGCTTAGACTCCCACACTTGTTAGGAAAAGTGCATCTGGTGTTTCATAGCAGCCTGTTAAAACCGACAGTAGGTTCCCAGACAGTAGATCAGGAGGCCTCAAAGTCATTACAAGGTGATCTTAGACTCCTGCTTGCATCGGAGCTACTTGCAATACCTAGTCCATTGAAAAGGACCCCTATCTGAAGCCACCTGGGACAAGAGTTGGGATGTAAAAGCTGACAAGTTGATTAAATAGTTCCATGACAAATATCCTCATAAGCCCAAGGGGCCACCGCGGGGGAGCGGGGAGAGGTTGAAGGTGACAGAGATCAACTTTCCTCTTATTTCTCTCTTGCAAGAGGTCCTTCTCAACTGAGGGGAGGCAGCCTGTCAGCCCTGAAGCCATTTTGGAACACTCAGCATTGGAAGTTGAAGTTGTGGGAACTGGAAGGGGGAGACAGAGATAGCTGGGGATTAGTAGCCACTTCCTTACTCCCGAGATTTAGACCCATTAAATAGCTCCTGCTATTTGGAGTGCCCCAGGGCTGAGTGCTTTCTCTGCTCCTTTTTAACATCTACATGAAGCCACTGAGTGAAATCATCTTTCACCATGGAATGAGGTATCATCAGTATAAGGATTATGCCCAGTGGTGGGATTCAAATGATTTAACAACCAGTTCTCTGCCTTAATGACCATTTTAAGTATAAAAATGTGATATACCAAAAGGGTTAGGACCTGAATATTTTTTGACTACTGTAGAACAGTGGTCGCCAACTGGTGGGCCGGGGACCACTGGTGGTCTACGAGAAAATTATTAATTACACATTAAAATAATGGACACAGTGCAACCATCCTGGCATCATCTTTGCCTTACATACTAAAATATACAATAGTTATCATATGTACATTGTTACTTTTATACAGTACAATTGATCTATACAATATATACATTTATAAAGACATCATAATCTCATCTATATTGATTTTTAACTTTTGTCGTATCTGATTATATTCTGTTGTAATTACATACATAACTTCAATTCTCCATCAATAAATCCTGGTTATTTTTTATTCTCTCCCCCCAGTTCCAACCATTTATAGAATTTATTCCATATCTCCTAGTATTCTGCCTCACCTTTATTTTTCAATTCCAACATCAATCTATCCATTTCATGCAACTCAGTATTTTCTTAATCACTTCACATTCTAAGGAAGTTTTCCTATTTTGTCCAGTATTGGGCAAAAACCATTTTTGCTGCTATAATAATATATATTATTAAATAAGTCACCCCTTTGCTGTATCTCTCATTTGTGATTCCTAATAAAAGTAATTCTGATTTAAATTCTGTTTTTCATCCAATCAGCTCTTTCAATCACGTCTGGATTTTTCGCCAATATTCCTTTGCTCTTTTACATGACCACCACATATGTGGTGTTTGTGCCTGATTCTTGTTTGTATTTCGAACAATTCGATGATAGATTTCTAAAGATTTTTTCCAGCCTTGCTGGAGGAAGATGCCATCTATAAAACATTTTATATAGATGTTCTTGTGTGGTATTGCCAATGTTATTTTCCTATTTCTTTCCCATAATTCTTGGCATTTTTCCAATTCGATATTATACTCAAAATTTTTGGGCCATATCACCATTGTTTCCTTAATCTGCTCTTCCTTCATTTTGTAATCCAATAAAAATTTATAATTTTTCTTTATCAAGTTATCATCTGTCCTCAATAAAATTTTATCTATTATCATTGGTTCTCTACTGATACCCCACTTTTTCATACCTTTCAAATAGTGTGATTGGATTTGTAAATAGGACCACCATTCCAATTTTACCCCTTGCTCTTTTAGTTCTTGCCTCAATTTCAATTCCCTTTGTTCATTTATTATATCCTTGTAAGTAACATACATTCCTTGATGAATAAGGTTTGGATGTTCTAATGCATCTAAAATGGATAACCAGATTAGAACCGTATTGTAGTTCTGCTGCTTAAATTTGTTCCATACCCCCCAATAAAGCCTGTCTTATACAGTGTCTTTGGAAGTATTGATGGTACATGTTTCCCATACCACAGGAATCATGCCACCCTAGGTGTAAATCATGGCCCTCTAATACTAATAGTCTTTTATTCTTTAAATTTATCCATTCTTTCACCCTGCTTGATAACATAATTCTAGCCTGGCAAGCTGAACCCTCCTTTCTTTTGCTTCTTGCAGAAGTTTTAATTTGATCCTTGGTTTCTTTCTTTGCCAGATATATTTCAATATCTTATTCAAATTTCCAAAATATTTTTATCTAGTTTTATAGGTATATTTTGAAACAGAAAGAGTAATTTTGGTGAAATACTCATCTTGATTGCCATTATTCTACCCATCAGGGAGAATCTCAAATTTCTCCATCTCTCCAGGTCTTTTATTTGATTTGTTAGTTGAACATAATTGTCTTCTTTAATTGTAGTACACTTTGCTGTTATATAAATCCCTAGATATTTCATTTTCTTCACTACCTGAATGTTTATTTCCTTAGCCAAATCTTTTTGTTTGTCATATTTTTAACTATCATTTTAGTTTTATCCTTATTAATTTCCAATCCAGCTACTTCTCTGTATTGCTCTAATACCTCTATAAGCTTCAAACCCAATTTCAATGGTTCCTCAAGAATAAAAACTAAATCATCTGCAAAGGTTTGTAATTTATAAACTTCTTTATTAATTTCCAGATCTTTAATTTGTTTTTTTCTGAACTATCCTCATTAAGACTTCCAGGGTTAACATAAACAATAATGAGGATAATGGACACCTTTGTCTTGTACCCTTCTATATTTTGAATTTTTTTGTCATCTCTCCATTCACTATTCACTATCTGGCTTCTTGTTTAAAGTATATCGCTGAAAACATATTTAAGAATTTAAAATCCATATATCTTAGTTGTAAAATTAATTCCCATTTGACATTATTGAATGCTTTTTGGGCATCTAAAAATAGCAGTGCCACCTGTTTACCGCTATGTAGCTCATAATATTCTAGAGTATCTAATAGTATTGTATTTAATGTTGCTTTTAATTTATGTATTTGGTGAAAAAACCATTTTGGTCAACATGAATGAACTTTCGAAACCTGTTTAAACATTTGGCTATTATTAATGTAAACATCTTGTGATCTGAATTTATAAGAGATATAGTCCTATAGTTTTTAATTAATATCAAATCAGAGTTTTCCTTCGGTATCAATGTAATATTTGCTTCCACCCATGATAGTGGTATCTTCCTTCTCCTAACACTGCATTGTATACTTCAAGTAGAGTTTGTCCTAGGCTATGTTGTAGGTTTTTATATAATTCTGTTGGTAATCCATCAGAGCCTGATGTCTTCTTGTTTTGTGGGGTTTTTTTGATTGCCTCTATTAATTCTGATATCTTTATTTCTTTATTTAACACATTTTTTATTTTTTTTCTGGGACTTTTGGCAAATCCACTTTCTCTAAACATTGTGATATTTTTCCCTGTGATAACAGTCTCTTTTATAGTTTCTCATAAAACTCCTGTATCATGTTTTTTTCTCTGCATTTTAATAACATTTTGATAACATAAGAGCTTCTGTTGTGCAGTGGTTAGAGTGCAGTATTACAAGCTACTTCTGCTGCAGCCAGCTGCCTATAATTTGGCAGTTCAAATTCCACCAGGCTCAAGGTTGATTCAGCCTTCCACCATTCCAAGGTGGGTAAAATGAGGACCCAGATTGTTGGGGGCAATATGCTGACTCTGTAAACTGCTTAGAGAGGGTTGTAAAGCACTATAAAGCAGTATATAAGTCTAAGTGCTATTGCTATGTATTCCCTTCTTCATCTTGCAGTTTACTAATCCATCTTTTCTCTTTCTGTTTTTTTCAATTTGTTTTTTCAATTTCACCTCCCCAGTTTGTTTGCATTTTCAAAAATATTTTGTTGGTTTTTTTTATATGTTGTGCCAGGTCTTCTTTCTCAAGTATCTTTAATTTATGTTTAATTAAGTCCATTTGTTGCTTTAGATTTCTCTTTTGTGGATTGTCTTGTAGTTTTACCTTCAACTTTTTGTATTCTTCTTCCAGTCATTTCCATCTTTGCTTTTTCATTTCATTTTATTTTGCCGTATAAGATATGGCAACTCCCCTCATGTATGCCTTTGCCATATCCCATAGGTTTTGCAGGGAATTATCTTCTTGTGCATTCTTTTTTTGTTTTCTTTTTTAAAAAGTAGTTGTTTGTCCATCATTGACTTAAATTCTTCATTTTAAGATCGATCTTTTTAATATCCATCTTGCGGTTTTCTTTTGTCCTATCAACCTAATTTTCATAAGATTTTGGTCAGCCCAGAGATTCATGTCTATTTCCACTTCCTTCACTTCCAGGTGCAATTCCATTGACATCTAGACCATATCAATTCTGGACCATGATTGATGCCTATTCGAATAATGTGTGTATTGATTTTTTTTTCCCCTGGTTTCTCTCTCTTTTAGTTCCTCTGCCATTTTGAAAAAGGGTTCTTATAGCGTTCTTCTTATTCCTTTCTTTATCTTGTTGCTTTTGTAGTCTAAATTTTTGCTGGTTATTGCATTGAAATCTCCTAGGATGCAAATATTTTCATGTTCTATGCCAACAAATAGTATTGTGTAATTTTCTATAAAATTGCTCTTGTCCTCCATTCAGAGCATAAATTTTTCTAATAGGACTTTTTAAACTTATTTCTACCTGTACAATCAAAATCCTTCTTTCTTCATCTTTGGAGATTTGCTTAGCCGAAATATATAACACTACTCTATAATATATAACACTACTCCTCTCTTGTTTTGTTATGCTAATGAAATAAATATATTCCCTAATTTGAATTCCTTTAACAGTTATTTTTGTTTTTCCTTTATATGGACTTCTTGCATTGGTATTATGTCCACATTTAATCTTTTTAGTTTGTTAAATATTTTTTTCTTTTCGCAGGTGAATTTCAATAATTAATGTTCAGGAATAGGATTTTAAGTCCTCCTGCATTTCTCTATCTATACCTTAGTCTTGTACTTCTTGTTACTCTGACTTCTTTCAGTTCTTTAGCTCTTCTCTCGAAGGTCTCTGCTTTTTCTTCTTTTCTGTCTCCCCTCTCATTAGATTGTGAAGTTTTTTCCTCAATAGCCACTGATCTTGAATCTCTTTCTTCTATTTCTTCCCTCTCTTCTAATTCTTCTTCATATTGGTTATAAAATTTATCTGCTTTATCCAGAGTGTCTCGTCTGTGCCTTTTATCTTGCCTTGCGACCATAATGCCTTCCAGTGTCAGCCATCTAAAGTTAATGTTATACCTGGTTAACTTTGATGTCAAGAATTGATAATCATAATTCATTGACCCTTTTTGGTACTTGCTTTAGAGCTACCAGTTGTTTCCTTTTGCGTTCTTTTGGTTCATCCCTTGTCCTGTGCAGTGTTTCATCCCAAATTGATTTTTTCACAAATCTAATATGTATTTCTTTTGATAGATTATATCTCCTCATGTAATTTGTCTGGACTCTGTAGATTTCATCTATTTCAATTAGCATCCACTCTTTTTCTATTCCAAGTGCTTTTGCTCGTAGTTCTGCCATGATCTCCAGTAGGTCTTCTCCTTTCTCTTCTCTTACATTCTGAACGAGTAGGTAGAAGGCTGCTTTCTCAGATTCTAGAAATATAACTGCAGTTTCTAATTCTCTATTTGTCTGAATTAATTTCTCACTAATTTCATCCACTCTTTTTTCTTCTTTCTCCATTCTTTCTTCCATTTCTTGTAATTTTTGTTCATTTTTTGTGATCTGTTGCTGAAAGGTTTCAAATTTTTCATCCATCTTCTGCATCTTTTCCTTTAGTTCTCCTTACCTCTCCTATCTCTTTCTTCATTTCTTTGTGATTTTGTGTCATTGCTTCCTGCATAGTTTGCAGCAAAGCTTACAGGTCTTTAAAAGAGTTTGACCTCTCTCTTTGCATCACTTCCTTGATAGATCGCTCGCTCATCAGGCTCAGTGAAACCACCGATGTCTGGGTGGCTGGTTTTTTTGCTGTCCCAATTTTCGTTAAGTTTGTAACACTCATCATATTTAGCAGCCACTTCACAGATATTGTTTACAAACGTCTTTCCTAATTGACCAACAGGGAGTCTCCCTGTCTCTTATTTCTATTCTGAAAATGCACTGTCACTGTCCAAGAAAGAAAACCAAGCTGTCAGTTCTTTCTTACTTTCACTTTTCAGATCCTCTTTCCACAGTCACACAAAGTTTCCAAATAGAATCCCCCTTTTTTAGTCAAAATAATCTTTCCTGATATTCCAGCTCTTCCTGGTCTTCTTTTCCTTCTAGATCTTATCTCCTTCCACACAATTCTCCTTGCTATTCGTCAGTTGAGAGGGGGAATTGCCTCCTCCCTCCTTCTAGTTGGAACTGTTTCTCTTTTTCTAATCCACCTAGGTATCCCCTCAAAAGCGCTCTCTTTTCTTTTCTTTTTTTTCTTTCCATTCACTTTCAACAATTGGAACTAATTATGGCCAGTTCTGATCCACTGTTGTTCTGCTCGTTCCACACTTGTTTTGTCCATCTGTCAGCTCTTCTGGTTGGCCATTTCTGGCCATCTTCCTTTCCATCTGTTCTCAAGGGATTTCTCCTGCCTCCCAATATGAACTGTTGTCCACATACGATCAAGAGAATGCCCTTTTTCTTCAAATGTCTCTCCAGCTTCGAAAGCCCACATGGATTCCTTCTCAACATTTTAAAGATTATTACCTGTGACGTGAGCTAACATCCCCTGAGTGTATCTTTTCTTTTTTGAAAATTTTATTTGGGTTTTCACAAAAAGAAACTTTATACAAATAAAACATCTTTTTTTGAAAATAGCATGGTCCCAGGTTATCATCTTCATACAGACACAAACTCAATTTCATGCTCATTTTTGTGTTCTATTCCATATCTTATTACTGTTTTACATTTTCTACATAGTTTTTCCCCTCTTTTAATTTTCTCAACTTTATTTTGATTATCTCATCTCAATTCAAATCATTATATTTATACTTTTGTCTGTTCCTGTTTCAATTTCATATTATCTTTTCTCATTAGACAAATTTTCCCCTGTAGTTACTAATTGGAGTATGACACCTTTATATCTTTTACTTTTATCCATTCAACTCTTATTTAAGCTTCAATGTATATCTTTAAAATTATAACATTCAATATAATACATAACTTCCAATCGAATTCTGCTTGGTACATTCTTAAAATACACACTATATTCTTAAAAAAAAGATTATATATAAATGTAAATGAAGCACTCATTCCATTACAATTCAATTCTATCATTAATATTCTTTAAAATCTTAACATCTTTAACATTTTTTTCAATTAAATATCATACTTCCTTGGGAACACTTATAAACTTTCCATAATTAATTCTTTTTTTCCCCATATTTCTCTTCACTTATATTTTATAAATCAATAATAATGAAAATGTTCCCATCCTTTCCTAATTTAATTCTTTCATTCATATTTATTATCAAACATTCCACTAGATTATGATAAATATTTTATCCATCATTTTAATCATATTTTCTAAAATTATTTCTATTTGTAAAATAACAATACTATCTTATGTGCTTTTGCAGAATCCTGTTTACAATTAAGTTTTCACCCATTATCTCTAAACAGGCTTATACTTTCAATTCTTATACCTTTTCCCTGTTTCTCTATATCTTGTTTCTGTCCTTTATAACTTCTTTTCCTTTCCTTCTTGCCCCTCTTTTTCTCCCTCCCCTTTTTACCCCCTTGTCTCTCTACTTCTAATTTTCTCTTCTGCATTTCCTCTTCTGTTGCTTTTTGATTTTACACTTATTTTTCAAACTAATCTTCTTTTTTTTTGGTTGTTTCTTCAAATCTTAAACTTTTCTTTCTCTTTCCCTCCTTACCTTTTTTTCCCCCACATAAAATTACTTGATCATTGAAAATGGCTTCTTCTTTGTCCCAATCTTCTTGTTCTGCAAATGTTTCTTGTTGTTTCTCATAGTTCCAGATCTCCATTTCTAAGAATTGAAATACTGAGCCAAAAGAACCTCTCCTTTCTTGTGCATCTTCTTTGTACTTTTTAAGTTCCATTTTTCAGTTCTTCTAAAAGTGGTGCCATTTTAAACACTTTTTAAAAACCACCCAATTAATTTTAGTCATTTAAATGCAATAACCAAAAATCCAAAGATCACCAAGTAATCCAAATAATCCAAAGCTGTTTCTTCTTGCTTCTTTTTCCCACTTTCTCTTCCTGGGGTTCTATTATTTTGTTGCCAAGTTTCAGTTAAAATGTATCTTTTAAGAATCTTGTTGAGGTTTCACTGTAAATTCCTTTTAGTTCCAGGCAGTCTCCTCCATTTTTCCAGATCCTACCCTTTCATGCTTTTTTCTCTCCTTTCCTGCTTTTAAAAGCTTTTAAGTATCCAGAAATCTTTATTATCCCTTTATTATACCTTTTATTATTTTCAGCTTAAATGCCTATTGATGTCAAAGTGGATTTTTTTTTCAATTTCTTGCTTAAGTCTCTTTGCTGTCAGTATAGGGAAGGGTAAAACCAAATCCTTTCCCTTTCCTCTCTCCTTTGCTGCTACAAAATCTTCTTTGGGAACAATGTTATTTTTTTATAGTTTAAATTCCAAGGTATCTTACATTGTTGCTTTTGCAGTTTAACCCGGTCAACCAAAACTTTCTCTTCTTATCTTCCTCCTGCACATTCTTTTCCGGTCTGGTTCGTTGAGGTGGCCATTTCTGACCACTGCTGCAACCGCCTTTGGGAAAGGGAGTAATGGCCAGCTGAGGAGGAGAGATGTGGCTCTCCTCAACCTGCTGGCAGTCTCCCCCCTCTTCACCTCTATGGGATGGCTTAGCCCCGAAACCAGCCAGCTCAGGGCACTCCAGCGGCAAGCACGATCGAAACCGTGCATGATTGCGGTTTCAGTCTGTCGGCGAAGGAACTCAAACCGGAAGTCCCCCCTCCTGAATGTATCAATCTCAGCCTGAACATATTTAATACACATTCTAAATACACATGACTGGGAATTTTTAAAAAATCCTGAGCTTTCTTGAGTAAGGTGTTTTATCTGATTCTATGCAAGTAACTTATTTCTGAATAATACCACTTAGAAACTGTGTTTAGAAACTGTTTGATTTGCAGGCACAGGCCATCTTAGCTACAAAAGCTTGCGCCTCTCTCAGGTACTCACCCTGCCCAGATTGAGGACAGCAGCCTCGGAAGCCTCCTGAGCTTCAGTTGGGAAAGAAAAGTGTCCTTGCAGCAGGATGGCAGTCCATGCAGACTGCCAGTATTATCAGGAAACACTTAACCAGACCGCTTTTTTCCAGCCAATTTTCAAAACAGGACCTTGGTTGCTTCTCCACTGGGCTTCCCTGCTGTGTTACTGCTATGGACACTGATCCTGCTGCCTTGCTGTATAAAGGGAAGGAACTTTTGGACAGCCATATACTTGATCCTTTCCTTCAGCAACCAGCTAAACAGCCAGCTGGGTTTTCATCGGTTCCTTGCTGGTTGTAGCATGCATTTCTCTACTCATAATGCGTTTATTAGGAATTGCATTCTCTGAAGCTCTGTTCCTGGCTTAGCAGCACCCTTCTTCAATTCCTTCGCTTTGAGGAGAGAAGGAAAGAGCATGGAATTCAACTGCCTGAGCCAAAGTTGTCCATGGAATCTTGAGATAGGTTGTTTTCTCAGGGAGGAACCCTCAGGAGGGGAGGGTTGAAGTGGGGTCACGCAAGAAGCCAAGAGGTGGGGCCATGCCAAGGCAATTCAGCCAGTTCGCCAAACTGCACATAAAATTAATGATCAGTTCTAGCAAACCGATGTGAACTGGCTGTATCCCATGAATCCCACCATTAATTATGCCCTGTAGGATATCTCTGATTAACTAAATAGTGCTATGGAGGCTATAATTAAATCCTGATCAAATAGAGTGACTATTGGTAGGGGATTTATTATCTTTGGTTTTGAATCTGCCCCAGACAGATCCAGTCCATAATTTGATAATCTTCTTGGGCTTACAACTTCTGTTTAAATTCCTCTTAAAGAGCACTTGGCAGTCATGAATAGGAAGCTTTTTGTTCAACTTTGTGTTGTGTGACAATTATTCCCCTTCTTGGATTGAGAGGCCCTTCTTTCCATCACTCAGGCCTTGTTCATGTCTCATGTTATGGGCTACCGCAGTACACTCTACATGGGGCTACTCTCCAAAAGCTTCATCTGGTATAGTATGCAGTGGACACTTGTCAGAGAATTTTTATGAGTGCAGTCAAGTAAGAGAACTTTCTCTGCTGTTGCCCATGCTCTATGGAACATCTTGTACGTAGAGGTGAGATAGATCTCCACTCCCCTGGCCCTCCAGAAGAGCTTCAAGACCTGACTCTTCAACTGGCAATGGAAGTCTAAGAGTGGCATGCAGTCTTGCCTGGGGAGGAGAGTTTGGGAACTTGTAATACTTATTTTTTTAACTATTTTTAACTCTATTTTTAATATTGTTTTTCTAACTGTGTCTCTTTTTATGGTTTCTACTTGTAAATCATCCAGACTCATTTTGGTGAGGTAGGTGGGTGTAAACAATTTAATGAATAAATAAAATATTTTTGGGGGGGTAGAAATAATGATTCAGTTCTTTGTTAAAACATGAGCTTATAAAAACTCTTCCTGGCATTTTCTATGCAAATGCAAATATATATTTTTATCTGTCTTTTAACAAGACAGTAGAAATAATATTTTACAATATTACATGTTCAGGTGTGTACATTTTTTATCTCTATGCTATTTTACTGCATTATTTTGAATGTACAAGCTATCACTCTATTATCAACAAATGTAACTTATTAATGAACTGTTAGTGTGTAATATAGTGTTGTCCTGTTAATTAGTACTAAAATTATTGGTAGAAAAAAGTGGTACTTAAACTAAACATTTAAAAAAGAACAGGCAAGCTCCCTCTGTGCCTTTCATCTAAAACTGACAAGATTCTTATTCTCCCAAGCTTTTCTTTATCATCTGCCTGCTTTATGTAATTAATTTTATCATTTTACCAATTTTGTTATTTTAGCTTATATTTTATTACATTTGTTATAATTAGTGCATATTATTCTATAGTAAAAATGCAGATCAGATTGCAAATGCTGAAAATATATAAATGACTAACCTGTCGGTATCCACATAACAAGTACAGTATGTCTGTCAAATGATTGCTTGAAAAAATGCCATTCTCCAGAGCTATCCATTGCTGGATTAATCATATCTCAGGACAATGTGTCAGAGAATATCAAATGAGTGGTTTTATTAGAAATAGCTTTGCAATTGTAGAATTGCTTTCCAAATGGCAAGAACATGGCCTCAGCACATAAAGATATTAAATGGATTTTAAAGACCTCTTTAACTCAGGGGAATTTAATACTCTAGATTTTATATGATGCTAATTTGACAGAATTGTAGAATATATTTTACAATAAACAGATTTATAGTGTTTAAAACCATGGTGCTACACTAAATTATTTGTGAAGATAACTCAGAGTTCATTACATGATTCACAAAAACTGCATAATACTTTGGTATTAAATTCCACTCTAAGACTATTACTCATAATCTACCTCATGGATACGAGAATGGTATATTTCTTACTCTCTTATCAGTCTATATAGTATGTACAGTACCTTCCTCTCCAGATATGCCAAATGAATTTATTTTCATATTTCAGGCAGGAACAGAGGCAGAGATTAATCAACACAATAGGAGTGGTAGAAATAAATCAATCTTCTTATGAGGTCACTGCTGTAGTGCCTTAATTATAAAAGTCATCATTTTTCTATTGTCAGCAAAATTTAACATTGGTGCACTTAAAATTCTATGAACTGATTTCCAAATTTTTTAGTAAATATATAAATAATAAATATATTAAGTACAATGTTACCCAGGCATATTCTTGAAAACTCTTCTATTCTTTTCTCCTAGATTTCTCTACTGAAGATTTATTAATTTTTATATAGGATTAATTTTTTGTCCATTTGTACAGGATTCCCCATCTCAGTAATTTCATTGATTTTGGAATATAATCACTTTGTTGCAAATAAAAATATGTCATCAATGCTACAATGTAATTGGCTAGCCTATTTCTTAAAATCTAATAATGTCATTCTTAGACTGAAGACATAATTTTTCTTGAACTCAAATCCTCTTTCTTGATCTAATCTGATATTAGCAAAGCCTGCCTGCCTGCTGATTCATTCTGATTTGGATATTTATGAACATGCTTGGCATTTATTGGGTAATGAAGTATTGATTCAGGCCCTGTTCACTACTAAACAATGCAAAATTTGACTGGGAGGTCCAATCAGTATGCAGGAATCTTTTTAAAAATACGGAATTAAATAGTTATTCACCGGTTCTTGAGTGGAGGTAACTATAGTATCATACATCCTGATTGATGATCTTTACGCTACTGCAAGGATTGTTCCAGAAAACAGTTGAAGGAAGTTAGCACCCACCCCTCTCCTAGAAAAATGAAATATTATAGGAAATATTAAAAAGGCAGAATATTATATTTCCCTGGATGAGAAATGGAGAAACATGTTTTTTTAAGGCATGAAGCAGACTAACTCTTAATAGCCCCTACCCTCCTCAATAGCCCACAGCAGATGTCAGCACTTAAGAGATAAAGAGATAGCTAGGTCTATTCATAAGCAAATGTCCTCACTCAAGATCCTCCAGAGCAAAACCATAAAGCCATAATAGGAATTACCCAAAGTCCCTACATTACATCACCCAGCAAGATTCAACCAAACTTGGGACTCAAGACAAACCTACAAAGTTACCCCTGCATGGCCCCATGGGAGTCTGACAACCAATGAGGACACATTTCTTGCCACAAGAACAGGAAGCAAGTTCAAAGCCCCAACAGAGGTTATAAATCTCTCTCCCTCTCTCACCCATGTGCTTTTTTTTTGCCCAGGATCTATGTGGTCCTGTCCACCATTAAACCATCTTTCCAAGCAGTCACCATGTTTCTATGTTTTTCTTCCCACTTGGAATTGAACCCAGATAGATATTTTTTCCAAAACAGTGTTATCCTTATCTATTCTGTAGAAATCATATGGATCCCCCAGTTTTTTTCCCCTTCACTGTTACAAACATACCAACTAAGGAAAAATAACAGCCAATCACTCTCCATAAGGGACATAGTTGAGCCTAGGGAAGGAGGCAAAGTTTGACAGATAGATGAATGGATTTAGTCGTCTATCAAAACTCTAATTGTATGCAAGAGTTTGAGTATATTCAAAGTATGTTTAGTTGACAGTTCAGTTGAGTATGTTCAGCTGATACATGGAGTTTTTTGCACATGTACTTAGAGCTATTCTATAAGACTAACCCTATTCTGTTCCAGTGCTAAAATGCTCAAACTATGAAACATACTACATATTAGCAAGTTAAAGCTCAAGATTTTGTAAATTAGACTTCAATGATATTTATGAGAACAGCCCAATGTAGAAGTAGATTAAAAAGAGGCAGGAATACATAAACAATCACATTGTTAAGATCCAATAGATCAGGGGTGTCAAACTCGATATCATTGGGGGCCACATCAGGTTGTGTTTGACCTTGGAGGGCCAGGGTAGTGGTGGTGTGTGGCCAGGGGTGGTGTAGTCATGGTGAGCGTGGCCATGTGCTAAAGATGCATTTTCCCCCTTCTTTCTTTCCTCAGTTCTTTACTATAACTGTTTTCCTATCACTTCTACCAGATATTACTGGCAAACATTTATTAGATATTTTTCATACTCAACTAAACTTTTTATTTCTAAATTTATACCCCCTTGTTTAATAATAAATTACTTTTCCAGACAGAAAAGCTATTTATATTATTGTATTTTTTATTATTCAATTAATAATAAAAACACAATAGCATAAATAACATGATAATACAAGATCTAACAGCAGAGGTAAATTTCCAGGAAAGTAGATAGAAATGGCTGTCAATTATAGATTGTTGATTGTAGATTAAATGGAACTGCAGTATGTAAAATCTGGCATTAAACTTCAATATTAACATAGGACATTGCTTGTTTTCTATCCAGATCAGGCACTTACTTGAAGTCACATAATTGTAATCCATTCCAATCCAGTCGTCCTGCAGAAACTCTGCTGGCTGAAAGCACAGGCACTGCAAGCTGGTCTTTTGATATTTCCAGGGTGGCCCCATGGGCTAGATGTAAGCACCTGGAGGGCTGGATCTAGACTGCAGGCCTAGAATTTGACACCCCTGCAATTGATAACGAAAAAGCAAAAGAATTCCAAAATATGTATCTTTTTACTTAATTGATTACACAAATGGATTTATTTGGACCATATAACACATTGTGAATAGCTGTTAAAAATTACTTATTGACTATCAGATTAGCAACAAAAGTATTACTCTTAGGGTCATGGTTTTTTCTTAATTGTAATATATGCTCTGAAAGGATGAGAAAGGTTCATCAGAAAGAATGAGGAAAAAATAAATGTCTTTTAATTGTGCTGGATAAATGATGAGTATACCGAGGGTTTCAGGACAAATAAATTATTCGATGCAAGATATAATTCAGATCAAGCAATGATGCTAAAGCTTAAATATTTTGGACATATACACAGTCACTTGAAAAGATTCTGAATCTTATAAAAATTACCCAAAGGTGTGATCTAGTCAATGCAAAAATTAAATTTAGCTGACGCATTTAATTTTGGAAAGTAAAAAAGGCATCCACACCAAAACTATCAATCTTGGCTTATATAGATAAAAAGGCAGAGATCAGAACAGATAGTGATATTTTTATGTACCCTAAAAAGAATACTTAGTAATCTTCAAAACAATAAAGACAATGGTAGCCTAAAGATTTGTACATAAGTTTTCAAGGGCTACAATAATTTATTAGATATTTTGAATTTTATTGACTGAATTTTATTGACTGATAAAACTGATAACATGACTGATACATGTTACAGTTTTAAGTTGAGCATGATTGCAGGAACCTCCAATCAGAAGTGACAGGATACACATCTACTTATACCAGGAGTGTCAAACTCAAGGCTTGTGGCCTGGATCCAGTCTGCAGGATGCTTAGATCTGGCCCGTGGGGCCGGCCTGGAAATAGCAAAGGACTTGCTAGCAGTGTCTCTGTTAGCAAAAAATGGGGCACATGAGGAGCTGTGGGCAGCCCCCGTGTTGTTTCCCCCCCCCCCAGGCAGTGGTATAAAGCCAGTTCTAACAAGTTCTGGAGAACCGGTAGCAGAAACTTTGAGTAGTTTGGAGAACCAGTAAATACCACCTCTGACTGGTCCTGTCCCCATCTTTTCTCTGCCTCCCATTGAGTTCCAGCTGATTGGCTGGGTCTTCTTTGATTGCCCTTCACAGGAGAACGGAGCTGGAAAGCAAGTTAGTGGGATGGGGAGGGAATGGGGATTTTACATCCTTCCCCTGGAGTGGGGTGGAAATGGGGATTTTATAGTATACTTTCTCTGCCATGTCCATCAAGCCATGCCCACAGAACCGGGAGTAAAAAAAATTGAATACCACCACTGCCCCGAGCCCCATTTTCACTAGCACAGGCACCGCTGACCAGTCCTTTGCTGTTTCCAGGATGGCCCTGCAAGCCAGATGTAGGTACTTTGCAGGCCAGATTTGGCCTGGGGGGGCTTGAGTTTGACATCCCTACTATCAGAGATATTTGATCACCATAACAAAAGCCAAAAGTACTGTTTTAAGTTATGTTTCTCAGATAAACTTTATAGTTTTCTGCAGCAGGGATATGCAGCCCAAGGACTCAGAGCAGCATAATTCCAGTTCTGGCACCTTTCCAAAAGTTGCTGCAAAATTTTAATGCTTAATGTGGAAGATAAGGAAGTTACCAAGTTTATAGAAAACATAATGTTTACTGCACATAAAAAATAAATGCAAAAGGTAGCTAAATCCAACTCAATTTTGTTCTCATCCCATTTTTCTTGCTGACGCTCATCTCACAATATAGCAAATATTGTCGAAACACAACCAACTATAATGTCAATGGTGTCATTCAAGCACTTTCATATATGTCTTCACACTGATTTTTAAAATGCTTTATATGATGAATACAAAGAGTTCTGACTTGGATGGGTTGGAGAAGCTGATAGGAGAGAGACCTACAAAGTTATGGATACAAGAAATTTTTTGCCTGTGAAGTCCTTGGTTGTTAACCTGCAGATGTTTCATTATCAAACTAGGTAACATCATTAGTGGACAGCTGATGTTACCTGCTGATTATCGTACTTAATCAGATAAATACCTAGGCAAGCATTTTACCTAGTTGGGTAAACAACGATAAACAGAGATACCAAAAGCTCCATAATTCAATTCTGTGGAGTTCTAAATATTCTCTTCAGTTGAAAAGGCCTCCTGTTTTAAAACTGAAAATTGTACTGATTTGGGGGAATTATTACTGCAATGTTTCTCAATCTTGGCAACTTTAAGTTGTGTGGTTGCTTTACAACATAAAGATTGTGGCCTTCTATCAAAAGTTTGTCTCTGTTCTTATTTTCTTACAATTCCATAAAAAATGCATATTGCTCATTTAGGTGTGCTATCCCACTCTCACACATACAGTTGAAGTCTTTACTGAAAATTCCAACTTTGAATTAATATTTCCCAGGAAATTCCTTTGTCACCAAACAGAACACCCTCAATGAGTTCAAGGCAAGGCAAGTCCAGTATGTCAAGGCAAATCCACAAAACAAAGACAAGTCCACAAAGCTTAGGCAAGTCCACAAGACAAAGGGTAAATCCAAGAAGCAAATCAAAGCCCGCAAAATCAAAATATATCCACAGGGAAGAGACAAATCCAGAGTCCATGAAACAGAATCCGAAGTCCAACACAAGGTTCATGAGCACAGGAGCACACACAACCACAAAACTGATGTTCCTAGCAGTGGTGGGATTCAAATTTTTTTTACTACTGGTTCTGTAGGCCTGGTCTGGTGGGTGAGGCAAGGGAAGGATACTGTAAAATCTCCAGTCAGAGACGGTATTTGCCAGTTCTATGAACTCCTCAAAATTTCCACTACCGGTTCTCCAGAACTGGTCAGAACCTGCTGAATACCACTCTGGTTCCCAGCTTCATTCCCTTCTTTCTGCTGAGCTAAATAACCAGCTCCCTGGTGCAGCACATGAAGGGGAGTCTGAGGCTGAGCCTGCCACCTCGTGAGTTGTCAGATTGACCTCCACTGCTCCTGCCTTTTCTCTGCCCTATGTGCTCTCAAATCAGGTGGAGAAGGCAGTTCTTCTTCCTCATTGCTGACTGGCTGCAGCAACATGCTGCCCCAACCCGAAGCCTCAGGGTTGTTCTGCTGCAGCTATGCTTCCATTCTCAGCCAGCTGTTTGTCAGTCATTCTCTCTGCAGATGCTCCACCTCACTTGGACCACAGCTCCTGCCTCAGAGCCAACCCTTCCTCATGTGCCCAGAAGCAGCTCATCCTCCTTCGAACTAACATGGAGAGGTATCTGACAAGTATCCAGGGGAATCATAATAATTTAAATATCACAAATTTCCAGTGACTTAACCACGTTGGATGTGACTCTAAAGAATGGCAAGGCTGAGGTAGTTAAAAAAAAAAAAAAGAAAGAGCTCATCTGATTTGTCTATTCCTTCTTCTCAGTGTCCTTTCTCTTTCATTTATTGGTTAGGACTTCATATCTTGATGAGTGAAGAATAATAATTCAAGTAAAACTGGATACTAAAATAATAGTGGTGTACAAGAGATAAGCTCACCCATTCTGAATAGCCTTTTCACAGATCAAGGAAGAAGATATAATTTAATCCTCACAGCCTAAAAATGGTATGTATACATATACATAGAATAGAATAGAATAGAATAGAATAGAATAGAATAGAATAGAATAGAATA
>BLBF01000017.1:48513059-48536495 GCA_015471245.1 Laticauda colubrina | reverse complement strand
TAGAATAGAATAGAATAGAATAGAATAGAATAGAATAGAATAGAATAATGGCTAAGTGTGATTGGACACACAAGGAATTTGTCTTGGTGTACATAAGAGAAAGTATACATAAAAGAAAGAATACATTTGTCAAGAGTCGAGAATCATAAGGTATGACACTTAATGATAGTCATAGGGTATAATAAGCAATCAAATCATTCTAGGAAACCATCAATATAAATCGTAAGTATACAAGCGACAAAGTCACAAGTGGGAGGGGATGGGTGATAAGGAGTGATGAGAAGATTAACAGTAATAGTAGTGCAGACTTTGTAATACTTGAACAGTGTTGAGGAAATTATTTGTTTCGCAGAGTGATGGCTTTCAGGGAAAAACTGTCTTGTGTCTAGTTGTTTTGGTGTGCAGTGCTCGAGAGCATCGTTTTGAGGGAAGGAGTTGAAACAGTTTATGTCCGGGGTGTAAGAGGTCTATAAATATTTTCACAGCCCTCTTTTTGACTCGCGCAGCATACAGGTCCTCAATTTAAGGCAGGTTGGTAGTAATTGTTTTTTCTGCAGTTTCTAATTATCCTCTGAAGTCTGTGTCTGTCCTGTTGGGTTGCAGAACCAAACCAGACAGTTATAGAGGTACACATGATAGACTCAATAATTCCTCTGTAGAACTGTATCAGCAGCTCCTTGGGCAGTTTGAGCTTTCTGAGTAGGTGCAGAAAGAATATTCTTTGTTGTGCTTTTTTGATGACGTTTTTGATGTTAGGTGTCCATTTTAGGTCATGTGATATAGTAGAACCTAGAAATTTGAAGGTCTCTACGATTGATACTGTGTTGTCTAGTATTGTAAAGAGGTGGTAATATGGGAGGGTTTCTCCAAAAGTCTACCATCATTTCTACATTTTGGAGTGTGTTTAGTTCCAGGTTGTTCCGGTTACACCACGAAGCAAGTTGTATAACGTACTGTCTGTATGAGGATTCACTGTTGTCTTGAATGAGGCCAATCCCTGTTTTGTCACCAGCAAACTTCAGTATTTTCAGCCCATGTCACACAACACCAACGGATGGAAAGAGGATGTAAAATGGAGAGCAACATTTGCCATCCGTTGGTTAACGCGATGCATCGGTTCTGTATTCACTGCATCCGTTTTTCATACTCTCTATCCCTCCAGCATCCGTCTACTGTGATTTCATCCGCTCAAAAAGTTTTGAGCTGCACAAAACTTTTTGAGCGGATAAAGTATCCAACGCGTCCATTATACATCCACTACGCATACGGGGAACATCCGTTATATGTCCGTCATCATCCGTTACGTGTCCGCTACATCCGCTAGGCATCCGCTGCGCATCCGGGCAACACATCCACTGCAGCAGAAAATGGACACAGGGAGGAAGCGAAACAGACGCGGAAGGGACACGCAGCGTTAGTAGCACGGATGTAGAAAGGATGAACGCGGATGCAGCTCGCATACAAAGCATTAAAATGGAAAAAACATTCATATAGGGGATGTATCTCGGATATTTAGGATGTCTGCAGGATGTCGAGAGGATGCAAAAGGACACCTAGCAGAAAACCTATATTTCCTATAAAAAGGGGGAGAAATCACTTGGATCTCACTTTCAGTCCAGCAGCCCTGCTGTGCAGACCTCTTCAGCCTTCATCTTGCTCTTGCTCTACCACAGCATCCAGTCATCTCCACCTTGGATCACCGCACGCTCCTTTTGGTAGCTGCCATCATTCTACAACAGTGCGAAGCCATCTACAGGCTCTTTCACCTATTCTACGCGAAGAAAAGGAGGTGTCCAAGAAGTGTCTGGGTCTGAAGATGGATCACAAGAAGAGCCGAGTATGGACTGTACAACAAGCTGATGGTGGAGCTGAGGAATGAAGACCCTCGCGCATTCCAGAACTTCATGAGGATGCCGCCAGCCATGTTTGACAAAGTTGTGGAGCAGCTGAGACCCACATTGACCAAGGCAAACATCAAGTTCCAGCACAGCCTAGACCCTGGGCTGAAAGTGGCACTGACTCTGTGCCACCTGGCCTCCGGGACCACCTACAGGAGCATGCAGTACGCCTGGAGGGTGCTACACAACACCATCAGCACTGTAGTCAGAGAAGTGGTGCAGGCCATCATAGAAGAATACTTGGAGGAGCTCCTCCAGTGCCCCTCCACTGAAGAAGGCTGGAAGAAAGTTGAAGAGCAGTGGTATCAGAAGTGGAACTTCCCCCACACCGTTGGAGCCATAGATGGGAAGCACGTGGCCTGCAAAGCTCCAGCCAACTCAGGGTCCACTTATCAAAACTACAAGGGCTTCTTCAGCATCATCCTCTTCGTCATGGTCGATGCTGACTACAAGTTCATGTACATCGATGCTTCAGGCGACGGGTCATCTTCAGATGCCCAGGTATACAACGCCAGTCACCTCAAAGAGGGGCTGGAACACAACCTCATCGTGGGCTTCCCAGATCCAGACCCGCTGCCCAACAACACGCAAGATGTGCCCTACTTCATTGTGGGGGATGACGCCTTCTCCCTCATGAAGCCCTACACTTCCAGATGCCTCACCCGTGAAGAGAGGATCTTCAACTTCAGGCTGTCCAGGGTAAGGCGGGTGGTGGAGAACGCCGTTGGCATCCTGGCCAACAGGTTCCAGGAACTTCTCACCACCATGCAGCATCACCCAGAGATGGTAAGGAACATCGTGGAAGCTTGCTGCATCCTGCACAATCTCATGCGCACCCGCTACCCAGTCTTGCAGAACAGGCTCGTGGACCACCAACAAGGTAATGGGGACATGGAGCCTGGTGAATGGAGGCAAGGGCGAAACCTGATAGATACTGTGGATGTGCAAGGCCCCAACAGAGCTTCACATGAAGGGAAGAAGCAGCACAACCTCCTGAAACACTGGTGCAACTCCCCAGCTGGAGCAGTGGAGTGGCAAGACAGGATGGTAGATGCTTAATGGATGCTTCCTTCAGCCTGTCTCATCACACTGATCAGATTGGGCCATGTATGTTGAGTGACCCTACAATGAACAGGGCATTTAATAAAGAGTTGTGTTTATGTTGAAATGTGTTGATGAATAATTAAATTGTTATTGATAATAAAGGGCCATATGTAGCACCTGGGAGGGTGACCATACAGTCCCACTATGCTTGCACTGGAGGTTTATCTATCCCACTGCTATCCTAACCCATCCCACAGCTATTACCCATCCCACAGGTATCCCTGCCCATCCCACTGCTATCCTTACCCATCCCACAAGCATGCAAAGGCTTAAACCATTTCTAAAAGTTTCCACCAAGACTTTATTGACTGAAAGAACTGAACCAAGTGTGTGAAGCAAAGATAAACTTTGTTAATAACAAACTGTAAAAGCAAAATGACCCAAGTAAAGTGTCCCAAGCAAAGATAAAGTCAACAGGTAGCAACCCAGTCTCTGGCACTCTTCTCAGTCACTCTGAGGTGTGCCCATAGTCTCAGGGGTGAAGGGTCCAGGTGCTGTGGAAGTGGCTGCTGCTGGAGTGCTGGTCTAAGGCGCCATTGGGGTGCCTGGCCCCGAGAGGACAACAGGGGATGGTGTGTGGAGGAAGCTCTCAGAGAGCTGGCTCAGTCCCGTGATGTTGAGAGCCCCTTCCTCCCAAGGAAGTCAGTCCCAAGACCGATGACAGATGTTCTGAGGCCGGGCTTGGCTGTGCGGTGGAGGAAGGAGGAATGTAGTGGGGCTGTCTGGTCTGCAGCTGAGTGAGGTGAGGCATGGGTGGCATCTGTGGAGTGGGTGGCATCTGTGGCATCGGTGGCATCTGTGGCATCGGTGGAATCAGTGGCATCGGTGGCATCGGTGGCATCGGTGGCATACGATGTGCCTGTGCCTGGACTGGGAAGGGCTGCCTGTGCTGCTGGAACACCTGGTAGCCGTAGCCTTGGTAGGTGAGGGGCTGTGGAAAGCCTTGGAAGGGCTGTGACACCAACTGGGGTGGAGGAGCAGACCTGGACTGGGTCGGAGCAGGTTCAGATGGGCCTGGAGGGTTGTGCAGAAGACCTGTGATCCTCTCCTTTATCACCTGGTACTGGGATTCGGACATGTCCATGAGGGTCTGGTTGACGTAGGTGAGGAAGGGCTTTCGGTTTGAGGATGGTATGTCAGTGTGTACCAGCTGAGAGAGGAGATCTACGCTGCTTTTGATGGTGTCCCTGATCTCCAGCAGGATATTGTGACTCTGCCTCTCCGATCTGCCTCTCTGCCTGCTTTCTGTGGAGGTGGAGCTGGGTGTGGGTGTGGATTGGTCTCTGGTGTCAGCACCCTCTCCTTGCTCCCACTGCATCAGGGGGTCCTCCCCGCACTCCGCCACAGGGAGTGCAGCTGTCGGGGGGGGGTCTCCATTGTGGGGAGCTCCACAGATACCTGCCTGGACACAGGAGCTGACTCTTGACCAGAAGAGGACTGGCTCTCTGTGGGCTGCCTGAGAGAGAGGGTAGACAGAGGGGCTGCTCCTCGGTGGTGGACCTCACCCTCCAAGAAGCTGCCCTTGACCATCACGTAGGTCTCCCGGTTGGTGAGCTTGACCGCAGCCTGGCTTCTTGAGGTGCAGCTTCCCATACCAGGTGTGCATGTGCTTCCACCACCCGAGGGGAACCTCCGAAGTGTAGCCCAGGCTCTCCACCTTCTCCCTCCAAGCCGCCTGCTTCCTCTTGGTGTCTCGATAGAGCCTGTGTCCCTTCAGCCATATATACTCATTCTCCCTCAGCCATTCCAGCACCTCATCCTCATGTTCCTCTTCAATGGAGTACTGCCTCCTCTCCCTATTGCGTGATTGCCTCTTCCTCCCTCTGGCAGGGCCTTCTGGGCCCTCATCAGAATGGCTTTGAGGGTCTAGGGGCTGGTCTACCACACCACCAGCAGCAGTAGCAACAACAACAGCAGCAGCAAAAGCAGGACCAGCAGCACCAGCAGCACCAGCAGCACCAGGAGCAGCAGCAGCAGCAGCAGAGTAAGCAGCATCAGAAGCACCAGCACCAGGAGCAGCACCAGCAGAGTCAGCACCAGCAGAAGCACCAGCAGGACCAGGAGCAGCACCAGCAGAGTAAGCACCAGCAGAAGCAACAGCACCAGGAGCAGCGCCAGCAGACTAAGCACCAGCAGAAGCACCAGCACCAGGAGCAGCACCAGCAGAAGCACCAGCACCAGCAGAGTCTGCCCGAGCAGCAGAAGCCCCAGCAGAAGCAGAGTCAGTGCCAGGGGGTAGGATGGTGGCCCTGTCCTTCTTGCCAGGCTGGCAGAAAATGGCACAGGCTTCCTCTTCTTCCCCATGGTTGTTGGCTGGAGATGTGTCTGGCAGCAGGTCTTTCCTCTGAATGGTGACCTGCTTGCTAGCTGCATCCTTTTATATCTGCGGGGCTGACTCAATGCATCCTCCCCGTGTGCGCAGTGAACGCTTTGCATCTGCTAGGCATCTGCGAGGCATCCGTTCTGCATCTGCGTCATCCGCTAGGCATCTGCTCTGCAATCCACTCCTTCCGCTGCACATCCGCTTCGCTGTGCTCCCCCGGAAGCCCTGTGGATGTGTCATCCGCTTCCATCCACTTCCATCCACTAGGCTTCCGTGGAGCATCCGCTTTACATCCTGGCTACATCCTCTCCCCGTCCGTTCCTTTCCATTGTTGTCCGCTCTGTTTATGCAAATTTGGGGCACTTTTTAGAGTGGATAACAACGGATGGAACATTTTCTCGTCTGCTGTGTCCTTTTTACATACTTTTTGCATCCTTCAGCCTATGTGACAGGCCCTTTAACAGATGGATCATTTGAGATGCAGTCATTGGTATATAGGGAGAAGAAAAGTGGAGAAAGCACACAGCCTTGGGGGGATGACCCTGTGCTGTTTGTACAGGTATCAGGGGTGATTCTGCCTAGCTTCACACACACACACACACACACACACACACACACACACACACACATTCATCAGTAACTGTATCAATGTAAATTTTAGCTCTCCTGAGTTGTGTGATTTCTCTTCTTCTGATTTAGCTTTTGTCGTGGACATGATTCATTAGTTATGTTGCTGATAATGTGATCAGGGGCTCATATCTGCTCAGCTCCTCTGCAAGATTTTAGGTTGCTGCAGGAACAATTTTTTCTGGCTACTGAGCACAGTCTTCTATGGCCAGTTTGATGTCGATTGCAAGAGGATCAGAACTAGTTTCTTCATGGAGGATCAGAACTCCCTGCAAAATATTTAATTAGTAGAGATCTTTCCTTTTCTCTCTCATGCATCCCTTCTTTTATTTTACCCAAAATACAAATTCTCAAATCAAATAGATGTATTTTTTCCTCAACTTATAGGACAATTATAGCATTAAAAAAACCCAAAACTACATCTTGCCCTTTGCAACATATCAAGATAGCAAAGCAGGTCCATATAATAAGAAAGAAAAATATATACTGTATAATATACAATGTACCAGAAAACATGCCTAAGTGTTTTTACAATGGTAGGGTGAGAGGAAATTAATTAGTAGCCCGTTTCTCAAAGAGATTTTTGTCACGTATTGAAATTAATAACTGAAGTTAGTGGCTGAAGTTCTCACTCAGTTGACCAGTTGGCAGCTCCCTATAAAAGGAACGCTGTCAGCCAGGCTGTTGCTGTTGTTCATATGAACTAAATAAAAAGAGCTTTTGCTGATATTATTCCGGCATTGCTTCCATTCTCACCCCAAATCTAATACTGGTGACGAAGGTGGGATCGGATGGAAATTGAGGCTGAAATGAGCAGATCATGGTCCCACTCGAGCTGAACGCTGCAGATGACCTGCCATTTGCTGCAGCACCATTCACTGACCATAAACACATCAACCCCAATTGCCTGGGCTTGCATCAGTCTCGTGGAAATAACTGCACTAATGCTATTTACTCCGTATATGTTGGAGTGAAGCCATGTTGAATGCTAATTATTTAATTAATAGGCTGTGGAGTTCCTCCATTAATTATACTCTATATGCAGTGCTAGATGAAAGAAAACCATATTTGGCACATTTAAGGGTGTTTGGAAGCAATGCATGGGTGCATATTCCAAAAGCAATTAGAAAAATTGCAACCAAAGGCTAGAAAAATTGCAACCAAAGGCTAGAAACCTCAGATTTATGAGCTATGAGCAGGCTCAAAGAGCTATCACTTTAGCAATGAGAGCAAAAGAATAGTGATTTCAAGGTTTGCTACCTTTGCAGAGCAAAATTGGAACAGAATTGATGTAATTTTTTGAAATGATTCAAAATGATCATTCCAAAGTGATCATTAGTGACGGTGATTCATTTAGTGATGGTAACTCACTTACTGATGATAACTCACTTTGTGGCAGTGGCAGCATTCAGGGAGGAGAAGCTGAACAAGATATGAAGCAAGAAAAGCTTGAAATACAATGCCATGCAGGTCAGAGGGATGGAACAAGAGGATTCCACCTGGCAGGTATTCTGCAAGTAAAGATAAAGTGTGTAATGTATTGTATGAGCCAGAAACTATAAAGAAGTATTGGCATTACCTAAATTTGAACAAGTAAAATGGAAAGAAGCTATGGACAAGGAAATGAAAGTGATGAAAGTGAACTGTAAAAAGCGAAAGCATCAGGCTGGCACTAGCTTTGGCAGCCGCACATAGCCATAAAATTTGGCATTTTGACCACTGCATTTCTCAGTGCAGAACTAGAGGAAGAAATACATGGTTCAAGCACCAGGATATGAAAGTAAAAAGCCTAACATGGTGTATAAATTAAACAAGGCCATATATGGGCTGAAGCAGTCAGTCAGGAATTGGAATATATGTCTAGATAAGGCATTGAAAGGTCTTGGGTTCAAGAATTGCAAGGCTGATGATTGCATATACACTGGAAAGTTAAAAGGTGGACATTGTCAACTATTAACATTTGTGGATGAGCTTTGCTTCATTGCAAAGGTTGTATCAAGTAAAAAGGATTCTCGGATATTTGAAGGGAACTGTGAATTTGGGTCTTCAGATACAGATCATGGAAAGAATATTAAGTTAATTTGATTTTTGTCTCTTCCAGTCATGAAGAAGAGAGCCAGAATATTCATGAACTGGCAGAGGCATGGTAACAAGGTCAACCAATGAATAGGCATAGCAACTAAGTCAGTCAATGAAAACTGTTTGGAAACTGAAACTGGAAGGAGCCTAGGCACAGCTCTATATTAAGCTCTGAGCTCTGAAGCTGAAAGTCTGGGCTGCAACTCTGAATTAAAATTGAAACTGTTCTGATTTCTGGTTTTGCTTCTGTCACATTTGAATGGAATCCATGATTGCACGCAGTTTCACTCTGTGCTTGCTTGTTGGAGAATCCCGATCAGGACCCAGAACCACCCTGGAGAGGTGGTGAAGAAAGGGAGGACTGACTGGAGGGTCGAGGGGAGCCTCATCTCCCCTCCCTGACAAGATAAACCCCCTCCTGAAGATAAGTTGCACCGGTGATAAAAAATGGTGACCATGAAGATGAGAGGCAGTCTGGGAAACTAAGACTGTGCTGGAGAGGTGAAGCTGTGAGTGGTGTATGAACCAGGAAAAATATATGGAAATTAAGGTATCTCAAAATTAAGAAATAAAGATTTTTTTATGAAAGTTTGTAGAAGCGGCGACCAGAAAGAGAGAGTGAAGAAATTGAAGAGAGTGAAGAAGATTGGCTTTGGACTTTGGAAAAGAATTAAGTTGGAGGAGGAAAATTCAGAGGAAAATATTGGATTATAAAAGGCTTGGCAATTAAATTGGAATATTATTTGGATTTTTGTCACTAAAAAGACATAATTAAATGCTGGGATTGAATGTGTTAAAAAGAAATAATAGCTAATAATTGGAATTAGCAAAATTGATAACTACTTTAAAAAAAGGAAAAAGTGAAAAGGGTAGAACATGGAAACAGAACTGAGAGGGACTCTTTGAAAAGTGCTTGGTCTTTTTAAAATTGGAATTTGAAAGGAAATAAAAGGAATTCCATTATGATAAAATAAAAATGCTGAAAAGTTAAATACTATAAGGAAAAAAAGATATGTGAAGAAATTACCATGGGATTATTCAAAAAAATTGGAAAATAAATTAATAGAAGGAACCTGGAAACAAAGATTCATGGACATTGACTGTTGAAATTAAATATAAAAGATACTGATTGTAATAAACTACTGAACAATTGGATTGGACATAAATATTAAAGAAAAGAGGGGGAGAAGAAGAGTACAAAGTGGGAGAATTATGTGTGGAAATATAATTGCAACTACAAAATATGAAGGAAATGATGAAAGAAAGCTTGGAAATGTGTAGTATTGTACTACAAAAATTAGAAATGGTGACACAGATTGAAGAAGAACAAAAAGAACCAGAGAGGAGGGGAGTTAAAAAGGAGGAAACCAGCCTTAAAGAACAAGTGGAACAATAAACATTAAAATGGGGGGGGGGGTAATTAAAGCTAAAAACTTGAGGTTTGATGTGATAATGAAAGGGGGAATTGTTTGAAAAATTAAACAAAGGAAGAAGAAACAGCAGAAGAGAGAATTATAGAGGAAAAATCAAGAGAGGGAGGGGATTAAATAAATAATTGGAATAAGAAATGGAGAGAAGTCATAAAGGAAAAAAGGGGAATTAAGGGAAAGGCCCAGAAAATGATGGGAAGCAGAAAGCAATAAAAAATGAAAAGAAATTATATGGTCAGGAGGATGAGAGACAAGAAGAAGGTAAAAAGAAGAACAGGAAAGGGGATTCTACAAGGTAATGTGTGGTGATATATAATATAGATTTAAAAATAGAAAACAATGGAACTGATTTTTTCTTTCTTTCTAAGTATTATTGTTAAACCAGATATAGATTTAATTGAAATAGATATGGAAATGGGAATTTACTATAAGTATATTAATTGATATTTAATACAGCAATGAATAAAGTTAAAATGAACTATGAGAATTGTAATGGAAAGACTATTATCAATTTCTAAAATCAATTGAATAGAGCAATATTTTTGAAATAAATAGATGATTTAGAATGTAATTAAGAAAAAAAAATCCATGAGGAATCTGATTTAAATATATATATTCATATGTGATATTTAGTAGTTAGGAGATTATTATTATTAATATAGGATATGATAATTCTAAAATGACTATATTATAGTAAATCTTTACAAGGAATTAAAGATAATAAATTGTGGGAGTATATAAGGCAAAGGAGTGGCAAACTCGAATTGGGGACAACTTTTGGATTATTAGAATTAGGATGGAAAAACTGCAAATATGACAGATAAAAGTAAATATATGAAATGAATATAGAAATGAAATAAGAATTTTAGATAATATTGTAAAACAAGGTATGAGAATATTTAAAGAAAAAAATGAAATAAATCATGATATGAATTGGAATTGAATAAAATAAGTGTAATGAATATAAGAATATTTCAGAATATTTAAAAGAAAATGGAATAAGTAATAATACAATATGAAATTGAATACAAAAGATGAATATGTAACTATGGTCATGTTTGTACTGAAATGTAAAAACCTGAAACCACATTGTTCATCAAAAGAGATATTTTTAAAAATATAACCTACATTGGTATTGTACATTTACTTATGTATTATATGTTTATAAAGAAGTTAATGAATCCTGCTGAATCAGTCATCTGTGTGTGCTTTCTGGATTTGAATTTCTGCTGTAAATTCTAACAGAACATTCTATAGTGAGTAAAGCACAAAGTATGTTGACTTTTTCAATTATGCAGCATGCATCTGTATTAGTGCTTCATGTTCTTTGGTGTTTACTAAAGCATGGGTGTTCATCTGTCATCTTTTCCCATGTAGAATTTTAATCTGTATTGGATATGGAGTTGACACTTCTGTTCAAAGTGTTTGAATCATTTGATGATTTTTCAATTTTGTGTAATTATAAATATAACATTCTCTGCTGGTTTTTCTAATTCTTGCAATTCATTGTCAATAAAAAGCTTTTGTTCTAAGGATGCAGATTTGTTGATCCATTAATGGATGCTCATCAGATTCTACAACTGGGTATTTGTTCCCAATTTTAAACATTCTCTTTAATATCCCTTATTTTAAGAATTTTATTTGAAATAAAATTTCATAATAATATTTTTTTTTTTTACTATTTTTTTTTTTTTGGGGGGGGGGGGAAGATCTCACAACTTTTCTACTCAGGGCTACCAACAAAAAACTTTTCGGGTCATATACATGTACATATACATATACCAATGGTGGGATTCAAATTTTTTACTATCAGTTCTGTGGGCTTGGCTTGATGGGCGTGTCAGGGGAAGGTTACTGTAAAATCTCCATATCCTCCCCACCCCACTAACCTGCTTTCCAGTTCCATTTTCCTGTGCAGGGCAACAAAAGGAGACCCAGCTGATCAGCTGGTACTTGGGAGGCAGAGAATAAATGAAGGCGAGGCTAGTCAGAGGTGGTATTTGCAGGTTCTCTGAACTACTCAAAATTTCCGCTACTGGTTCTCCAGAACTGGCCAGAACCTGCTGAATACCACCTCTGATATTCATACATACATACATACATCTCGACTTAATTCCATCAATCCCATTTTCACTCATTTTTTTTCATTTTATCAGCTAGAAGCTCTGGTCGCTTCAATTATTTATATTGAAAATCATTATATCATTCCCACAATATAAATTTATGTGCTGCATAAGCAGTTCTGTATTTTCCTGGTGTGCATATCTTTCCCAAACATTTTTGTCTACTGTGAAGTGCAGTATTGTGGCTCTTTTACCTAATCCACCTAGTCAGTTTCAGTAGAATTGGGAAATATGTAATTAAAGAAACTAACATTTGTGCAAACTTTGCTAAGAACATATACAATATAGTAGTAAGGAAGTTAAAACTTGGATATTGGAGTTATGCTTGTTAAGGTCTATATCTTATGGAAAAGTTCAGAAGCAGAGGAAATAGGGATCTCTTAGAAAAGCTATGACTAATGAATGAGATAAAATGGTGCTGATAAACAGCCAATAAGGAAATCAAAAATTGGGGTCCTCTCACCAAGAAGTGGAGGGGACGGTCTCCAGAGAGGAGAAAAAAGAAATCAAATTCATAACAGTTTAAAAACAGATATAAAAATCTGTGGAATTGTGGATTCGCAGATAGACTATTGTATTCAGGGAGAAAGGAGAAAAGGAGAAGGTTAACCTGGAGGAAAGGAAAAGTAAATGCCTAGCCTGGAAAGAGCCAACATAAGGAAATCAAGAAAATATGAAACCATACTTTAAATAATAATGAAGAGAAAGACAACTTGTAAATATGAAACATATGAAATAAGGCTCTGTCACACTGCCCAAGGGATGCAAAACGTGAATAAAAAGGACACAACGGACGAGCAAAATGTTCCATCCGTTGTTATCCGCTCTCAAAAGGGGCAAAAATTTGCATAACCGGAGCGGATAACACAGAAAGGAACAGATGGGGGGAGGATGCAGGGTGGATGGAAAACGGACGCAGAGCGGAAGCCTAGCGGATGGAAGCAGATAAGAGCAGATGGCACATCCGCAGGGCTTCCGGGAGGCCTCAGCAAAGTGGACGCGGAATGGATGAAGCGGATGCAGAGCGGACGCCGAGCGGATGAAGCGGATGCACAGCGGAAGCCTAACGGATGCCTAGCGTTAATTGCGCATGTGGAGAGGATGCATTGCATCAGCCCCACGGATGTAAGGGAAGCAGCTCGGAAGCAGGTCACCATTCAGAGGAAAGACCTGCTGCCGGACGGATTGACAGCCTTGCCTGCCCTGCCTGCATGATTGCCTGCAATCCTTGCTGCCAGCCTTGCTGCAATCCTTGCTGCCAGCCTCCCTGCCAGCCTTGCTGCCTACCTGCCTGCCAGCCTTGCTGCCGGCCAGTCTGCCTGCCAGCCTTGCTGCCTGCCTTCCTGCAAGCCTTGGTTCATGTCTGCCTGCCAGCCTTGGTGCCTGCCTGCCTGCCAGCTTTCCTGCCAGCCTTGGTGCCAGCCTTGGTGCCTGCCTTCCTGCCAGCCTTGGTTCATGTTTGCCTGCCAGCCTTGGTGCCTGCCTGCCTGCCAGCCTTCCTGCCAGCCTTGGTGCCTGCCTCCCTGCCAGCCTTGGTGCCAGCCTTCCTGCCAGCTTTGGTGCCTGGCTTCCTGCCAGCCTGCCTGCCAGCCTGCCTGCCTTGGTGCCTGCCTGCCTGCCAGCCTTCCTGCCAGCCTTGGTGCCTGCCTCCCAGCCAGCCTTCCTGCCAGCCTTGGTTCCTGCCAGCCTCCCTGCCAGCCAGCAACCCCACAACCATGCGGAAGCACAGCAAGCCTCAGCCATCTGCTGCCAGCCCTTGCAAGAGGGAAAGGGCTACCATGCCACCCCCTGGCCCTCACTCCAGTTCTGCTGGGGCTTCTGCAGCACGGGCTCGCTCTTCTGGGGCTGGGGCTGGGGCTTATGCTGCTTCTGCTTCTGGAGGAGCTGATGACAAGCACTCAGCACCAGCCACCTCCAAAGCACCTGCACCCTTCACCCCTGAGACTGAGCGACCAAGGGGAGTACCAAAGACTCATTTTTGTCTTATAGCTTGTTGTTAATAAAGTCTATTTTTGATTCACACACTTGCTTCATTTCTTTTTTTTAATAAAGTCTTGCTGGAAACTTTTAGAAATGGTTTAAGCCTTTGTATGCTTGTGGGATGGGTTAAGATAGCAGTGGGATGGGTTGAGATAGCTGTGGAATGGACAGGGATACCTTTGGGATGGGTAATAGCTGTGGGATAGATAAACCTCCAGTGCAAGCATAGTGGGACTGTATGGTCCACCCTCCCAGGTGCCACACCTTTGGCCCTTTATTATCAACAACAATATAATCAATCATCCACACATGTCAACATAAACACAACTCTTTATTAAATGCCCTGTTCATTGTCGGGCCACTCAACATACATGGCACAACCTCATCCGTGTGATGAGACAGGCTGAAGGAAGCATCCATTAAGCATCTATCATCCTGTCTTGCCACTTTACTGCTCCAGCTGGGGAGTTGCACCAGTGTCTCAGGAGGTTGCACTGCTTCTTCCCTTCATGTGAAGCTCTGTTGGGGCCTTGCACATCCTCAGTGTCTATCAGGTTTCGCCCTTGCCTCCATTCCCCAGGCTCCATGTCCCCATTGCCTTGTTGGAGGTCCACGAGCCTGTTCTGCAAGACTGGCTAGCGGGTGCGCATGAGATTGTGCAGGATGCAGCAAGCTTCCATGATGTTCCTCACGGTCTCTGGGCGATGCAGCATGGTGGTGAGAAGTACCTGGAACCTGTTGGCCAGAATGCCAAAGGCGTTCTCCACCACCCGCCTTGCCCTGGACAGCCTGTAGTTGAAGATCCTCTCTTCACGGGTGAGGTATTTGGAGGTGTAGGGCTTCATGAGGTAGGTTGTGAGGGAGAAGGCGTCATCCCCCATGATGAAGTAGGGCACATCTTGCATGTCGTTGGGCAGGGGTTCTGGATCTGGGAAGCCCACAATGAGGTTGCATTCCAGCTCCTCCTTGAGGTGAGTGGTGTTGTATACCTGGGCATCTGAAGATGAGCCATTGCCTGAAGCATCGAAGTACATGAACTTTTAATCAGCATCGACCATGGCGAAGAGGATGATATTGAAGAAGCCCTTGTAATTGAAATAAGTGGACCCCGACTTGGCTGGCGCTTTGCAGGCCACATGCTTGCCATCGATGGCTCCAATGGTGTGTGGGAAGTTCCATCTCTGATACCACTGCTCTGCAACTTTCTTCCATCCTTCTTCAGTGGAGGGGCACTGGAGGAGCTCCTCCTTGTATTCTTCGATGATGGCCTGCACCACTTCTCTGACCACAATGCTGAAGGTGTTGTGTGGCACCCTCCAGCCATACTGCATGCTCCTGGAGGTGGTCCCTGAGGCCAGGTGGCGCAGAGTGAGTGCCACCTTGAGCCCAGGTTCCAGGCTGGGCCGGAAGTTGGTGTTTGCCTTGGTCAACCTGGGTGTCAGCCGCTGCACAAGTTCGTCAAACATGGCTGGAGGCATCCTCATGAAGTTCTGGAATGCCCGAGTGTCTTCGTTCCTGAGCTCCACCATCAACTTGTTGTACAGTCCGTCCTCTGCTCTTCTGGCGAACCATCTTCGTACCCAGACTCTTCTTGGCCGCCTCTATTTCTTCCCGTAGTAGAGTTCACATAGCCTGTAGATGGCTTCGCACTGTCGCAGAAGGATGGTGGCTGCCAAAAGGACTTTGTTACAATCCACGGTGGACATGACTGGATGCTGTGGAAGAGGAAGAGGCAGATGAAGGCTGCAGAGGTCCGCACTGCATGGCTGCTGTTCTGAAAGTGAGATCCAGATGAGTTGCTCCCCCTTTTTATAGGCAGTATAGGTGTCCCTTTGCATCCTCTAGGCATCCTCTAGACATCCTTAATATCCGAGATAGGTCCCCTCTGCGAACGTTTTTCCATTTTAAATGCTTTGTTTCCGCTAGGCATCCATTCTGCATCCGTTCTGCGTCCGTTCCGCTTCCTCCCTGCGTCCGAGGGGATGGAGTTGCGCGGATGCACAGCGGATGCCTAGCGGATATAGCGGATGCGTAACGGATGCAGAATGGATGCCTAGCGAATGCGTAGCGGATGCAGAATGGACAAATTGGATACATTTTCCGCGCAAAAGTTTTGAGCATCTCAAAACTTTCTGAGTGGATGAAATGTCAATAGACGGATGCTGGACGGATAGAGAGGAAGCAAAACGGAGGCAGTGAGTACAGAACGGATACATCGCCTTAACCAACGGATGGCAAGCTGTTTTGTCCGTTTTACATCCTCTTTGCATCCGTTAGTGCAGTGTGACAGGGGCTTAAAGCAAAAAAATTCAGCTCTTTTTTTCTGTAAGCCTTTTGCCTATTTGGGATTCCACTTCCTGAAACTAATAAGATGAAGAGGCATCTTCGGGAGATATGTATGATGAGACAAAGAAATGAGGTTTGTGTCACAAGAATGTATAAGTAGTCCTTGACTTATAATCAGTTGCTTAACAACTGTTTTAAAGTTATGACAGATATCACCAGAGCTACTTGTAACCTGTTGTCTAAGTTACAATGGCTGCACAGACACATACTGCAGTCACATGTTTGCATTCTGGGTGTATAGAACTAACTCACATTTATGGTTAATTGCAGTATCTCATGGTTGTATGATTGCAATCTTTTGCTGCTTTCTAGCATTTACTTTTTTTTTCTGGCAAAAAATGCCCATTGGGGAAAATGGATTCACTTAATAATGCTGGTGTTCATGTGTCTCTATGTTTGATCAAGACTGCTGACATCTTATTTGCCCAATCTTTAAGATTCCACCTAAGCTTCCCTTACCACGTTTTTAAAATGACTGCTCTGTTTCCTTTAAGTATCTTGATTCAAGGTCCTTCCCCACTTTACTCTCCAGCATGACTTGAATCAGTCTTTCTTCAGAAAAAGAACCATGGCAACTGTTCCGTTTGGATAATAAAGTAGGCGAGACCGGTATTCCAACAAACAACTCTTTATTTAACAGTATAGTGACTTGTAGCCAAACATTTGCCGAAGCTGCGGCAGTCCTTCTTATAGCGGCTGCTCACGGCTTGCTGCCAATGACAGCTCTTTAAGAATTCCCATCGCCAAGCGGGCCAATCAAAATGGTGCTTAATTGACCAATCCAAGAGTGCCTTTTCAGCCAATCAGTTTTAGTTATTTGGAGTCTTCTAATTTCCATACACAACACCCTTCCCCCCTTGGTTTAGTCTAATGTGCGTAACGTAGTCACGCAGGTAGGTGGGGCTTTTGTGGGTCCTACTTGACCTGCGCAGCTCAATCTCAGTGTGGTCTTCCATCGGTTCGGACAGGATCACCTTTTCTCCACATCTTCTCCATGGAACCTCCTGAAAGGGTGAGTCAGCCTTGCTGTTCCTGCCTGGGTCTCTCAGGCTGGTTGAGGTGGCTCTGCCGCTCCCTCCTGGTTTGTCCAGGAGGCCTGTCGAGCTGGCCTGGCTGTCTCCTTCCAGGAAGGCCTCGCCTGTTACTGGTTCTTTTCTCCAGAAGTCGTCTATGGGTAAGTGCTCTTTTTCTTTTATCTGAGTTTCTAATTCAGGTTTGTGTTGTGTCTTTTGTCATGTTATTGGTGGTTCGTCTCTCCCTTTTTTATTATTTTGTGTTTACCCCTCCTCCTCGGTTGTTTTTGGATTGTTTATTGGTGTTTGCGGCGGTGCTGTAGTATTGTGTTCCAATGTCCTAGAGCGAAACTGGTCAATGTGCCGCTTCCATGTTCTGCTGTTGTCTAGTGCGAGTCGGTATGACCGGGGCTCTGTGATTTGAGTAACTGTTGCTGGAAGCCATAATAGGTCCCCGGTAAGATTTTTTGCGAAGACTAAGTCGCCAATAGTAAAGGAGCAATATTTACTTGAGGAGTCAGGGGTTTTTCACAGGTATTAGTGGGGTATAGTCTATCTAGGTAGGAACACAATTTTCTACCCATGAGGAGTTCAGCTGGACTTTTGTTGGTGGTTGTGCTAGGGGTGATATGCTGAATTATTAACAGTGTGTTAAGTCTATATTGGACTTCCCCCATGTCCAGTTTGTCTAGGACCTCTTTAGTATAATGAAGCATGCGTTCAGCTCGTCCATTCGAAGCCGGATGAGCCGGCGCTGTCAGGGCATGTCAGATGCCCTGCACAGCCAGGTATTGCTCAAAGGCTAAAGCAGTAAACTGGGGACCATTGTCAGAGACTACTACATCTGGCAGTCCATCTGTAGCAAAAAGTCTGTTCAATTGTTTTATGACTGCTTCAGTAGTAGTGGATACCATAAGGATAACCTCTAACCAGTTGGAATAAGCGTCAACAATTATAAAATATATGTTCCCTTTCGTTGGTCCAGCAAAGTCAACATGGAGTCTCGACCATGGGCCTCTGGGAGTTTCCCATTCCAGGACTGGTGCAAGAGGGGGGGTAGGCCTTGATTTCTGGCAGTCATGGCATGTTGCCACCCATTTTTCAATGTCTTTGTCCAGCCCTGGCCACCAGATGTAACTCCTGGCCAGGGCTTTCATTTTTACTATGCCCGGGTGTCCCCCGTGCAACATGCACAACACTTCCTCCTGCAACTTTTTTGGAATTACCACCCTGTCTCCCCACAGTATACAGCCCTTTCCAATTGACAGTTCAGTCTGCCGGGTGTGAAAAGGTTTAAAAGTCTTGCCTCTATCCTCATCCGGCCAGCCCTTACCTACCCAGGATTCGAGCTGTCAGTGGTACTTTCACAGTAACTTTAGCGACGTCTGCTGCGGTTAGTGGTAGATTCGGCCATGTCTCGATCTGAAGAGTGGAGACAGTAGGAGTTGGGTTGCCTTCCTTGTCGGGCAGAGGGGAACGGCTCAAGGCATCCGCATGGGTGATGGTCTTTCCTGAGTGATGTATGAGTGTGTAATTGTATGCAGCGAGGAATTCTGACCACCTTGTCATTCTTGGCGATAGGATGTTTGGGGTTGGTTTGTTCCCTGCCAGGATCCCTAGCAGGGGTTTGTGGTCTGTGATAATAGAAAATGTCCTATCATATAGGTATTCATGGAATCTCTTGATGCCTGCTATGATGGCGAGGGCTTCTCAGTCAAGTTGGCTGTAGTTCCTTTCAGATTTTGACAGTGTTTTAGAATAGAAGGAGATTGGTGCTTCTCTGCCATCTGGTAACTGGTGGCTCAGTATGGCGCCGATTCCAAAAGGCGATGCATCACAGGTGACCGTCAGAGGCAGGGTGTTGCTGTACTGTATTAAAACGGTGTTGGATGTTAATAAGTCCTTAATGTTTTGAAATGCTGTTTATTCTTGGTGGCCCCAATTCCAGACAGTTTTTTTAATCTCATAGTTGATTTAATGGCTTTGCTATGGTTGCCTTTTGGGGCAGGAAGACATTGTAGAATTTAATGAGACCTAAGAACGCTTGTAAGTCTGCTTTGTTCTTCGGCCTGGGTAGTGGGGTGTATCCCTTGCTCATGTATAAGGTAGTCTAAAAATTCGACTTGATTGGAGGCTAGTTTACATTTTTCTCTTTTGATCTTAAGTCCGGCTTCCCTGAATCTTCGCAAGATTTCTCTCAGTCTATTTTCTAATTGGTGTTTATTTTTTGCTGATACTAATACATCATCAAAATAGGGAATGACTCCTTTTATTCCATTTAGAAGGCGCTCCATGAGGCTTTGGAAAATGCCTGGGGCAACACTAACACCAAATTGAAGTCTGTTACATTTGAATGCCCCTCTGTGTGTAACTATAGTCCGTGCCTCTGCAGTTTCAGGGTCAACCGGCAGCTGTTGATATGCTTGCACAAGATCAAGCTTCAAGAAAAATTTTCCTCTCCCTAATGAATGCAACAGGTGTTGGACTACCGGAACAGGGTATGCGCTTTGCTGGAGTGCATGATTTAGGGTAGCCTTATAGTCACCACAGATGCACACTGACCCATCTGGTTTGACAGGAGTCACGATGGGAGTTTCCCAGCTGGCATGGTCAATTGGTTCTAACACCCCTTGTGCGATGAGTTTGTTAAGCTGCTCATCTATTTTTTGGTTTTAAGGTAAAGGGAATGCGTCTGTCTTTGAGCCTGATGGGAGCTATCTTTAGGGTCTAGGCTGAATGCTATTGGGGTCCCCTTGTAGTTGCCTAGGGTCCCGTCGAATACATCCTGGAACTCTTCCAGAAGGCTCTCCTCCCAGTTGGTCTCAGCGACGCTGTTGATCCCGGTCACTCCAATTCCCAGGGGCGCGAACCATTCGATTCCCAGCAGGCTAGGGCGATCACGGTCGACGATTGTCAGAGGAAGTACTTCAGCATGGTTTTTGAATTCTATTAGGAAATGTCCAAGACCCACTACCAGGATTTGGTTTCCCTGGTAATCTTTGAGTATTCGGCTTTGCTGTTCCAGTTCTCTTTGCTTAATGTCTGGTATCAGATTTCTGATGGTTTTCCATAATACCATTGACAGGTATGATCCAGAGTCTACTTCCATCTCACAGGGCTTTCCTTCGATTTTCACATTTATTCGGACCTTTTTTGCATTTGCTGCCCTGGCATTTCCGATGATAATTGTTTGATGTGTTTCTTCTCTGTCGTTCATTCACCGGTTTCTGTTCTCTCAGCTCCATCAGCTTCCGGCTTGTCTCTCTGTTTCTGGGGGCGGGGTACTGCCATGTCTCTTTGGACTATAGCTCTTTTTGTTTCGGCAGACCCTTGCAATGTGCCCCCGTTTCTCACAAAATCTGCAAAGGGCATCCAGGAATCTGCATTCAGAGTGCGGGTGATCCCCTCCACACCAAGCACACTGGAATTCTCGCCTCCTTCCTCTTTTTTCCTGCCATTTTCTTTCCGACTGAAGCCTATGTATGCCTTCATTGTCATCATTGGTGTTGCTCGGGGAGTTGAGGTCTTCATGGTGGGCAGTCGCTGTGGGCTGTTTTTGGTTTCCTTCCCCTTTCTTTTCTCGGGGTTGGTTTGGTGGTTCTGGATTTGTTGAATTCATCTAGCGCATGGTGGCTGCGGATTTCTTGGCTCCTTCAGCAGCGGTGGCTTCTGGGATGGCCTCAGCCACTGTGATATTCGGTCTGTTTAGCAGCTTGCTTTGGAGCATAGCGTCCTTCAATCCCAGGACCACCAGGTCTCTCATGGCTTTGTCCATGTTCTGAAATTCGCAGGCTCCCCCGATATTTCTTAGGGCTGCTACTAAATCTCCGATGCTCTCGTCTTCTCGTTGGTCTCGTTTATAAAATTCATGCCTTTTGATCAGATTGGAGACCACAGGCGCATAATGGGCTTATAGCATTCGGTTTAATTCTGGCCATGCCATCTGCTTTATGTTCCACAGTTTGGCTAATGCCTTGGCCATTTTGAAAATGGCAGGGCCACAGTGTGTGAGGAATACAGCTCTCTTCCTCTGGTCAGTTATTTCTTGTAGCTCATTGCTTTCTAAGAACATCAGAATGCAGTCAATGTATGACCCCCAATCTTCTTCGGCTGGGTTGAACGGTGCGGACAGCGCATTGTTACCGGCCATCTTGGTTGCTTGGTTCTGGTTGCCGCGTGCTTCGGTCTCGCTCTTCTAGGACAATCCCATCCTCATCACCAGTGTTCCGTTTGGGTAATAAGGTACACGAGACCGGTATTCCAAACAGCTCTTTATTTAACAGTATAGTGACTTGTAGCCGAACATTTGCTGAAGCCACGGCAGCCCTTCTTATAGCAGCTGCTCACGGCTTGTGGCCAATGACAGCTCTTTAAGAATTCCTGCCACTAGGCAGGTCAATCAAAATGGTGCTTAATTGACCAACCCAAGAGTGGCCTGTTCGGCCAATCAGTTTTAGTTGTTTAGAGTCTTCTAATTTCCATACACAACAGCAACATTCTCATATGGATAAATAGGATCTGTTTGAATATTATGCAGTAGCATTTTCTAACACAGAGAAAATTCCTTTCAGTGTGGAACTACTGCAAAAAAACTGTCATGTTTCCCAGAACATACTTGCTAAAATAAATGTGGCAAATTATTCTAATTAAGATGGTTTGTCAATTTAAGTCAGAAGGTTTCACTAATAAAAGATGAAACACTCTATTTCTTGCTAAACTTGTTTTTGGGAGAAACTTCTTTAAGGGGAAAAATTATGCCTCTGCCTACCAGCATCCATCGGTATTCATCTGGCTAGAGTCCTGTCTGTGTGTTTTGAAATTGAAGCACTATTTGCTGCGTGAGCAAGGAGACAGTAAGGTGCCCCTGCATGGCTTAGCTCAACTGTTCTGTACTAAAGCTGGTTGCTGCTCTGAAACTAAAACTCCTCTCCTCTGCCTGTGTTTTGTATTTGGAACAGATTTCTTTTCAGGTGGGGAGGGGGAATAGAACTCCTTAGCATCAGAGCGTTGAAAGACTGTCAAAGTGCCTTTCTTTGAGGATTCGAATTTTTCCACTGGGAGAGTTCCGGCGCAAGGATACGGACAACTGCTTGAAAGCTGGATCTTTTTATTTTCAGGAAGGCGAGAGACAGCGCGGCTGCGTTCCTGGGGCTAGCTAGCTGACTTCGAATGGTAAGTCCCCAGTTTTTATACCTTTTTTCCCTTTTGTGTATGAATGTTCACTTAGTGTTTAATGTTTAATGTTTAGATATTAAAATCCTATCTGAATTTATTTTCCGCCGGAAGGCAAACTTCGCAATGTGCGGAAAATAAACTCAGTGGGATGGCTTGATTGTATTATCAGTTCTTTCCTCATCTCTTCTGGCTTTATAATGGTTTTTTTTCTATTTGTTTTGTTGTAATCTCCTGTCTGTTTCCTTTGTAATTTATTTTGTGTCTTTTGTCTGTTTGTTTTGCTGATTTGGCATGTCCTGTGTTTTGTCAGGGTTTTCTTTTCCTTGTTTCCCTAGCTTTCTTAATTACTTGGCTTTTGTCTAAGGGGCTTCATTTTAATATCTTTTATTTGATTTCTTTTCCTATGCAAGTTTGTTTTATGGCTGGCCTGATGTTCCCTTCGGGCTTTTCCTGCTTGGGTGACACCACTGCCCTCATGAAGTTCCTTTATCACAAGAGCATGTAAATAATAATAATATACAAAATACTAATGCTCAGATGGTCATTTTGAAAAATCCTTTCTTAGTGAGCACCTAGAAGTCAAGAGGAATATACATGCCATATTTCAAGTTTGTAGGGTTTACGGTTCTGAAGATTTTGTGATGACACGTGAGTGGTATTTCACTTTTATATATATCATTGCAGCCAAATGGGGATGTAATGTGTGCGGACAATATCTCATGGCACATATACAATATGTCTCTAAATCAGTTAGTATAATAAAATGAACAGAAAGTGAGTTAAAAACTTAATGGGAGCCCACCACCACCACCACCACAATAAAAGCAGACAATAAGGAGTTGTTAATGCACAATCATCAGGATTTTTGCAGCCCACAGGAGTTAGACCTAATAGCATGTTTTTACTGCTATGACATTAGGTGATTAAATTCAAGTTCATGGTGGTAAAAATCCTGTGGTGTAAATATTAAAAGGACATGAAGAAATCAGCATGAAGATGTCTCCTAACATAATGCTTTTGATTTATAAATTGTCATATGCCCACATGTATTAACAATGGTCTGGGCAGTTGGCATTAGTAACTTGATGAAGACTTCTTTTTGAACAATTCATTTAAATATTTATAGATAACATAAATACTTCCCACTACAGAGTTGCAAATATTTTAGTTCTATAAGCATCATGTTCTTAGCATATGTAGTTGAGGTGACCCAAAATAAAAGGTTAATTTGGGCCAAAGTTGATACTAAGATAATATCAGACTGCCTTAAGGCAGAGAATGCTACCAAATGTGCGGTATCTGCTATCCCGCATCAGATGGGCGTCTCATGACAGGGAG
>BLBF01000017.1:48487927-48500023 GCA_015471245.1 Laticauda colubrina | reverse complement strand
AGCCTTGGTTCATGCCTGCCTGCCAGCCTTGGTGCCTGCCTGCCTGCAAGCCTTCCTCCCAGCCTTGGTGCCTGCCTGCATACCAGCCTTCCTGCCAGCCTTGGTACCAGCCTGCCTGCCAGCTTTCCTGCCAGCCTTGGTGCCTGCCTGCCAGCCTTGGTGCCTGCCTGCCTGCCAGCCTTCCTGCCAGCCTTGGTTCCTGCCAGCCTCCCTGCCAGCCAGCAACCCCACAACCATGCGGAAGCACAGCAAGCCTCAGCCATCTGCTGCCATCCCATCCCCTGGCCCTCACTCTGGTTCTGCTGGGGCTTCTGCAGCACGGGCTCGCTCTTCTGAGGCTGGGGCTTCTGCTGCTTCTGCTTCAGGAGGAGCTGATGACAAGCACTCCAGCACCAGCCACCTCCACAGCACCTGCACCCTTCACCCCTGAGACTGAGCGACCAAGAGGAGTGCCAGAGACTCATTTTTGTCTTATAGCTTGTTGTTGATAAAGTCTATTTTTGATTCACACACTTGCTTCATTTCTTTTTTTTAATAAAGTCCTGCTGGAAACTTTTAGAAATGGTTTAAGCCTTTGTATGCTTGTGGGATGGGTTAAGATAGCAGTGGGATGGGTTGAGATAGCTGTGGAATGGACAGGGATACCTTTGGGATGGGTAATAGCTGTGGGATAGATAAACCTCCAGTGCAAGCATAGTGGGACTGTATGGTCCACCCTCCCAGATGCCACACCTATGGCCCTTTATTATCAATAACAATGTAACCATTGATCCACACATTTCAACATAAACACAACTCTTTATTAAATGCCCTGTTCATTGTCGGGCCACTCAACATACATTGCAAAATCTCATCAGTGTGATGAGACAGGCTCAAGAAAGCATCCATTAAGCACCTATCATCCTGTCTTGCCACTCCACTGCTCCAGCTGGGGAGTTGCACCAGTGTTTCAGGAGGTTGCGCTGCTTCTTCCCTTCACGTGAGGCTCTGTTGGGGCCTTGCACATCCTCAGTGTCTATCAGGTTTCACCCTTGCCTCCATTCCCCAGGCTCCATGTCCCCATTGCCTTGTTGGAGGTCCACGAGCCTGTTCTGCAACACTGGGTAGCGGGTGCACATGAGATTGTGCAGGATGCAGCAAGCTTCCACGATCCTCCTCACGGTCTCTGGACGATGCTGCATGGTGGTGAGAAGTACCTGGAACCTGTTGACCAGGATGCCAAAGGCGTTCTCCACCACCCGCCTTGCCCTGGACAGCCTGTAGTTGAAGATCCTCTCTTCACGGGTGAGGAGTCTGGAAGTGTAGGGCTTCATGAGGTAGGTTCTGAGGGAGAAGGCGTCATCCCCCACGATATAGTAGGGCACATCTTGCATGTCATTGGGCAGGGGGTCTGGATCTGGGAAGCCCATGATGAGGTTGCGTTCCAGCCCCTCCTTGAGGTGACTGGCGTTGTATACCTGGGCATCTGAAGATGAGCCGTTGCCTGAAGCATCAATGTACATGAACTTGTAGTCAGCATCGACCTGAGTTGGCTGGCGCTTTGCAGGCCACGTGCTTGCCATCAATGGCTCCAACGGTGTGGGGGAAGTTCCACCTCTGATACCACTGCTCTGCAACTTTCTTCCATCCTTCTTCAGTGGAGGGGCACTGGAGGAGCTCCTCCTTGTATTCTTCGATGATGGCCTGCACCACTTCTCTGATCACAATGCTGAAGGTGTTGTGTGGCACCCTCCAGCCGTACTGCATGCTCCTGTAGGTGGTCCCTGAGGCCAGGTGGCACAGAGTGAGTGCCACCTTGAGCCCAGGTTCCAGGCTGGGCCAGAAGTTGGTGTTTGCCTTGGTCAACCTGGGTGTCAGCCACTGCACAACTTCATCAAACAGGGCTGGAGGCATCCTCATGAAGTTTTGGAATGCATGAGTGTCTTCGTTCCTTAGCTCCACCATCAGCTTGTTGTCCAGTCCATCCTCTGCTCTTCTGGCGAACCATCTTCATACCCAGACGCTTCTTGGCCGCCCCTTTTTCTTCCCATAGTAGAGTTCACAGAGCCTGTAGATGGCTTCGCACTGTTTCAGAAGGATGGTGCCTGCCAAAAGGACTGTGTTATCATCCATGGTGGACATGACTGGATGCTGTGGAAGAGGAAGAGGCAGATGAAGGCTGCAGAGGTCTGCAGCAGGGCTGCTGGTCTGAAAGTGAGATCCAGATGTGTTGCTCCCCCTTTTTATAGGCAGTATAGGTGTCCCTTTGCATCCTCTAGGCATCCTCTAGGCATCCTCTAGACATCCTTAATATCCGAGATAGGTCCCCTCTGCAAAGGTTTTTTCCGTTTTAAATGCTTTGTTTCCATGCTGCATCCGCTAGGCATCCGTTCCACGTCTGTTCCGCTTCCTCCCTGCATCTGAGCGGATGCGAGTTGCGCGGATGCGGAACGGATGTCTTGCGGATATAGCGGATGCGTAACAGATGCAGAACGGATGCCCAGCGGATGCGTTGCGGATGCAGAACGGACAAATTGGATACATTTTCTGCGCAAAAGTTTTGAGCAGCTCAAAACTTTCTGAGCGGATGAAACGTCAATGAACGGATGCTGGATGGATAGAGAGGAAGCAAACGGAGGTAGTGAGTACATTGCGTTAACCAACGGATTTTGTCCATTTTATATCCTCTTTGCATCCGTTGGTGCAGTGTGACAGGGGCTTTAAATGCTGTTGACATTGTCATTTTATAACTTTGAGACCACAATTTTTGCCATTTCTCTAGATCAATCCCATATCCATTTTGATCAGGATGAATAAAACTGTTTAGATATTTTAAGTCTTTCTGCCAATATTGAAGCAAAAATTTTATAATCTGCTTTTAGTAAAGAAATGGGTCTATAATTCTTAATTTGTAATGGATCAGTCACTTCTTTTGGAATAAGTGTAATGTAGGATTCTGAGCATGTTTTAGGTATCCTCTTCTTTTACATAACTTCATTCATAACTTCTAAAAATGAAAGATTCAACGATTCTTGTAATGTTTTATAAAATTCTGCCGGAAATCCATCTGGGCCTGGTGTCTTTCCATTATTTTGCTTCTTTAGTGTTTCGGTTAACTCCATCATTGTTGTATTGCTTTCTAACATTGTTTCAATCTCTTTAGGTATCTGGGGTAGATTAGCATCCTGTAAATACTGTTTGACTCTTTCCTTGTCAATATTCTCTTGTGTGTATAATTTCTCATAATAATCTCGTATGGTTTCCTTTTTTTCTCTACTACCATAGCAGACTTGACCTTGATCATCTATTAGTTGCAAAATTTTCCTTGATTCTTTCTCCTTTCTCAGCATATGCTAACCGTCTTCCTGGTTTATTTGCATCCTCAAAATAATTCTGTTTGGCACTTCTAATTTTTTGTGCAAGCTCTTCTTTTTCTATTAAACCCATTTTATGTTTAATTGTATCCATTTTTAACTTGATATCCTTTTTCTGTGGCATTTTCTGTAACTCTTTTTCAAGTCCTTTACACTCATCCTCTAATGCCTTAGAGGCTAATCTTTTTGTGGTATTTCTTTTCCTTGTATAGTCTATTATCAAGCCTCTAGCATATGCCTTCATTGTATCCCATACATTCTGAATTGATGTATCTTCTTTTTTGTTTTCTCAAAAGAAGAGAGCCAGTTCTTTCTCCATCCACTGTGTAAAGTCTTTTTCCTTTAAAATAGTATTATTTTACATCCATCTAGATCTTTTCCTTTGTCCTTTCCATTTAATTGTCATTGGATTATGGTCTACCCAAGTACTTGTTTCAATATTTATTTCTTGAATATTAGTTAACAATTATGTTGACATCCATATCATATCTATTCTGGACCATGATAAATGTCTGTTTGAATAAAAAGTATATTGTTTAGTTTTAACATTTCTTTCTCTCCATGTATCTTTTAAGTTTATTTTGTCCACCATTTTAGAAAAAGATTTCGGGAGAGTCTTTCTGTTTTGCTTTGTTGTTTTTTGTGCTGTATAGTCTAGTTTATTATCTACAATTCCATTAAAATCTCCCATCAAAACTATATTGGCATAGTCCAGTTCTATTATTTTCATGTGTAATTTTTAATAAAATTCTTCTTGATTATCATTTGGGGCACAAATTGCAATCAGGAGTGCTTTGATATTATTGTCTATTATTTCCACCATTACTATTCTTCAATCATCAGCAGCATATATCAATTTCATTGGGGTAATATCTTTAATATACAAGGCCACTCCTCTTTTCTTGCATTGTGCTAATGAGGTAAATATTTTTCCTAATTTTGGCTGTCTCAGTAATTGTTCATGTTGCTTTTTAATATATACTTCTTGTAGGCAAATTAAATCAAATTTTAATTTCTCTAATATGTGAAAGATTTTTCTTCTTTTAACAGCTGAGTTAAGTCCATTTATATTGATTGTAATTTTTTTTTCTTCCATGATTAAATTTTGTAATTAGGTTTAACAGCTCTCATCTATCTTTGTTCGCATTGTTCCTTGGCTTCCTCCTTTCCACCTACTGCACCTTCTTCTTTTCTAGTCATCATTTGGTAGTCCTCTTGAAATTCAATTAGTGAAATTTCTTTTTCTGCCTCTTTCTCCTCTTTAAAAAATTCTGCGTAAAATGATTCAGCTTTTTCAATTGAGTCAATTCTATGTCTCTGTTCCTGCCATGTGATCATTAAACCTTCTGGAATCAGCCATCTATAATTCACCTCTTTTTTAAGTAGTATTTTGGTCAGAAATCGGTATTCTCTTCTCATCTCTCTCACTCTTTTGGGTACTTGTTTCAAGACCACAATCTTCTTATCTTTGTATTTCAATGTTTTCTCTCTTGCCACTTGCAATATTTGCGTTTTAATGGCTTTCTTTGTGAATCTGACATGAACTTCTCTTGGTAAACTATTTCTCATCGCATATCTTGTAAAGACTCGATAAACCTCATCTATTCCATCCATCATCTTCTCTTGAGTTATTTCCAAGTCTTCCACCAGAATTTCTGTCATTATCTCAGCTAAATTTTGTCCTTTTTCTTCCTCTATATTTTGAAATTTAAGATAGAATTCTGATCTGTCTATCTCCCATCTCAGCATACCACTTTTGTCTTGTTCAATCACAGTTAATCTGTTATCAATGTCTCCAATCTTCTTATCTCTTTGTTTACCTTCTTCTTCAATTTCTTGGAGCCTCTCATCATACTTCATCATCAATTGTTGGATATCAATTCTTTCTCAGCTTTGTCTGGTAAGGAAAAAACCGAGTACTTCCAAGCCTCTAGTTGGCAGTGCTACAAAATTTCTTTAGTTTTCACTTTACCCCTCTCCTTTTCCAGGCAAAATACAATAAGGATTAACTAAAAAAGAAAAAAATATTTAAAAAATAACTAAAAAGGAGTCTCTAGCTTAACATGTTATAGAATCAAAAAGGAGAGAAGAATAAATGACAAGAAAAAAAAGAAATCAGTCCAGTTTCAAAATATAAAATAATATATAAAAATCCAGCAATGAAGAAAAAAAAATTATTACTGTGACATCCTTGTTTAAAATTGCCACTTAATCACTTCTGTCAAAACTTTTACAGATTCTTTCTTTCCTTTAGGGCATCCTTTCAAATCTTAAAATATAAAAAAAGTTCTCACCAAACCGGCACACTCTCTCTTTCAGTTCTCTTCTGTCTTGGAGCTGTCCCAATTTCAGCAGCTTTAATGGCTGCCTCTTTGCCTTTGGCAAAAAGAGCTTCTCCTGGATATACCAGGGACTTTGCGATATCCCTGGGATCGACAGGACACGCTCTTTACGATCGCCATCTCTTCGGGATGGTTTAGATCCAGATGGACCATCCAGGAGCAAAGATATCGGCAGCGATCTCGGACCTCCAAGATCGCATGCCATATCGTCACAACGCCAGCTCCGCTTCTTCATAATTGTGTAGTTTTGATGGCCAGATCATGATATTTCATGATTTTTTTGTAGTTTCTTTTTTTTTTACTCTGGTGACTCCTGGTACAGAGATATCAATAAATTGTATGCTTTGGTTTTCAACGACTGTGATATCTGGCATGTTGTGTTCTGAATAATGATCTGTCTGTATTCGAAAATCTCACAAGATCTTCACCATTACAGCAGCCAATTCTTTAGCAGATGTTGGCTTTCATACACATTGGATTCTTTTTCTTATTATTTTTAAAAGGGATAATGGTTTTATTACACACAGAGAATGTATTTTAGCCTATCCAGATAGAGAACAGCTGGGGAAAACTCTTTTTGTTTCTAAATAAATCACTTTAGGAAAAAACAGTAACAGATATGATAGCTCAGTCTAGTAGTTTTCATGATCAATTATCCATGTCAATGGTTCCTACAGGAAGGAAGGAATGATTCCCCCTTAAGCAACAGGAAAATACAAAGAAAAAAACCTAGCCTAAAAATAGTCAATCTTTATCTCAAGCAATAAGTGCATATACTGATTCAGAGAGAAAAAAAGTAACAATGAAGAAAGCATTCATCAATAAATAATAAAATGAGGAAGACTGGAGAGAAAGGAGGTCAAATATTCTCATTGTTCTGAAAATGCTAGCCATTTCTCCAGCTCTGGAAGCTGCTCATGCAGGGTGAACTATCATCATCTTGCCTCAAATTATAAAAGAAGGTTGGTTATTTGATATTTGGTCTGGTGAAAATAGGTACCGATTACTGCAAGCAATCTTATTTACTGGGGCCTAGCTGAATATAATCAGTCTTTTCAAAAGTGTTTCAAAATTGATTGTGAAGAGATAAATGCAGATCTTGAAATGTCGACTGCATTTCCTTATTGGACTGTGTGAACTGCTTGCATCTTCTGTATATAATGGGCTTTTTCTGAAACGATTTTGTACACTTGTAACCTGTAGCTTAATATCTGCAGGATTCCATTTCTGTATTATTGTGTGCCAGAAAAAGGAATACTGTTGTCTTGTAAAATCTATGTTTGGCTCAAGGAACAAGCACAGAATCACAATATGATCTAGTGTCTTCAAATGTTTCCTGGCAGCGTAATTATGTATATTTCTAAGAAAATATGTCTCTATAATGCTTTCATCAGAACATTTCTCAGACTACGTATTGACTACATGACATTTTCCAGTGATCAGAATTTTTTCATAGATCATTTGTAATCTTCAAGAGAAAAATAATGCTGAACAAAAAAACAGCTTCCCCAGTATAATTTGTGATATCTGTAAATCTACAGTCCCAGTTCTCATCTGATTATTCATTCGTAATTTCCTGGGGCAGTTACTCAATATATGTATATAAATATATAATAGAATTATGCTTCTCTGGAAGATGACTTGTCCTTTGTGTATTATAATAACATCTGCATTAATATTCTTCTGAAAATTTGATTTTCATTTTGTGAATCTTTAAATTTTAAGAAGCTTCTACTTTTGTCAGCTGCTCTCAGGATATGTTAAAATATCTTTTGGTGATGTTTTTGAACTTACTACGATATTTGTCAACATTCAGCTTGAGTTTCCAAATCAAGTTTCAAGATAGCAAAAGAACTTCCTTGTGATTATTAATTCTAAAATTTAACTGAATCTTAAGAAGTCAGAGAAGCTGCAGATCACAGACTCAGGAAGGTAGAATATGCACATGTTGGTCAGCTTATAAGGAAGGTAATTTCCAGAACCTTTCTCCCTTCTCCTTGATACTGTTCCCCATTTTATTTCTCCTCCAAAGAAATGTATTGTATTAAACATAAATAGGTCCAATACCTTTAAAATAAGAATGATCAGAAAGAATGCACAGGTGATTTTTATACTACATTTAACCACACATCCGATATTAATATGAAAGATACTTACATTATACAAATGTGTGTGTGTATGTGTGTGTGTATGAACTTCTTTTATAGTATTGATCTATAACGATATTAATATTTACTCTATTGAGTCAGCAGGCACAATTCCCTTATCCTTCCTTGTGTACAATACAATCTTCACGTTTAGTACAGGAACATCTCCACAGATCATTTTCACCAATACATTGTTTTTTTGGTAAGGAAAGATAGATAGCTTTGATTAGCATACCCTGAACTCATATTCCATTGATTTATTTATAATTGGCTTACATATTTGAGATACAATCTTAGAAAGATGACTGAAGACTTACTATGTATTATGGATCTCTTTTATTACTATTGGCCATCATATGGAAAGAATCTTGATATATAGATTTGCATAAATATATATTTATATATATATTTAGATATATTTGCATAAATAGTACTAACATAAAAATTGAGCTATTTATTTGTGAAAATGTTTTATATACTATGGCTTAAGAGTGAATAATTCACACTTGATCCCATATACATTACTCATTATGATATTGAAAAACTGCATCCATTAAAGGTAGGTTTATCAGAAGCAATAACAATGATCAATATGCATTTTCCAGGTCAATGCTAATAATCTTATAAGATGTATTTCAATAACCTATTATCAAGACTTCATTGCAGGTAAATGAATTGGGTAAGTTATATCTTAACTGGTTAAATATATTATTTTGAAATTATTCCAAATTTCTTAAATCAATAAGTCTCTTTGATGATTTTGTGAAAATTTGCATTTGGTTTAAAGAGACAGCTTTAGGGAAAAAAGCAAGATTGGTGAGCATACAACCAATGTATTTTATTTTTGCTTATCCAAATCTAGCGTAACTATAAATGCAAATAAATGTTGAGAAAAATGAGAAGAAAAAGAAAGCTATATTGTTTTGAACAGAATGATGAAAAATAAAAGTTTAACATGCCAAAATAAAAATGCTGGTAAAATACTACCTGACCAGAGGCCATGTCACACTGCCCAACGGATGCATAGAGGACATAACGGAAGAGAAGAATGTTACATCCGTTGTATCCGCGCTAAAAAGGGGTGAAAATTTGCATAATTGGAGTGGATGAAACAGACGCGGGGAGGACGCAGGGTGGATGCAAAGCGGATGCGGAACGGAAGCCCAGCGGATGCAGAATGGATGGCGCGTTCGCAGGGCTTCCGGGGGGTCTCAGAAAAGCGGACGCAGAATGGAAAAAACAGATGCAGAACGGATGCACAGCAGATGAAGCGGATGCACAGCGGAAGCCTAGCGGATGCACAGCGGAAGCGGAACGGATGTCGTGCGGTAATTGCGCATGCGGGGGGGATGCATTGCGCAAGTCCCCCGGATATAAAGGGAAGCAGCTTGGAAGCAGGTCACCATTCAGAGGAAAGACCTGCTGCCGGACACTTTGAGTTCCTTGCCTGCCCTGCCTGCATGCCTGCCTCCAAGCCTGCCTCTAAGCCTGCCTCCCAGCCTGCCTCCCAGCCTCCTGGGCAGCCTCCCTGCCAGCCTGCCTTCCAGCCTCCATTCCAGCCTTGCTGGCAGTCTGCATTCCAGTCTCCCTGCCAGCCTGCCTTCCAGCCTCTCTGCCAGCCTCCCTGCCAGCCTGCCTTCCAGCCTCCCTGCCAGCATTGCTGCCAGCCTTCCTTCCAGCCTCCCTGCCAGCCAGTCTGCCTGCCAGCCTTGGTGCCTGCCTTCCTGCCAGCCTTCCTGCCAGCCTTCCTAACAGGCTTCCTGCCAGCCTTGGTGCCTGCCTTGGTGCCAGCCTTGGTGCCTGCCAGCCTTCCTGCCATCCTCCCTGCCAGCCAGCAACCCCACAACCATGGGGAAGAAGCGAAAGGCTCAGCAACCTGCCGCCATCCCTGGCAAGAGGGACAGGGCCACCCTCCCGCCCCATGTCTCTGACTCTGCTTCTGCTGGGGCTTCTGCTGCTTGGGCTCGCTCTTCTTTTGCTGGAGCTTCTGCTGTGGCTGCTCCTGGCAGTGGTGCTTCTGCTGCACACTCTGCTGAAGCTGCTCCTGGTCCTGCTGGTCCTGCTCATTCTGCTCGTGCTCCTGGTCTTGCTGGTCCTGCTGCTGGTGCTTACTCTGCTGCTGCTCATCCTGGTCTTGCTGCTGCTGCTGCTGCTGCTGATGATGATGATGATGATTCTGATTCTGATTCTGATTCTGATCCTGCTGTTGATTCTGCTGCTGCTGCTGATGATGATGATGATGCTGATTATGATCCTGCTGGTGATGTTTCTGATGATGATGATTCTGCTGCTGCTGCTGCTGCTGCTGTTGGTGTGGAGGAGCAGCCCCTACAACCTTGAAGTCCCTCTGATGAGGGCCCATATGGCCCTGCCAGAGGGAGGAAGAGTTGTTCGCGTCAACAGGAGAGGAGGCAGTACTTTATTGAGGAGGCGCACGAGGATGAGGTGCTGGAGTGGCTGATAGAGAACGACTATCTGTGGCGGAAGGGACACCAGCTGTACAGGGACACCAAGCAGAAGCAGGATGCTTGGAGAGAGAGGGCGGAGAGTCTGGGCTACACTTCGGAGGTGCTACTTGGCTGGTGGAAACATATGCACACCTGGTACGGGAAGCTGCACCGCAAAAAATCTGGCCAGGCCGCGGTCAAGCTGACGGACAGAGAGAACTACGTCATGGCGAGGTGCAGCTTCCTGGAGGGTGAGATCCGCCACCGAGCAGCACCAGGAGCCCATCTGTCTACCCTCACTCTCAGGCAGCCTGCTGGGAGCCAGTCCTCTGGCGGCCGAGAGTCAGTCCTTGTCTCCAGGCAGGTTTCGGGGGAGCGTGCCACGGCGGAGAACCCCCAGGCAGGTGTTGAAAGCTTGATGGAGAGCGAGGAGGACTCCCTGGTGAGGTGGGAAAAAGGAAACATCGAGTCCACTGCTGCCGAAGTCCCATCCACCCACACCACCGCCTCCACAGGAAGGCAGAGAGCCAGACCTCAGGAGGGGGAGAGCCACAAGGTCCTGGTGGAGATCAGGGACACCATCCGCACCAGCATAGGCCTCCTCTCTCAGCTGGTCCCCATTGAATCCTCCTCCTCCAACCGCAAGCCCTTCCTCAATTATTTGAACCAGACCCTGAAGGAGATGCCGGATCCTCAGTACCAGCTGGTGAAGGAGACGATCTCCACGCTGATTAACAACCCTCCATATCCAGAGGCACCTGCTACCACCCAGTCCAGGTCTGCTACTCCACCCCAGGTGATGTCCCTCCCATACCAAGGCTTCCAACAGCCCCTCACCTACCAGGGCTACAGCTACCCGGAGGTCCAGCAGCACAGGCAGCAGCCCTTCCCAGGCCAGGCACAGAGTCATCGGGCGGCACCGTTGCCAGCTGTTCCACTGATGCCACCGATGCCACCCACGACAATGATGCCACCCACAACATTGATGCCAGCCACGCCACAGATGCCACCCACGCCACTCCTCACCTCGCTGCACAGCAGGCAGTCCCACTACACTACTCCATCCTCCATCCCACAGCCAAGCCCGGCCTCAGTACATCTGTCCTCAGTACTGGGGCTGACACCCCATGGCATGGAGGAAGGACCTCTCAGCATCGCGGGGATGAGCCAGCTGTCCGACACCTTCCTCAACACACTGTCCCCTGTTGTCCTCTCGGGGCCAGGCACTCCATCAGCACCTCAGACCAGCACTGCAGCAGCACCCACCTCCAGAGCACCTGCACCCTAAAAATTAGACTGGGCACACACCTCCGAGTGACCAAGAGGAGTGCAAGAGACTGGCTGCCTGGATATTTTTGGACTTTATTTGGACACTTGACTTGGGTCATGTTTACTTTACAGGTTGTTATTAATAAAGTTTATCTTTGTTTCATACACTTGCTTCATTATTTTTTTTCTATAAAGTCTGGGTGGAAACTTTTAGAAATGGTTTAGCCTTTGCATGCTTGTGGGATGGGTAAGGATAGCTGTGGGATGGGCAGGGATACCTTTGGGATGGGTTAAGATAGCAGTGGGATGGGCAGGGATACCTTTGGGTTAAGATAGCTGTGGGGTGGGCAGGGATACCTTTGGGATGGGTTAAGATAGCTGTGGGATGGGAAGGGATTTCTGTGGGATGGGTTAAAATAGGTGTGGGATGGGCAGGGATACCTTTGGGATGGGTTAAGATAGCTGTGGGATGGGCAGGGATACCTTTGGGATGGGTTAAGATAGCTGTGGGATGGGAAGGGATACCTGTGGGTTAAGA
>BLBF01000017.1:48468477-48487917 GCA_015471245.1 Laticauda colubrina | reverse complement strand
GGTTAAGATAGCTGTGGGATGGGAAGGGATACCTGTGGGATGGGTTAAGATAGCTGTGGGATGGGAAGGGATACCTCTGGGTTAAGATAGCTGTGGGATGAGAAGGGATACCTGTGGGTTAAGATCGCTGTGGGATGGGCAGGGATACCTTTGGGATGGGTTAAGATAGCTGTGGGATGGGAAGGGATACCTGTGGGATGGGTTAAGATAGCTGTGGGATGGGAAGTGATACCTGTGGGTTAAAATAGCTGTGGGATGTGCAGGGATACCTTTGGGATGGGTTAAGATAGCTGTGGGATGGGCAGGGATAGCTTTGGGATGGGTTAAGATAGCTGTGGGATAGATAAACCTCCAGTGCAAGCATAGTGGGACTGTATGGTCCACCCTCCCAGGTGCCACCCCTATGGCCCTTATCAATTACAATGTAAGCATTGATCCACACATGTCAACATAAACACAACTCTTTATTAAACGCCCTGTTCATTGTAGGCCAACCAAACATACATGACCCAATCTCATCCGTGTGATGAGACAGGCTGAAGGAAGCATCCATTAAGCATCTACCATCCTGTCTTGCCACTCCAGCGCTCCAGCTGGGGAGTTGCACCAGTTTTTCAGAAGGTTGCACTGCTTCTTCGACTCACGTGAGGCTCTATTGGGCCCTTGCACATCCTCAGTGTCGATCAGGTTTCACCCTTGCCTCCATTCCCCAGGCTCCATGTCCCCATTGCCTTGCTGGAGGTCCACGAGCCTGTTCTGCAAGACTGGGTAGCGGGTGCGCATGAGATTGTGCAGGATGCAGCAAACTTCCACGATCCTCCTCATGCTCTGTGGGCGATGCTGCATGGTGTTGAGAAGTACCTGGAACCTGTCGGCCAGGATGCCAAAGGCGTTCTCCACCACCCGCCTTGCCCTGGACAGCCTGTAGTTGAAGATCCTCTCTTCACAGGTGAGGTATTTGGAGGTGTAGGGCTTCATGAGGTAGGTTGAGAGGGAGAAGGTGTCATCCCCCACAATGAAGTAGGGCACATCTTGCATGTCGTTGGGCAGGGGTTCTGGATCTGGGAAGCCCACCATGAGGTTACTTTCCAGCCCCTCCTTGAGGTGACTGTCGTTGTATACCTGGGCATCAGAAGATGAGCCGTTGCCTGAAACATTGATGTACATGAACTTGTAGTCAGCATCGACCATGGCGAAGAGGATGATGCTGAAGAAGCCCTTGTAATTGAAATAAGTGGACCCTGACTTGGCTGGAACCTTGCAGGCCACGTGCTTGCCATCGATGGCTCCAACGATGTGGGGTAAGTTCCACTTCTGATACCACTGCTCTGCAACTTTCTTCCATCCTTCTTCAGTGGTGGGGCACTGGAGGAGCTCCTCCTTGTATTCTTCGAGGATGGCCCACACCACTTCTCTGACCACAAAGCTGATGGTGCTGGGTGGCACCCTCCAGCAGTACTGCATGCTCCTGTAGGGGGTCCCTGAGGCCAGGTGGCGCAGAGTGAGTGCCACCCTGAGCCCAGGTTCCAGGCTGGGCGGGAAGTTGGTTTTTGTTTTGCTCAACCTGGTTGTCAGGTGCTGCAGAAGTTCATCAAACATGGCTGGAGGCATATTCATGAAGTTCTGGAACGCATGAGGGTCTTCGCTCCTGAGCTCCACCATCAGCTTGTCGTAAAGTTGGTTCTGTGCTCTTCTGGCGAACCATCTTTGGACCCAGACTTTTTTTGGGTGCCTCCTTTTCTTGCCGTAGTAGAGTTCACAGAGACTGTTGATGGTTTCGCAGTGATGCAGAAGGATGTTGGCTGCCAAAAGGATTTTGTCGCGATCCATGGTGGAGATGACTGGATGCTGTGGAAGAGCAAGAGTCAGATGAAGGCTGCAGAGGTCTGCACCGCTGGGCTGCTGGTCTGAAAGTGCGATGCAGACGAGTTGCTCCGCCTTTTTATAGGCAGTATAGGTGTCCCTTTGCATCCTCTAGGCATCCTCTAGGCATCCTCTAGGCATCCCCTAGGCATCCTTAATATCTGAAATAGGTCCCCTCTACGAACGTTTTTTCCGTTTTAAACACTTTGTTTCCGTGCTGCATCCGCTCGGCATCCGTTCTGCATCCGTTCTGCGTCCGTTCCGCTTCCTCCCTGCATCCGGGTGGATGGAGTTGCGCGGATCTGCAGCGGATGCCTAGCGGATATAGCGGAAGCGTAGCGGATGCATAATGGATGCGTAGCGGATGCAGAATGGACGAACTGGATACATTTTCTGCGCAAAAGTTTTAGGCAGCCTAAAACTTTTGGAGCGAATGAAACGTCAATAAACGGATGCTGGACGGATAGAGAGGAAGCAAAATGGAGGCAGTGAGTACATCGCATATTTTAGAATGGATGGCAAGGTTTTTTGTCCGTTTTGCTTCCTCTTTGCATCCGTTTTTGCAGTGTGACAGGGCCTTAATGGCAAATGTGTCACAGAATGAACTATGCTGATTTTATTCTCTTAAATTTGCTGATGAGATTTACTTAACAAATACCTTCCAACATACTGAAAAGACCAATGTTGATGTCAAATAACATTCAATAAATTGAATGGTCAATAAATTGTTATTCTTCTGACAAGTGAGGCTCTGCAATTCTTTCAAAAATGTTTTGAAAAAAGAAATTCTTCTGCAGTCTACATCTAAATTATTTGAGACATTTATTTTTATCTGTAGCTACTCTTAATAATTTTTGCATGAAGAATTTTTGCCTGAAAATATATTATGATAATGACAATGAATCTAAACAAGCTCACTTAGGAATTAATTTAGTTTACTTACATTGTTTTTATATAACTCAAGTTTATAAAATTAAATCAATAAATATAAATCCATGGAATAAATTGACTAATTTCACAATTTCAGTAATTCAAAAATTGCCAGAATGAAGGTACAATATAGTGGAATAAGTTTTGACTTTTTCAACAATAATTAGCCATGTGTAGACCTCAGAGCCAAAGTCTAGGACTGCATTTTGATAAAGTTTGTTAAATGTTGTTATAGGGACCATAACATTAACAGTATTTCAGACTCTATACATCTGATTCTATTTCAGGATGCTTTGTTTCTCCTTGTTCTTTGTAACAGTCAAGAGAATGGATCACGAGCTTACAATTTTATTATTATTTTATATTAGAGAACACTGTGACCCATTGGGTCATCCTTTGAGTGAAAGATAACATCGAGAAACAAGTAAAGTAATAACTAGCAGTCAATTTGGGTTTGTTAAAAACAGAGCATGCCAAACCAATTTCATTTCATTCTTCAACAAAGTGACTTAGTAGTAGTAGTAGACCAGCACAATAATATCGACATAATATATTTAGATTTCAGCAAGGCATTCGACAAAATAGACCACAACCTACTTCTTAGTAAGCTAGAAAAAAGTGGAATAGATAGCACCACCATGAGATGGACTCACAACTGGCTGGCAAACCACACTCAACGAGTAGTCTTTAATGGGTCTAAGTCTACATGGAGGGAAGTAAGCAGTGTGGTGCCACAAGGTTCCATTTTAGGCCCAGTACTCTTCAATATCTTCATTAATGACTTAGATGGGGGAATAGAAGGGAAACTTACCAAATTTGCAGATGATAATAAGCTGGCAGGAACAGCTAACACCCAAGCAGATAGGCTCAAGATCCAAATGGATCTTGACAGACTAGAACACTGGGCCATATCTAACAAAATGAAATTCAATGTAGAGAAAAGTAAAGTCCTACACTTAGGCAAGAAAAACCAAAAGTACACACATAGACTGGGTGAAACCAGGCTCAATAGCAGTAGCTGTGAGAGGGATCTTGTAGTCTTAGTGCACAACCAGCTAAATATGAGCCAGCTGTGTGCAGCAGCCACCAAAAAAGCTGATGCAATCCTAAATTGTATTAACAGAGGGATACAATCAAGATCAAGGGAAGTACTAATACCACTCTATAAAGTCTTCGTAAGACCACACCAAGAGTACTGCATCCAGTTTTGTTCACCACACTATAAAAGAGATGTTGAAACTCTTGAAAAAGCAAAGAGAAGAGCAACCAGAATGATTAGGGGACTTGAGACTAAAACATACAACAAAGGGTTGCAGGAACTGGGCTTGGCTAGTCTAGTAAAGAGAAGGACCAAGGGAGACATGATAGCAGTCTTCCAATATTTGAGGGGCTGCTACAGGGAGGAAGAGGTCAAGCTATTTTCTAAGGCTCCTGTAGGCCAGACAAGGAATAATGGATGGAAACTGAACAAGGAGAGATTTAACCTGGAAATAAGGAGAAACTTTCTGACAGTGAGAACAATCAACCAATGGAACAGCTTGCCCTCGGAAGTTGTGGGAGCACCATCGCTTGAGACTTTCAAGAAGAGATTGGACTGCTATCTGTCAGAAATGGTGTAGGGGCTCCAACTTGGGTGGGAGGTTGGACTAGATGACCTACAAGGTCCCTTCCAACTCTGATTATCTGTTAATCTGTTAAAAAAGATAGTGCAATGTGATGTGAACAAGACATTAAATTTTAGGCTGATCATATTTTTTATCTTGTTACTGGGCAGTCCCATGATCATCAAAGAAGTGTATATAGTATATTATAGATAGAAAAATAATTGTAGTCACAAGCAAACCTCATTTTTTTCTTTTAACAACTTGATGGCAATACAAATAGTCCTTGACTTATGACCACAATTGAGCACAACATTTCTGTTGTTAAGTGAGATATTTGTTAAGTGAGTTTTGCTTCATTTTCAACCTATCTTGCCGCAGTTGTTAAGTGAATTACTGCAGTTGATAAGTTAGTAACATATTTGTTAAATGAATCTGGCTTCCCCATTTATTTTGCTTGTTAAAAGGTAACAATGTGACCTTTTAACAAGATGATCACATGACCTTGGAACACAGCAATATTCATAAGTATGAATCAGTTGCCAAGCATCTAAATTTTGTTTACAAGATTATGGGGATATTACAAAAGTAAGGGTAAAAAACGGTCATGTCACTTTTTTCAGTGCCATTATAACTTTCAATGGTCACTAAATGAACTGTTGTAAGTCAAGGACTAGTATTACTTTACTGATCACTTGGATTGTTGCTTCCCTCATATGATATATCTAGTTTTGTTAATATATCTCTCACAGCATTAGAACTATTCTGTTTCTAATAGACATACCATATCATAGCAAAAATTAAAATTGGGAAAAGTAGCATTCAAACACAATGAAATCTATGTAGCATAACCAAGCTTTACACTAGGCAATTTTCCAGGACCAAGCTGACTGGATGTTAACTTGGAAACATGGTATGCATTTGCACATGTTCTTTGGAAATCACAGCAGAGGAATATAATCATGACATCAAATCCTGAATTCATTCTTATTTCCAGCTGTCTGCAAAGCTTTAGTATTCTATTTACTGAGCAAAGTGATTGTTTTAGGCATTCCCCAAAAGAAAACACCCAATCCCATTTTCTTCTGAAGTTTATGGAGATGGGGGAGATCTGAAGGGGTATGTTTGTGAATGGCAAAGTCTTACTTCAATTAATTAATTGAAATAAGAAAGTCATATATATACTCTCTTGTATTGTACTATTTTTTTCTAAGGCAAAAGAAGCTAATGATTCTGACTCTTTGAATAGTTATTTAGAATAATTTTGGCTAGGTTGGGGACAGAATTCCTATTCTATAAAATATCCTTTTCCTCAGATAAAAACAAAGTGATGTTCTAATTATTTTTTCCAGAAAGGAATAAGCAGGCGGGATGTATATTTTACTTTGCAAGATAGAAATTTATATTTTAACTTGGGTTTGTTTTTTTTAACATTCATTTTTCTTACAACATTTGAAGTTGGAATGAGAGCTTTACATAGATATAACCAGGACGGAGCTTTAAAAAAAAAGAAAATAGTAAATAGCCTTCTGATTTTAATTTTTTATTATTATAAAAATTCCTCAGCAAATAGGATATACACAATTGTCCCAGATATTTTTTAAAAATAAAATAAACCTATGAAGAACTTAATTATGAAGTTTTTAAATTTCAAATTACATAAATGAGCCAGTGTATTTATAATTGCTAATGATACACAAGAATCAGCAACAATGAAGGGTACAGGTTGCTGAAGAGAAGAATAAATTCCATCAGCTTATTTTTTTTTCTTCTGAACAGAGATTACAATGTAATATACCATTTATAATGATCCAACTATGATTTGAAGCACACATATATCACATTATCAAAGGGTTTCCCATAGACAAAACCATTTATTTTTCTCATTCAGTGTCTTCTGTTGCCTGCTAATTTTATTTGAAAGAACAAATTTCTATAACCCAGGTACCATGTTGCAATCTGAAGATTACCATTTAATTATACTCTGGCACTCCAATAGGCAATTTAGAAGCTTTTTAGTTATATTGCATGATTGTTGTTTAAGCAGAAACTTCCTAGAATTTCCTTTAACACTTTTCTTTTCAGATTCCACATAAAAAAATAAATAAGCACCATCATGCAGTTATATTTATTGTGCAAGCCAACCATTTTCCTGAAACCATTTTCCTCATTTTCCTGAAACAAAATTTGTGTTTAATTCACATAGAGGTCTTCACTATGCAAGACTTATTTTGAAATCTATAGATTTTATCTACTTAGAAAATAAAAACAGTTATGTGTCAGATAAATCCAGACAAATCTTATGAAAATTTTTCAGATTGGAAAAATTTTGAGCATTATTAAATATAGTTTTAAATTAATTTGGAAAACTAATTAATTGTCCTTTTTAAAAAATCTTCCTTTGTATGTATATAACTGAAAGTTGGTTTTATGATTTTTATGTTTTGTTTGTATGTTTGTTGTAAAAAATAAAAACTTTATAAAAAAAATTTTCTTTGCCTTTTTCTTTTCTTTTGAATTTATCCATAGAAAACATAGTTCTTTCTACTTGATTCAGACACTACTCTTCTTCCACCACACTTAAAGCTGGAAGTGAATCTTGAAATGCAGCCTAAGTATTCTTCTCAGTTTTGTTTTTAAAATATACAGTTAATTTATATAGCTATAACAAAACAAAAACATTGTTTGAGAAGGATTGATGGAGGGTGCACCATTTCTTCACTGACTTTCTCCTGAAAATTTTCCACAAGCAAAGACTTGTATTGAGAAAGATTGAAAAAATAGCAAGGATCATTAGCAATCATGTTGGTTCTTCTGTGTTCCTCATTGATTTGTGGGAAGCTGTTAGGGAACTTTGAAAATGGAGATAATGTCACCACAAGTCACCAAAACAGCATGGCAATACTACACTGACAAAATTCAAAAATGTCATTCCCTTGGAAGTAATGGGTCCCAGCATTCAGTAAATTAGCCCATTTGAGGTACCTTTGTTGATAAAGTTTTGTCCTGTGACATTTCATTTAACTGAAGGTTGCAAAGTATCAAACACACAAAACAGTTTTAGTATTGTGTATTTAGTATTGTGCATCAACCCATGTTGTCAAAGTAAAGGCAAGGAAATGTGGATAAGATCTTTTTTAGCAAAATTTAAAGGCAGAGCATACAGTATATAAAATGTTAGGATATTGAATTTAGTAGCTGGAACAGTAAAGTGTATAATAGGTCAGAACACACAGTTGTAGGTGATTGGTTAGAGAGTGCTGACTCATGCATGATGCAATCTACACAGTGGTGGGCTTCAAGTAATTTAACAACCAGCTCACCTAGTGACTAGTTGGGTGGGCGTGGCTTGGGGAGGTCATGTGACTGAGTGGGCATGGCCAACTCAACATCACTCATGGCAAGGTGGGGTGGTGCAGACGGGCCAATGCTGCAGAAACAGGGCAATTTTCTATTTACCATTCCGAGCCCCTTCTCCCACCCCTTGGGCTGACAAAATAAAAGCCCATTTAAAGATGTCACTGCCTGCTGAGCCTGGCTGGTGCATGCTGGCAAAAGGAAGCTAGGGGCATAAAAAGAGAAGGGCCAATGGAAATGCCCGATTTTCCACCTCCATTGGGCTGTCTGCGCCACACTTGATCGGGATGTCAAGTTGGAGAATCTCTCTTCCAGCTCACCAGTTTGGGCATTGGGAGCTCGAGGAGTAGATTGTGCCCTGAACTCCTACTCCAAGTCTGCTGCTCCAAGTCTGGAGCCTGGCTGCAGCCGACTATCAACCAATTTTCTTCCAGCACTCATACAAGAAACTCTGGAGGAGCTTAGTGGTAACATATTGCATGCTTTTCACTCCAGGCTGCCCTGGAAAATGCATGGCTGGGGGAGAGTGGTCCTCCTTAACAATCTCCAAACTGTTGCTGCTCTTCCAAGTCTGGGTTCCCTACATGAGTATTGGAAGAAAGGGAGTCTGATTGTGAGGGTGGGCTTTTCCGAGGCCAGTTATAGAGGGAAACAGTGAGTGCACCTTTCCTTCCTGAGAAAAAAGACTGAGCCTACCAGGTGCTTCTGGCCAGTCTCCTGGAGACTGGGCATGAAGAGATGATTGTGGCATCGTGCCTGGCTCCATGTTGCACAGAAAGCCCAGCAGGCAAGGCTTCTGGGTCCAGCAAACGGGTTGCGGGTGAGACTTCCTCCCCTCTCTTTTTTTGGGATATTTTCAAACAAAGGGTTGGGAACTTTAAGTGAGATGCGAGCTGCAGCCTTGTCCACCCCAGCCAGCAACTCTGGACTGGGCAGCAGCTTGTTTTTTTTTGGCTGACTGTGACCTTATCTTCCTCCCACAGCTGGTTGCAGAGGGGAAGGTGAGCCAAGGCTGAACCATCACCACTCGTCTCCCCCCCTCAGCCAGCATCTCGCCCTCCACTCGGATTCTATGCAGCTGCTTAGCCTCACCTGCCTGCGGGCAGAGATAACCAGGGAGCATGAGGTTATATAACCTGCATCACCCATCTGCCAGCCGCCCCTGCCCTTTCCTCTCCCACCAGCCTGCACACTTTGGATGAGTGTGGGCTGCTGCTGTCAGAACAGTGCAAGTACCATAGGCTGCTGGAAAGTAAGGCTGATGGCGGGGAAGGAAGATCTGCTCCAGGCTTGCTGCACTCAGCCGAAGGACCGTCTCAGTGGTGGTGCGGTCATGATGAGGCTCGGCAGCCTTTTGGGCTCTTCTTTGGGCTGCTACCTGCTTGCCCTCCACTCTGCCTTGGGTCCCACATCAAGTGCACAACAAAGGGACATACATGCCATTTCCAGGCTAGCCCAGTGGGCAGATGGGTGAGCAGGTGGCCCTAGGGGGAGACATTTTCTCTCATGCTTCCCACCTGGGCCTTGCAGATGCTGAACCTTGCCATGTCCCCACCCCAGTGACCCTTTGGCTGGGCGCAGCAAGTCCAGAGCAGATCTTCTTTCCACCATCAGCCTTACTTTCTAGGAGTCCATGGGGCTTACACCATTCTCACAGTGGTGGCCCATAATCATCCAAAGTGTATGGGCCAGAGAGTGAGGAGGAACAGGGGTGGCTTGCAGAGGGGTGAGATACAGGCTGGGGGGGGATCCAACTGGTGATGGCACAGCTTCGATCACCTTCCCCTCTGCCACCAGCCACAGGAGGAAGGTAAGGTCACAGTACAAAAAAGAGGCAGTCATGGGGGAAGAAGCAGAGAAAACACAGGGCTTCTGAAGGAGGGGAAACAGTTGGGGTAGAGGTAAGCGAACCAATTTTGTGGGTGTTGATGGTGGGGAGATGTGTCCCTTTAGAAAGGCAGGAAGGCATGAACTGGCACATTTCCCCAATCCGAGGCATAGGGTAAGCGGGAAGCCCGTAGAGGCATAGGGCAAGCGGGAAACCCAGGGCAAAGGGTGAGTGGGAGGTATCTGCCAGTAGGCCCCGGGGAAGACCAGAGGCAGGAACTGGTGCCTTACCTTCTTAGGCAGCTGTGGTGAGCAGAATGGGTAAGGTATGGAGATCAGCTGGGACCCTGGCCTGCATGGTAAACTGCAACACAAAAGCAAATCAGGATCTAAATTTCCCTTAGGCAATTCTGTTAGAATAAAGGACTTAGAACCCTCAGTCTGATGTTGAATGGGCCAATCTACAGGTGCAAAGATGTGAAAATTGTCATCCTGGGAAGGATATAAGGAACTGTTCCCAAGCACTGGTCTCTGGAGGCTTCAGAGCTGAAACAAAACAAATGACCCTCCCCCCTTATACATTCTCCAAAAGTGAATCAAAGCACAGGGCAGATAGGGGTCAGAGCTAGGGTTATAAACTTAGGGATTACAGGACATTTAGGAAACAAGAAGAAGGCAATAAGTGAATAAATGATCCAGCCCCTCCACCCAGAAAAGGCAGTATCATGATAGGCATCTGACAGGTTTTTTTTATTTTTTATTTTCTTTATTTTATTTTGTCAAGAGATAATAAGATAACAGGTATACATATAAACATAGTTAGTATTCAACTTTGTTCGGGAATTTTCCCACGTCATTATAGTTGTGCTTTTAAAGTTGTAGCAATGTTTCGGCAGAATCTCATCTGCCATCATCAGGCTTCTATATAGTGTTCATCTGTGAGTCAGACTTTCACAGCCGTTTCCGTTTTTAATTTGGTGCTAGCCTACGCTGTGCCAGAATGGTTTTTTCTTCATCCTGATTGGTTGGGAGTCTTGGTCTATGTTTATTGGTCTTGGAGTTTGCTGTGTTCTGCTTGCTTGGTGTTTCTAATATCTTCTGTCTGTTTTGTAGCTTTTTTTTGTCTTGATTGGCTGGCAATCAAGAAAATAAACATAGTTATGAATACATGAAATGGATACATATAAGAAAAACAAAAAGAAACAATAGGATGGGGTGGTAGGCACGTTGGTGCATTTACGCAGGCCGCCAACAGACCACATTATCACACTACTAACTAGAGCACACAGAAAATTTGCTAACCCTATACTTGAATACAGTTCATCAGTCTGGAACCCGCATTATGTATCTGATATTAATACAGTTGAGAAAGTCCAGAAATATTTCACAAGAGTTCTCCAGTCCTCTGCTCATTGCAGAATACCTTATGCCACCAGACTTGAAATTCTAGACCTAGAAAATCTAGAAATACACCGCCTTCAGTCCGATCAAAGTATAGCATATAAAATCATACATTGCAATATCCTACCTGTCAATGAATACTTCAGCTTCGACCATAATAATACAAGAGCAAACAATAGATACAAACTCAAGGTTAATCACACCAAACTTGATTGTAAGAAATACCACTTCAGCAACAGAGTGAACAATGTCTGGAATATTCTACCTGATTCTGTGGTTTCTTCCCCAAACCTCAAAAACTTTAACCTTTGACTGTCTACTATTGACCTCACCTCTTTCCTAAGAGTTTGACAGTCCTGCTCTAGACTATTCAATACAAGTTCAATGTTGTGTTTAAACCTAGGGAAGCTAGACCTGCTAGCATCTGAGCAATTAATGGAAAGTCACTTTATCATGGTATCTCAGGGTTTACTCCATCCAACTTTTGTAATTATTCTTTTTTCATTTGTTAGAAAACATAAGAAATTACTTTCAGCAGTTATAATGATTAATACCCAGAGCTTTTTCCTTTAGCTGCTTCAATGAATTAACCAAAGTATATAGTACAAATAATTAGTATTGTCATCGAATCCACCACTATCTTTTTATGTATTTATCCAATTTATATACCTGACTATAAAGACTTCTGTCTGGCTGAGAAATTGTACTTTTATCAGTTGCTTACTCATCTTTATGAAACAATTTATATATTTAAAAAAAGGTTGGGAGATACTTTATGTGAAGTCTGTGAAACTTTGCCCATGTCAGCCTTTCTTATCTGGTGTTTTCCAGATGAACTGTCAATACTTCAGAAAGACAAGGATGATCTGGTGCATTTTATTTTCCATTTACATATTTTCCCTACAAAGCAAAAGATGAGCATGTGACAGGTTCACCTTTGAATGGCTTCTAAAGATATATGCATGAACACAGATAGACAGACAGACAGACACATACACACAGACACACACAACATACACATACACACAGAAGATCTAACTGCACAGTTGAGAATTTTAACAGAGCTTGTGTCTATTACTCCAATCTTCATCTACATTGCTGTTGATCTTCCTTTGGCAACTTAGGGTTGTTTGATTCTACTGTAGTGCTGTGATGTACCTTGACTTTTTCCTCCTATCGAGTTGCTCCTGTGGCCTCCAATCTGTCTTCTTCCCTCTCCAATTTTACAATACACAAATTAGATTAATCTGGAAGAAACAATAAATTTGCAAAGAAGGTAAAGCAAGACTTAGAATTATCCCAATGGGATGGAATTGAATTAAAATTAACCCAGTGAAATAGGATAACATTCATGTAAACATTATTTAAATAAGAAATGTTTTGTGCTCATCAGAAACTCCCAGATTGGGCAACTTTAGAAATATAACTTCTTTTTGCATTTTTAAGGTTTTTGAGATGGTATTGTTGGAAGAAATGTCCATCTGGATTCGATTCCAAGTGGGGAAGACACTGGAAACATGGTGGCTAATTGGAAGGATTTTTTTTAAATTAATTTTGATTATGCTGTTTCACTATTACACACCTCTTGTACATTCTTAACAACTCTATGACATCAATATTTTCACTTATATCTACATACATACATATAATCTTTTAATTCTTATTTCTTTTGTCTAAGCAACTATACTTACTTATCCCATACTGTATAATATTCTGATTCCTCCCTATCTTGCTGTTCCAATGTAAGTTTAAACAATCTCTGCACAGTCCAACACTTTCTTTAAGGCCGTGTCACACTGCCCAAACAGATGCAAAAAGGACACAACGGAAGAGAAAAATGTTACATCCGTTGTATCCGCGCTCAAAAGGGGCAAAAATTTGCATCATTGGAGCGGACAAAATGGACGCAGGGAGGACGCAGGGCGGATGCAAAGTGGATGCGGAACGGAAGCCCAGCGGATGGAAGCGGATGGCGCATCCGTTAGGCTTCCGGGGGGCCTCAGCAAAGCGGACGCAGAATGGAAACAATGGATGCAGAACGGATGCACAGCAGATAAAGCGGATGCACAGCGGAAGCCCAGCGGATACACAGCGGAAGCCTAACGGATGCCTGGTGTTAATTGTGCATGCGGGGGGGATGCATTGCGCAAGCCCCCCGGATATAAAGGGAAGCAGCTCACACGTGGCCAGCATTCCGAGGAAAGACCTGCTGCTGGATACCTCGATTTCTTGCCTGCATGTCTGCCTGCAAGCCTTGCTGCCAGCCTGCCTCCAAGCCTGCCTCCCAGCCTGGCTCCCAGCCTCCTGGGAAGCCTCCCTGCCAGCCTTGCTGCCAGCCTGCCTTCCAGCCTCCCTGCCAGCCAGTCTGTCTGCCAGCCTTGGTGCCTGCCTTCCTGCCAGGCTTTCTGCCAGGCTTCCTAACAGGCTTCCTGCCAGCCTTCCTGCCAGACTTCCTGCCAGCCTTGGTGCCTGCCAGCCTCCCTGCCAACCAGCAACCCCACAACCATGGGGAAGAAGCGAAAGTCTCAGCAACCTGCCGCCATCCCTGGCAAGAGGGACAGGGCCACCCTCCCGCCCCATGTCCCTGACTCATCTTCTGCTGGGGCTTCTGCTGCTTGGGCTCGCTCTTCTGTTGCCGGAGCTTCTGCTGTAGCTGCTCCTGGTGGTGGTGCTTCTGCTGCGTACTCTGCTGAAGTTGCTCCTGGCAGTGGTGCTTCTGCTGCTGCGTACTCTGCTGAAGCTGCTCCTGGTCCTGCTGGTCCTGCTCATTCTGCTCGTGTTCCTGGTCTTGCTGACCCTGCTGCTGGTGCTTACTCTGCTGCTGCTGATTCTGGTCTTGCCGCTGCTGCTGCTGCTGATCCTGCTGCTGCTGCTTATGATCCTGCTGGTGATTATGCTGCTGCTGCTGCTGATGATGATGATGATCATGATCCTGCTGGTGATGCTGCTGCTGCTGCTGCTGCTGCTGATGATGATGATGATGATGCTGTTGGTGTGGAGGAGCAGCCCCTACAACCTGGAAGCCCCTCTGATGAGGGCCCATCTGGTCCTGCCAAAGGGAGGAAGAGGCATATGCAACAACGGGAGAGGAGGCAGTACTACATTGAGGAAGTGCACGAGGATGAGGTGCTGGGGTGGCTGATAGAGAACGACTATCTGTGGCAGAAGGGACACCGGCTGTTCAGGGACACCAAGCGGAAGCAGGCTGCTTGGAGAGAGAGGGCGGAGAGTATGGGCTACACTTCGGAGGTGCTCCTCGGCTGGTGGAAGCACATGCACACCTGGTACGGGAAGCTGCACCACAAAAAATCTGGCCAGGCCACGGTTAAGCTGATGGAACGAGAGAACTATGTCATGGCCAAGTGCAGCTTCCTGGACGGTGAGGTCCGCCACCGAGGAGCACCAGGAGCCCAAATCTCTACCCTCTCTCTCTGGCAGCCTGCTGCGAGCCAGTCCTCTGGCAGCCGAGAGTCAGTCCCTGTCTCCATGCAGGTATCTGTGGAGCGTGCCACGGCGGAGAACCCCCGGGCAGGTGTTGTAAGCGTGGTGGAGAGCGAGGAGGACTCCCTGGTGTGGTGGGAGAAAGGAGATATTGAGTCCACCGCTGCCGCATCCACCCACACCTCCGCCTCCACAGTAAGGCAGAGAGCCGGACCGCAGGAGGGGCAGAGCCACAAGGTCCTGGTGGAGATCAGGGACACCATCCACACCAGCATAGGTCTCCTCTCTCAGCTGGTCCCCATCGAATCCTCCTCCTCCAACTGCAAGCCCTTCCTCAATTATGTCAACCAGACCCTCAAGGAGATGGCAGATCCCCAGTACCAGGTGGTGAAGGAGAGGATCACCACGCTGCTTAACAACCCTCCAGACCCAGAGGCACCTGCTCCCACCCAGTCCAGGTCTGCTCCTCCACCCCAGGTGATGTCCCTTCCATACCAAGGCTTCCCACAGCCCCTCACCTACCAGGACTACAGCTACCCAGAGGTCCAGCAGCACAGACAGCAGCCCTTACAAATACAGGCACAGAGTCATCGGGTGACACCGTTGCCACCGGTTCCAATGATGCCACCAATGCCAACCACGACAGTCCTCACCCCGCTGCAGAGCAGGCAGCCCCACTACACTGCTCCTTCCTCCATCCCACAGCCAAGCCCGGCCTCAGTACATCTGTCCTCAGTACTGGGGCTGACACCCCATGGCATGGAGGAAGGACCTCTCAGCATCACGGAGCTGAGCCAGCTGTCCGACACCTTCCTCAACACACCGTCCCGTTGTCCTCTCGGGGCTAGGCACTCCAATAACACCTCAGATCAGCACTGCAGCAGCACCCACCTCCACAGCACCTGCTCCCTAACACCTTAGATTGGGCACACACCTCCGAGTGACCAAGAGGAGTGCAAGAGACTGGCTGCCTGGATATTTGTGGACTTTATTTGGACACTTGACTTGGATCATGTTTATTTTACAGCTTGTTATTAATAAAGTTTATCTTTGTTTCACACAGTTGCTTCATTAATTTTTTTCTATGAAGTCTGGGTGTAAACTTTTAGAAATGGTTTAGCCTTTGCATGCTTGTGGGATGGGTTAAGATAGCAGTGGGGTGGGCAGGGATACCTTTGGGATGGGAAGGGATACCTGTGGGATGGGAAGGGATACCTGTGGGATGGGAAGGGATACCTGTGGGATGGGCAGGGATACCTATGGGATGGGTAATAGTTGTGGGATAGATAAACCTCCAGTGCAAGCATAGTGGGACTGTATGGTCCACCCTCCCAGGTGCCACCCCAATGGCCCTTCATTATCAATTACAATGTAAGCATTGATCCACACATGTCAACATAAACACAACTCTTTATTAAACGCCCTGTTCATTGTAGGCCAACCAAACATACATGGCCCAATCTCATCTTTGTGATGAGACAGGCTGAAGGAAGAATCCATTAAGCATCTACCATCCTGTCTTGCCATTCCACCGCTCCAGCTGGGGAGTTGCACCAGTGTTTCAGGAGGTTGCGCTGCTTCTTTGCCTCATGTGAGGCTCTGTTGGGCCCTTGCACATCCTCAGTGTCAATCAGGTTTTCCCCTTGCCTCCATTCCCCAGGCTCCATGTCCCCATTGCCTTGCTGGAGGTCCACGAGCCTGTTCTGCAAGACTGGCTAGCGGGTGCGCATGAGATTGTGCAGGATGCAGCAAGCTTCCATGATCCTCCTCATGGTCTCTGGGCAATGCTGCACGTTGGTGAGAAGTACCTGGAACCTGTTGGCCAGGATGCCAAACGAGTTCTCCACCACCCGCCTTGCCCTGGACAGCCTGTAGTTGAAGATCCTCTCTTCACGGGTGAGGTATTTGGAGGTGTAGGGCTTCATGAGGTAGGTTCTGAGGGAGAAGGCGTCATCCCTCATGATGAAGTAGGGTACATCTTGCGTGTTGTTGGGCAGCGGGTCTGGATCTGGGAAGCCCACCATGAGATTGCTTTCCAGCCCCTCCTTGAGGTGACTGTCGTTGTATACCTGGGCATCTGAAGATGAGCCATTGCCTGAAACATCGATGTACATGAACTTGTAGTCAGCATTGACCATGGCGAAGAGGATGATGCTGAAGAAACCCTTGTAGTTGTGATAAGTGGACCCCAACTTGGCTGGAGCTTTGTAGGCCACATGCTTGCCATCGATGGTTCCAATGGTGTGTGGGAAGTTCCACTTCTGATACCACTGCTCTGCAACTTTCTTCCATCCTTCTTCAGTGGAGGGGCACTGGAGGAGCTCCTCCTTGTATTCTTCGATGATGGCCTGCACCACTTCTCTGACCACAATGCTGATGGTGCTGGGTGGCACCCTCCAGCCGTACTGCATGCTCCTGTAGGTGGTCCCTGAGGCCAGGTGGCGCAGAGTGAGTGTCACCTTGACAGAGTGAGTGTCACCAGGCTGGGCGGGAAGTTGGTGTTTGCCTTGGTCAACCTGGGTGTCAGGCGCTGCACAACTTCGTCAAACATGGCTGGAGGCATCCTCATGAAGTTCTGGAACGCCCAAGGGTCTTCGCTCCTGAGTTCCACCATCAGCTTGTCATAAAGTACGTACTGTGCTCTTCTGGCGAACCATCTTCGGAGCCAGACTTTTTTTGGGTGCCTCCTTTTCTTCCCGTAGTACTGCTCACAGAGACTGTAGATGGTTTCGCAGTGTTGCAGAAGGATGTTGGCTGCCGAAAGGATTTTGTCGCAATCCACGGTGGACATGACTGGATGCTGTGGAAGAGCAAGAGTCAGATGAAGGCTGCAGAGGTCTGCACCGCTGGGCTGCTGGTCTGAAAGTGCGATGCAGACGAGTTGCTCCCCCTTTTTATAGGCAGTATAGGTTTTCCGCTAGGCATCCTCTAGGCATCCTCTAGACATCCTTAATAGCCGAGATAGGTCCCCTCTGCGAACGTTTTTTCCATTTTAAACGCTTTGTTTCCGTTCTGCATCCATTCTGAATCCGTTCTGCATCCGTTCTGCGTCCGTTCCGCATCTGTTCCACTTCCTCCCTGCGTCCGGGTGGATGCGAGTTGCGCGTATAAGCAGCGGATGCCTAGCGGATATAGCGGATGCATAACGGATGCATAATGGATGCGTAGTGGATGCGTAGCGGATGCAGAACGGACGAACTGGATACATTTTCCGTGCAAAAGTTTTAAGCAGCCTGAAACTTTTTGAGCGGATGAAACATCCATAAACGGATGCTGGACAGATAGAGAGGAAGCAAAATGGAGGCAGTGAGTACATCGCGTTTTCGAACGGATGGCAAGGTTTTTTGTCTGTTTTACATCCTCTTTGCATCCGTTGGTGCAGTGTGACAGGGGCTTTACTACCATACCTTTGGAAGGGGTACTGTCCAGTTTCCAATTCTGTGCACAGGCAATTCTTGCCACTGTCACAATATGTACCACAATATATTTGATTTTTTAATCAAATTCTCCTCTAATTATTCCAAACAGAAACATTTCAGATTTGAGTTCAATTTGAAGACCTATAATTTCCTGTAGAAAATTTTTAATTTTAACCTAATATTGCCTTCCTTGGGGACACAACTACTGTGTTTTTCACAAAATAAGGCCGGGCCTTATTTTTTTTGACCCCTGAAAAAATGGCTATGCCGTCTTTTTGGGGGTGACTTAATTTCCTCCCCCACCTCGAGTGGCCCATATGCACATACCTTGCTGCGAAGCTGCTTCTATCGGCTGATGAAAGCTCCCCAAAGGCAGAGTCCCTAGCTGCTTCAGGTTATGGCATGGCTGCCCATGTCCACTCGCCTTTAGGCAGTCTCTTTCAGATGATGGAAGCTCCCCAAATGCAGTTGCCAGCCACTTCAATCAGCCAGTAGAAGTGGCCTCGGGATGAGCGCATGCACACACACTCCCCTCACTGCGAAGCCTCTTCTATCAGCAGATGAAAGCTCCCTTGAAGGCAGAGTCCCCAGCCGCTTCAGGGTGTGGTGTGGCTACCCATGTCCCCTCACCTTTAGGCAGTCTCCTTCGGGTGAAGGAAACTCCCCAAATGGAGTCACCAGCCACTTCGATCCGCCGGTAGAAGCAGCCTCGGGGCGAGCACGCACACACACACACACACACACTCTCCCCTTGTCGCAAGGCTGCTTCTACCAGCCAATCGAGGTAGTTGGTGACTGCATTTGGGGAGTTTCCATCGCCCGAAAGAGACTGCCTAAAGGTGAGGGGACACGGGCAGCCCTGCCTCACCCTGAAGTGGCTGGGGACTCTGCCTTCAAGGGAGCTTTCGCCTCCTGAATGAAGTGGCTTCGTGGCGAGGGGAGTGTATGTGTGTGCACTCGCCCCGAGGCTGCTTCTAACGGCTGATCGAGGTGGCTGGTGACTGCATTTGGGGAGCTTCCATCGCCTGAAAGAAACTGCCTAAAGGCGAGTGGTAATGGGCAGCCATGCCACACCCTGAAGCGGCTGGGGACTCTGCCTTTAAGGGAGCTTTCATCTGCCGATAGAAGCGGCCTTGTGGTGAGAGTAGTGTGTGTCCGCTCCCCCCAGGGCCATTTCTACCGGCTGATCAAAGTGGCTGGTGACTGCACTTGGGGAGCTTCCATTGTCCGAAAGAGACTGCCTAAAGGTGAGCGGACATGGGCAGCCACCCCTCACCCTGAAGCAGCTGGGGACTCTGCCTTTAAGGGAGCTGTCATCTGCCGATAGAAGTGGCCTTGTGGTGAGGGGATTGTGTGTGCGCGCTCGCCCCGAGGCTGCTTCTAACGGCTAATCGAGGTGGCTGGTAACTGCACTTGGGGAGCTTACATCACCTGAAAGAGACTGCCTAAAGGTGAGGGGACACGGGTAGCCATGCTACTCCCTGAAGTGGCTGGGGACTCTGCCTTCAAGGGAGCTTTCATCTGCTGATAGAAGCAGCCTTGCGGTGAGGGGAGTGCGTGTGTGCTCCCCCCGAGGTGAGGGGAGTGTATGTGTGCTCCCC
>BLBF01000017.1:48427433-48457180 GCA_015471245.1 Laticauda colubrina | reverse complement strand
TCCAAATGATTGACAGTCTGGTGGAATCATCTCTTCTATTCATGCTGTCAGGTCTTTTTTCAATCTCTATGGCCTCTCTGATGATTCTGTGGTTGGGGTTTTATATAGTGGCTAGGGTTTTAGTGCCATTGAAGTTGATGTTGTGACCTGTGGTTTTCATGTGTTGGACTAGTGAGGAGGTGTGTTCCAGCTTTTTTACTGCATTTTTGTGTTCATCTAGGCGGGTACTTATTCTTCTATAGAATATTCTTCTATATATATATATTGGATTAATATTTAACTTTCTAAACCTTAGAATATTTGAGCATTTAAGAAATAGAAATAAGATTTGTCTGGGACTATCTATAATAGAAAACTCTTATTTAACAATATATATCTATATTAATATGTATACTATATTCAGAGGAGAAGACAATATAACCTTACTAGGGATAGTTGGTGGATTGGAGAGAGCTTCTACAAATAGCTAAAATGGCAACAATAACTACAAATGTAAAATCAGGGAAGAAACCTACAACAATGACATCTTCAGCTCTGGGACAGAGATCATTTGATGCAATGTTACTGGTGGAAAAGACAAATTCTGCCCAAAGTTTGCAGGCAGTACAGTCAACACTTGCTATGATGCAGGAAATGATGGTAAAAACCCATGAACTGATAGCGAGGAATCATGAAGATATGAAATTGGAAATGAGAACAGAAATAGGAGGAGTGAAGAACGAGATACAAAATTTGGATAGTAAAATTGGAAAGATGCAGGAGACAATGAAAAAAAATGAACAAAAATTAAACACAGTAGAAGCAAGAACTTGAGGTGGTGAAAAAGAGATTAGAGGAATCGGAACAAAATTGGAAAGTCTTATATTGTGAACTTCGGTATTCTGTAGTGCATATAGAATTAGAAAAAGCATTTTATTTGAGATTCCAGAACGTTGTTGAAGATAAAAAGGAAGATCTACATGAAATAATGGCAAATCTGATAGCAACAGCCCTACAGAAAGACAAACAAGAAATTGAGAATGACATCGATGAGGTCTACAGAGTATATATGCATTACGCCCGAAGACACAGACTACCCCGAGAAGTCCACATCAAATTCACGAGAAAGACAATACAAGACATGCTATATGGCAAGACCAGAGATGAGCAATTGCCATATAAAGATCATGAAGTGGTAACGTTGAAGCAAATACCTAGGAGAGTAAGGAGCAAAGAAGGGGCTAACAGTTTTTGTCATCTCAGTTAATTAAGATATATCGTTCAGATGGCTCCCCCCTGAAGGGCTCCTAGTAGCATGGCAGAATAAAAAATATAAAATCGATATAATAGAAAAATCACATCAATTTAGTGAACAATATCTGGGACTTGAGGAAGAACGTGAAAGTGGAGAAGATTCAAATACAAGAAGTCAGGAAGAACAACTCTCTGAAGAGAAAGAACTTGCATCACAGTCAGAATCTCAGAAACTTAGAGACGTAGAAGAGGACAACAGACCGAGCACAAGAGAACCCAGAACAAGGAAAGAAACAAAAAATGCTCTGCACAGACAATAACACGAACAGAGAAATCACCTTATTTTCAGTTAATATTAATGGTTTAAACTCAACATAAAAAAGAAAAGTCATTTGAAAAACTTAAAAAACAAAATGCAGACATAATTTGTATACAAGAAGTACCCATCGTAGATAAACAGGCAGACCTCCTAAAAGCTAATAATTTGGGAAAAATGTTTTGGGCTCTTTCAAATCAAAGAAAAAGGGGTATCGTAGTATATATAAAAGATTGGCTGCAATGCAAACAAGTATACAAGAATGATGAAGGGAGAATGTTATTTATAGAAATAATATTAAACCAGAAAAAGATTTTGTTAGTTACAGCATATTCCCTGAATGTAAATCCAAAAGAATTTTATCATAAACTCCATCACGAGATAGTAGAAACTGAATGTACAAGTGTATGTATTGTAGGAGATTTAAATGCTGTTTCAGACAAGACTATAAAAGTGTTATGATTCTCTTAAAAATTATTTGGTTAAATAAATCTAAATTTTGTATAGTCATACTGTAAAGTCTTTTAGCTTAAAAAAAAATCTCAAGTTGGCTAGAGGTTTCCTTCTGTATTATATAGATAGATTTAGCAGTATGCAAAGAGAGTCAGCTTGAACCCTCCATTTCCTTTTTAGATCCCTCTTCCTCAAGCTTTAGATTCTGAACTCATACCTGGAGCTCAAACTATAAAAGAACGATTTATTTATTTATTATTTTGTTCGGTTTGTCAGTTGCTTACAAGATGATAGGTATAAGTAAAAACATACTATGAATACATGGATACATATAAGAAAACTAAAAAAAACATAAAAGAAACAATAGGACAGGGACAGTAGGCACGTTGGTGCACTTATGCACTCCCTCTACAAACCTCTTAGGAAAAGGATGAGGTCAATAGTAGACAGTCTATAGTTAAAGTTTTTTGGGTTTGGGGAAGAAACCACAGAGTCAGGTAGAAGATTCCAGACATTGATCACTCTATTGCTGAAGTCGTATTTCCTGCAATCAAATTTGGTGCGATTTACCTTGAGTTTGTAACTATTGTTTGCTCTTGTATTGTCATGGTTGAAGCTGAAGTATTCATTGACAGGTAGGACATTGCAATGTATGATTTTATATACTATACTTTGATCGGACTGAAGGCGGCGTAGTTCTAGGTTTTCTCGGTCTAGAATTTCAAGTCTGGTGGCATAAGGTATTCTGCAACGAATAGAGGAGTGGAGAACTCTTCTTGAGTTCAGAAAGAGTTCAGAATCCAGAAAGTTCTTATTTCTGGATTTTCTCAACTGTGTTAATATCAGATACGTAATGTGGGTTCCAGATTGATGAGCTGTATTCGAGTATTAGTCTAGCAAATGTTTTGTATGCTCTAGTTAGTAGTGTAATATTACCAGAGAAAAAGCTACGTAAGATTAGGTTAACAACTCTTAATGCCTTTTTGGCTATGTAGTTACAGTGGGCTTAGAGTTACACTTAGATCATTCGAGATGAGTACTCCAAGGTCCTTGACAGAGTTTAGATCATCAACAAGGTCTTGACTATTCAGCGTGTATTTTATTTTATTTTATTTTGCCAATATGTAAGACAGAGCATTTATTTGTTGAGATTTGAAGTTGCCATTTGTTTAACCATTCTGATACATAGTCGAGGCTCTTTTTTATAAAATAAATTCAATATTTATATAAATATTTATAATATTTACATAAAAGCCATGCCCAGCCAAGTCACATGACCACCAAGCCACACCCACAAATTAGACCATGCCCACAGAACTGGTTAGTGGTCCCTGGGATCTAAACTTATGAGTTTGGTGGTCCCTGAGATACAAAAGGTTGGCGACCCCTGGTCTGGACAGCATAGCCACAGAGCAGTCATTGAATTTGTACCCAGGGCCATCTCTGGTTATTTCAATGATATCTTCAGGAGAGATGTTTGTTGTATTTGAGCTGCTTATGATATTACAAACTTTGATGATGTCATCTGATTCGTTGGTGTCTTCAAGACCAAATAAGATGGCATTTGAACATTTCTGATTACGTTCTATAGTGTCTCTGATGAGTAAGGAGATATCATTTGTGGAATTATTTGATGGGATAGTAATTATTTGTGGTTGTAGTTTGGTGGTTAGTTTTGGTTGTAGTTGTGATTATAGTTGAGGTAGTAGTTGTGGTAGTGGTTGTTGGTTTGGGATTTGATTTTGAGCTGATAGGTAGTTGCTTATCAGTGCTGTATTTTTTTTTCAAGAGAAATTAGGCTTTCTTGTATAATTGTTTCAAAACATGTTGCTAAGCGTTTTTCTATTGAGTGTATGAGTGATTCTATGCTATCAACTCTGTCAGGCAGGGTACTTGGTTTGTTTAGCTTAGGAAAACATGATGGATATAGACAAGGGAATGTATCTGATACTTTTAGGAGATCAGCTACGTCTTTGTTTAAGTTTAAGTAGGCAAGGTGGGCTTGATTGTCACATAGGTAGCATTTGATGTTATTTTTGCTTTCATTGATGTTTTTAAGACATCTGAAGCATGTACAGGAGTCTGGGAGGTCATTGGTAGAGATATTATGTTTTTGTTGTTTGGTAGTTGAGGATTTGGAGTTTCTGGAATTTCTGGCTGGCATAGTCAATGACACTAAACAATTAGTGATAGGTGGACAGTTACTTAATAAATGTTGGTAATTAACAAATGTTAATTGATAAGTTAGAGAACAAATCAAAAGTAAGGTTACTTATTACTAAAAATCAATCAATCAACTTATTACTAAGAATCAATAAATCAATCAATAGACTACCATGTTTTTCATATAATAAGGCCGGGTCTTATTTTTTTTTTGAGCCCCCCAAAAATGGCTAGGCCGTCTTTTCAGGGGTGACTTAATTCCCCCCCCCCCTTGCATCTTTGGGCGGATGGGCAGCAATGCTTGGATATTGACCTTGGCATTGGTGGGGCACTTCGTATCGGGGTCAACGCAGGCAGCACCATATTCACCATATTTTGCATGTTTTCATATAGGCCTTAATTTGGGGGAAGGGGCTTAATTTCATTTCATGCTTGTTCGGAATATGAGACTCCTAACAGGTATTTGGGTTAGAAATATATAAACCAGGATAAACATTTTAGTACTATGTCTTTAAGAAAATGCAAAATTGTATTAGGTGTGGTTTCTCAAACGGCCATAAGATGGAGCCAGAAATCTGGTTTGTCTTAGTCTGAGTCTCAGAAGAGAGTGTGAGAGTATCTTTGTTTCCTTCTGTTGGAAAGTATTGCCGTTGCTCCATTTCTTCTAATTGACTGATATTACTGGAATTTAATTTAAGTCTGACACTGAACTGTTTTTGACACTGGACTTTGATATTTGGATTATTCCTGGATTAAAAAACTGATTGATTTACCTGTGAATGACTTTGGATTGCTTATTTTGGACTTTGCTGAAACCTTTCTGGAAGTAAAAAAAAAACCCTACATTTACTGTACAGTGTATTTTTGTACTCTGTGTGTATTATTCCAACACTACTTTCTATACGTCTCCCTATATGCGCTCATTCTCCTAACGGGGAATTACCTCAACATTGGTTATGGGCCCAGGCCATACCAGGCTCAGATAACTGAGAGTTAGTGTGAATGCACAGTACTGTATACAGACAGCTGTTTACTGTTTAATAGTGGTTTACTATCCTGATAAAGATGGCACAAGTCACTTCAACAAGTTTATCACTGATAACCCGGTTGGATGGAACAAACTATGTTTCCTGGTCTATGAAGTGCAGTCCATTTGAACGTAAAGAAGGAATGTAGTTCAAAATCCACCAGATGTAAATGCCCAGGATCCAGAAAATGAGGATGATGCCAAGAAGATTGCTGACTTTAAACAGAACAATGAACGAGCTCTTTGTATTGTATTGTAGTGCTAGTGCAAAATTTCTTGAGCACATTGGATGGGAAAACTGGAACAGGAATCCAGCAATTATATTATAATTGACACCCAAATAGTCCCTAAAGATAAAATCAGTAAACCACAAATAACCATTAAAGAGGAAGAGGAAGCACAGGAGGAAGTAGGAGAACAGGGACAGGAAGAGGTTGAAGAACAGGAGCAGGTGGCACAGGTGAGTCCACCAGTAAGCCCTGTATTACCAAGACATTCAACCCGAGTAACACGACCACCTGATAGATATCAGGCTAGTGTTGTATGCCAAGTGAATACAGTTCCAAGTAACTATAGTGAACTAAAACTGTATCCTGCTGAGGATCAGGCTGCTTGGCAGAAAGCAATGGATAAGGAACTGGAATCATTAAAAAGACTGGAGGTATACAAAAATTTTAAGTTACCAACAGGTAAACATGCCATAGGATGTAAATGGATATACAAACTGAAGACAGGTATGGATGGGACTGTTACCCATAAAGCCAGGTTAGTAGCACAATGATTTAATCAGACAGCAAATGATTATGATGAGGTGTTTGCACCTAGTCTGAAGGCAACTACATTAAGGGCAGCATTAGTGTAGGCAGCTAAGGAGAAATATATTATAAATCATTTAGATGTAGAAACAGCATATCTGCTTGCACCTTTGCAACACACTATATATTTAAAGAAACCTTTAGGTCTCAAAAATGATAATACTGATAATAATGATTGCTGGAAATTGAAAAAGAGTCTTTATGGTTTAAAGCAATCAGGATATGAGTGGAACCAATGTATAGTTAAAGAATTAATTAAAATAGGTTTTATAGCTGGCATGACTATTTAAAAGAGAAAGTAATGGTATGATTTCTTTGTTGCTATTGTTTACTGATGACATAGCATTAACCATCAAAACTGAACAAGAAGCTACTGAGATAATTACACTTTTGGAAAAGAAATTTAAGATAAAGCAATTTGGAGAAATCAAACAATATCTTGGTTTAAAGATAGATAGAACTAGGGGAGGATACAAGATCTCACAGGCAGATAAAATTAACCAATTACTAAAAAGTTATAAAATGGAACTTTGTAAGCTGGCTAAGACACCAATGAGCCAGGAGTTTAGCCATACTGATGTACAAAGTCCTGTTTTTGATAAGAACATTTATCAGTCCTTGATTGGTAGTTTATCTTATCTCAGTAATTGGTCAAGACCAGATATTGCATACAGTGTTAATCAATTAGCAATATTTAATGCTGTGACAACTGAAAGGCACTGGCAAGCTGCTAAATGTGTGTTAAGATATCTGAAACAGACAATGCATTGTGCATTACATTTGGAGCCAAAAGATGAACTGAATTTGACTGCATATGCTGATGCAAGTTTTGCTACAGACATAAACACACGAAAATCTACATCGGGTACTGCTGTATTATTGGGAAAAGCATTGATTGGATGAAGATCTATAAGACAGAAACATCTAACTTTGTCAACAATGGAGGCTGAATTCTCATGTTTATCTTTATTATGTACAGATTTAGTTTTGTATAAGCAATTATTAATTGATATGGGAATTAATATAACACATCCTATTGTTGTTTATGAATATAACCAATTGGCAATACAGATGGCTTCAAATATTGCTGTTAAGACAAGAACGAAACACACAGATTTAAGATATTTAAATGTGAGACAATATGTGCAAAGTAAGATGATTAAGCTAGAATACTGTATGTCAGAAAACAATATAGCAGATCATTTTACAAAGGCCCAAAGCTTTATAAAGCATAAGGCTAGCTGTGAAGATTATGGACTTAGAATGTAAGGTTGTATATATTGTCCTACCCAAAAGGGGATAATGTTAGGAATATAAGTCACCTAACTGGTATTAGGGTTAGAAATATACAAACCAGGATAAACATTTTAATACTGTATCTTCAAGAGAATCCTAAAAATGTAATTGGGTGTGGTTTCTGAAACGGCCATAAGATGGAGCCAGAAACCTGGGTTGTCTTAGTCTTAGTCTCAGAAGTGAGTGAGTCTCCGTTTTTCCTTCTGTTGGAGAGTATTGCTGTTCCTTCACTTTTCCTAATTGACTGCTATTCTGGGATTTGATGTAAGTCTGATACTGAATTGTTTTGGTTGTTTTTTTTTTAAATAAAGTTTTATTTGGGTTTTCACACATACAAAATACAAGTAAAACATCTTTTTTTAAAATATCATGGTCCCAGGTTGAACTTCTTTATACAGACACAAACTCAATTTCATGCTCATTTTTGTGTTCTATTCCATATCTTATACTATTTTACATTTTCCATATAGTTTTTCCCCTCTTTTAATTTTCTAAATTTTATTTTGATTATCTCATCTCAGTTCAAATCATTATATTCATACTTTTGTCTGTTCTGTTTATCTTTTCTCATTAAACAAATTTTCTCCTGTAGTTACTAATTGGAGTATGACACCTTTATATCTTTTAATTACATCCATTCAACTCTTATTTAAACTTCAAAATATGCCTTAACTTTATGACCTTCAATATAATACATAATACATAACTTCCAATCAAATTCTGCTTGGTACATTCTTATAATACACACTATATTCTTTTTTAAAAAAAAGAAAGATTGTAAATATGTATAATTATAAACCCTCATTCCATTCCAGTTCAGTTCTATCATTAATAATCATTAAAATCTTAACATCTTTAACACTTCTTTTCAATTAAATATCACACTTCCTTAAAAACGCATATAATCTCCATAATTTTTACCTTATTTCTCTTCACATATGTTTTATAAATCATTAAATATACCTTTTGTTACATTTATTTATTGACAAGCATTCCACTGAATTACGATAGCTATTTTATCAGACATTTTAATCATACATTGTTTCATATTTTCTAAAATTATTTCTGCTTCTAATATAACCATACTATCTTATGTACCTTTGCAGAATCCCTTTTTCCATTAAGTTTCCACCCATTATCTCTAAATAGGCCGTGTTTCTCTATATTTTGCTTCTGTCCTTCATAACTTCTTTTCCTTTCTTTCTTCCCTCTCATCTTCTCCCTCCCCTTTTTACCCCCTTGTCTTTCTACTTCTAATTCTCTCTTCTGCATTTCCCTCTTCTATTGCTTTCTGATTTTATACTTATTTTTCACTCTATTCTTTTTTTGGGTTGTTTTCCCTAATCTTAAACTTTCCATTCTCTTTCCCTCTTTTCCTTTTTTTCCCCCACCTAAGATTACTTGTTCATTAAAGATGGCTTCTTTTTTGTCACTATCTTCTTGTTCTGCAGACATTTCTTGTTGTTTCTCATAGTTCCAAATCTCCATTTCTAAGAACTGAAATACAAAGCCAAAAGAACCTCTCCCTTCTTGTGCATCTTCTTTATACTTTTTAAGTTTCATTTTCAGTTCTTCTAAAAGTGGAGCCATTTTAAACAGTTTTAAAGAACCACCTGATTGATTTTAGTCATTCAAATACAATAACCAAGAATCCAGAGATCACCAAGTAATCCAAATAGTCTCAAGCTGTTTCTTCTTATTTCTTTTTCCACTTTCTCTTCCTGGGGTTTTACTATTTTGTTGCAATGTTTCAGTTAAGATGTATCTTTTGGAAGTCTTGTTGAGATTTTACCGTAAGTTTTTTTTTAATTCTAGGCAGTCTCCACTCTTCCAGATCCTGCCCTTTTATTCTTTTTCTCTCCTTTCCTGTTTTCAAAAGCTTTTGATTATCCAGAAATCTTTATTATCCCTTTGACTTTTTATTTTCAGCATTAAATGCCTATTAATGTCTAAGTGGATATTTTCCCCTATTTCTTGCTTAAGTCTCTTAGCTGTCAATATAGGAAAAGGAGAAAAAAAAAACCCAAATATTTTCCCTTTGCTCTCTCCTTCGCAGCTTAAAAATCTTCTTAGAGAACAATGTTATTGGTTTTTTTTTAATAGTTTCAATTCCAGGGTACCTTATTTATTGCTTTTGCTGTTTGACCCGGTCAACCAAAACTTTCTCTTCTTATATTCCTCCTGCACATTCTTTTCCAGTCGAATTCTTTGTGGTGGACATTTCTGACCACCACTACAACCGCCTTTGGGAAAGGGAATAATGGCCAGCTGGGGAGGAGAGATGTGGCTCTCCTCAACCCTGCAGGCAGTCTCTCCCTTCTTCACCACCTCTACGGGATGGCTTAGCCCCAAAACCAGCTGGCTCGGGGCACTCCAGCAGCGAGCACGGATCGAAACTGCACAGAGACATAGTTTCAGTCTGTTGCTGAAGAAGCTGAAACCAGAAGTCTGATACTGAATTGTTTTTGACACTGAACTTTGTTATTGGATTATCCCTGGACTAAAAACTGACTGATTTTACCTTTGAATGATTTTGAACTGTGTTTTAACTTTGCTTAAAAGTTTCTGGAAGTAAAAACCTACATTTACTGTACAGTGTATCTGTGTGCTGTGTGTGTATTATTCAAACACTTCTCTCACTACGTTTCCCTGTATGCGCTCATTCTCCTAACGGGGAATTACCTCAACAGAGTTGTTGTAGTATTAAATAATAAAGATGACAATGTAATCCCACAGAGAAATCATTCATCAATACTTTCTACAAGGTCAAACATATTTGTAAATGTGAGAAAAGTATTGAGTTTTGTCTCATTTTACAACTTTTCATGCCACATTTATTAAGTCAATCACTGCAGTTGTTTAATTGGTAACACAGTTGTTAAGGGAATCTGGTTTCTCCATTTACTTTGCTTGTGAAAAAGTTGTAAAAGATGATCACATGATCCTGGGACACAGCAACCATCATAAACGTGAGTCAGTTGCCAAGCATCTGAATATAAATCATGTGACCATGGGGATGCTGCAATTGTCATAAGTGTAAAAAATGCTCATAAGTCACTTTTTTCAGTGCCATTGTAACTTTGAATGTCACTAAGCAAATGGTAAGTCGAGGATTATCTATGTCATGCAGACTTGGAGTGAGAAGAGCCATTAATTAAAACAATTGGAAGGTTTCAGGTTCGGAAAGGCCACCATAAGTTATTTTGGTCTTGGGAGAGCAGAGCTGGTGTTGTGGTGGTATAATGCACGATCTTGATGCTTCAAGATTGCTGTCAATATCTCCACTTTTGGACGATCCCACTGGACCTAAACTGTCCCGTAGAGATGGTGATTGACAAGGGCACGTCCTGCTGATCCCAGGGACACCACAAAGTCCCAGGAGAAGCCCTATTTGCCAGCGGCAGAGAGGCAGCCATTTAAGCTGCTGAAACTGGGACAGCTCCGGAATGGAAGAGATCAGAAGAAAGTGTGTCAGCTTGGTGAGATGAATTTTTACTTACTATTTTTTGGAGAGAACACCCTAAAAGACTTAAAGTGAAATCAAAAATGAAGAGAAAAGAGGCCAAGCAGCGGGATTAAGCTAGTTAAACTGAAGGTTTTTTTTCCCCTTTTTCATTAGAACTTGAATTTGGCAAAGCTTCTCAATTTTAAACTGGTCTGGTCTTTTTTAATTTTTAATTTTCTTTAACAATGTTCTTGAAAGTCTGCTTTTATTAAGCAAATCATTCTTTCTGATTTGAGATTTATTTATTTCCCTTTTTTATATAAAAAAAGGATTTTACTTTTTAAAAAAATCTGTTCCTGGCTTTGGATATTTGAGGGGAAGTGAAACTAAAGGAAAATAAGTAGCACTGCCATCTAGAGGCTTGGACATATTGTTTTCTTTTCTCTCTTACTTGTTTGTGTATTGTGTATTCAAGCACTCTGAGCTTTGCACTGAAAAAGATAGTGGGATGAGCATGGCAGATTGTTTATACAGGTGCTCATCTGTGAAACTTTAGATAGCTGGAGTCTGGAGTTGAAGTTGAAAGAAACAAGATTGAAGTGACCTTGAAAATACTGGAACTAGAAAGTCTGATTTGATTTACAAAAGAGCCTTGGATATTTAGTGGCAGTGGCTTGCTTTTTGTTCGAATTGCTTGCTATTCTTTTTTTTTTTTTTTAATTTCCCCTCCAGCTGGATTTCAGCCTTTTAATCCAGGAACTAGACTATATTTTTCCTTTTGCTTCCTTTTTTTATTAAGGGAAATATATAGACTATTATTTTTTTAATTTTTTTTCTTCTTTCCCTTTATCTTTTTTCTTTTAAATCTTCTCTACTTTTTTACCTGTTCCTTTTTTTTACATCTTTTCCCTTTTCTTTTTGCATATTACCGGAACCAACTGGATTAAGGTATACAAGTTTCTGAAGATTTTTCCCCTCCTTTTTTTATTTTTTGGAGTGGCGGCTGCTTGCTTTTGTTTTCTTTTTTCTTTTTTCATTGCTAAGTATTACAAGATGAGTAGAAAGACAACAGCCCCAGCTTCTTCAATACCAATAGCTTCCCTTCACCATCTGGAGGACAATGATCAATACAGACAATGTTACAACAGGAGAAAGAGAAGGAAGTGACATTGCAGATGATTATGCAAGGAATCCAAAAGATTGAAAAGAGAACAGAAAATATTGAGCAAAGAACTGAAAAGACAGATGAGAAAGTGAAGAATATGATAAAATATGAAGATAGATTTAAGAAAATTGAAGAACAAGATATACAAAGAGATATTGAGATATACAAAGATATACAAAGAAAAATGAGATATTGATACTTGACTGAGTGAAGTTGAAAAGGGCAGGAGTGGACCATTAGGATGGGAAATTGATAGATCAGAATTGTATTTGAGATTCCAAAATGTAGAAGAAGAAAAGGATGAAAACCTTGCTGAAATAATGATAAAAATACTGGCAGAAGCATTAGAGATAACCAAAGAGAAGATGATGGAAGGGATGGATGAAGTGTTCCATGTCTATACAACATATGCAATGAGAAATAAGTTACCAAGAAAAATTCACATCAGATTTATTAAGAAAACTATTAAAACACAGATAATGCATGTGGCAAGAGAAAAAATATTAAAGTACAAAGATAAAGAAATTGTGGTGCTGAAACAGGTACCAAGAAGAGTAAGAGAGATGAGAAGAGAATATTTATTTTTGACTAAAGAGTTACTTAAAAGAGGAGTAAATTACAGATAGTTGATACCAGAAGGTCTCTTGTTCACCTAGCAGGAACAAAGACATAGAATTGATAGTCAAAAAAGTGGAGCTATTCTATTTAGAATATCTTAGAAGAAAGGAGGAAGACACAAGAAAAGAAGAGTCACTAACTGAATTTCAAGAGATATATAGCAGTAATTGAAAAAGAAAAAGAGGAAGGTGCAGTAGGTGGTGTACCCAGAGAGCAATGAGAACTAAGATCGACTAGAGCAACACAACCCTCCTATAAAGCCTAATATGGATGAAACAAAATTGATTATGTTTAACATAAATAGACTTAATTTAGTTACTAAAAGAAGAAAAGTATTTCATAAATTAGAGAAATTAAAGTTTGATATAATCTGCCTACAAGAAGTACATATTAAAAAACAACATGAATATATATTGAAACAAAAAAAAAAAGGGGGAAATTATTCACATTGTTGACACAATGTAAAAAAGAGGTCTGGTCTTATATATTAGAGATACAATTCTGGCAGAACCAATCTACACAGATGATGATGGAAGGATTTTGATGGTGGAAATAATGGACAATAATGTAAAAACTCTTTAAATAGCAATTTATTCTCCAAATGATAACCAAGAAGAATTCTACAGGAAATTACAGATGAAAATAATTGAACTGAACTATGTTAACCTTTGTATGATGGGAGATTTCAATGGAATAATTAATGATCAATTGATTGATTATAAAACACAGAAATCAACAAAGAAAATTAGAAAGCCATTACCAAAATCCTTCTTTTGAATGATCGAGGAAACAAACTTAAAGGATGCATGGAGAGAGAGAAATGTGGAAAACAAGCAATATACTTTTTATTCAAACAGACATGCATCAGGGTCCAAAATAGATATGATATGGATGTCAGCAGAACTACTTTCTAATATATGAGAAATTGAAATAGAAACATGTACTTGGACAGACCATAACCCAATGACAGTTACTTGGAAAGGACAAAAGAGGAGATCTAGATGGACTCTAAATAATACGATATTGAAGGAAAAAGACTTCAAAGAGAAAATGGAGAGAGAATTGGTTTTCTTTTTTAAAGAAAGTAAAAAAGAGGATAGATCTCTACAGAATCTCTGGTACATGATGAAGGCCTACACAAGAGGCTTGATAATAGATTATACAAAGAAAAGAAATATAAAACAGAAAAAGACTTTCAAAATACTGGAAAATGACTATAAGAGATTGGAAAAAGAATTACAGAAGTCTCCGCAAAAAAAGGCATTAAAATTAAAATGGACATAACTAAACATAAAATGGGACTAATGGAAAAAGAGGAATTAGCACAAAAAATTAAAAACGGTAAACAGAATTATTTTGAAGATGCAAACAAACCAGGATGATGATTAGCCTATAAATTGAGAAAGGAAAGAGAATCAAGGATTAGTCAATTAATAGATGAAGAAGGACATGTTTGCTATGGAAATGAGGAGAAGAAAAAAGTTATACAAGATTATTATGGAAAACTGTATTATCAAGAGAATATTCAAGAAGAAAAAATAAAGCAATATTGACAGAAAGCGAAGTTACCCCAGATACCCAAAGACTTTGAAACAATTGTTAGAAGGGAACATAACGATAATGATAACAGAAGCCTTAGAAAAACAGAATGCTGCAAAAACACCAGGTCCAGATGGATTGCCAGTGGAATTTTACAAGACTTTCCAGGAAATACTGAATCTTCAACTATTAGAAGTCATGAATGAAGTTATGTCAAAGAAAGGAATACCCAAAACATGGTCAGAAGCATATATTACACTTATACCAAAGGAAGACACAGACCTGCAGCAAGTTAAAAACTATAGATGTATATCCCTATTAAATTCAGACTATAAAATTTTTGCTTCAATCTTGGCAGAAAGACTGAAAAGATAAAAGATACTTTTCAGATCTTTTATCTGAAAAGATAAAAAGATTTAAGTATCTTTTTATTTTATAATAAAATAGTATAATTTTATTCATGCTGATCAAAATGGATTTCTGCCAAAGAGACAAATTAAAGACAATATAAGAATAATTTTAGACATACTGGAATACTGAGGCACATCCTGAAAAGCAAATGGCCTTGATGTTTTTAGATGCACAAAAAGCCTTTGATAATGTGAGTTGGTGGTTTATGTTATTGCAACTGGTACAAATAGGCTTTGGTAAAAAAAATTATTCAAGCCATTGAAACGATATATCATAAACAAACTGCAAAGGTTATGATAAATGGAGAATTCACAGAATCTATAGATATAAAAAAGGGACGAGACAAGGTTGCCCACTGTCACCTCTGCTGCATGTGTTAACATTGGAAGTGTTGAATAGGAATAATAGAGAAGAAAAAGAAATAAAAGGAATGAAAATTAAAAAGGAAGAGTATAAATTGCAAGCCTTTGCAGATGACCTGGTATTTATATTAGAGGATCCATTGGAAACAGCATCTAAATTAACAGAAAAGATAAAACAGTGTGGAAAAGTAGCAGATTTGCAAATAAATAAAGATAAAACAAAGATATTAACAAAGAACCTGTTAGCAAGATGAAAGAAGGAGTTGGAGGAAGTCTTAGAAATACAGGTCACAAATAAGGTCAAGTATTTAGGGATATATATTATGTCAAGATGTAGTACATTGAAGGAGGATAACTGTTTTAAACTCAAACAACAGATTGTGACAGACTTGACAAAATGGGAAAATTTACAATTATCATTGATTGGGAGAATATCTACAATTAAGATGAATGTATTGCCTAGAATTTTGTATCTATTCCAAACAATTCCAATTTGATTAGGGAAAAGAGTTTCTCAAAGACTTAAATAAAATTGTGCTGAAATACATCTGGCAGGGTAAGAAAGCGAGAATAAAACTTAAACTGTTACAAGATGCAAGAATAAGAGGAGGGTTTGCTTTGCCCTACTGGGAATTGTCTTATCAGGTGACAAATCTGATGTGGGTAAAGGAATGGATAACATTAAGGAACAGTAGATTATTGACTTTAGAAGGACATGACTTGCTGTTGGGATGGTATGCTTTCCTCTGGTATAAGGGAACTAAAACACAGGGTTATTTTATAAGACATTATACTGTATTTGAAAGGCATTGTTTTTAAATTGGGAGAAGATAAAAAGGCAATATTACTGAAAAAATCCATTATGGATATCTACCATTTAAGCTTTTTCTTATCCAATAACATATAAAAAGGAGCAAACAGTTAGATATGGTGGGATATTGAATGAAAAGGGTGAACTTAAATCTTAAACTTAAATCAAGCGTTGGAAGAACAAGGTATAAAAATGAATTGGTTTTCATATCTGCAAATACAATCTAGATTTGATAAAGATCTTAAAACAGAAAGTTTCTATGATAAGTTGACTGATTTAGATAAAATTTTGATGGGTACTGATGAAAAGGTAATTAAAAAAACTCTATGGACATCTATTAGAATTTAAATTAGAAGAAGAACAAGTTAAAGAAACAATGATTGCTTGGGGGAAAAATTTTGGATGTGGGATTGATTTAGAGAAATGGCAAAAATTGTGGCCTCAAAATTATAAAATAACAATGTCAACTGCTAATAAAGAAAATTTGTATAAGATGTTTTACAGGTGGCATCTACCCCCAAGGAGAATTGCGAGAATGTTTAAGAACAAATTGGATAAATGTTGGAAATGCCATCAGATACCTGGTTCATATTACCATATGTGGTGGACATGTTTGGATGCAAAAAGATATTGGACTAAAATCCACACATGGTTGGAAAAAATGATAAAACAACATATAGACTTTAAACCAGAGATGTTTTTATACCGGAAATATAAAAGAACTGAAATATTTAATTGCAAATGTTTTAACAGCGGCTAGAACTGTATTTGCTAAGAATTGGAAAAATGAAAAAATACCTACGCAGGAGTAAGTTATTAAGAAAATTATGCACTGTGTTGAAATGAGTAAATTGACATTTGAAATTAGAGAACAAGTAGATAAATAATTTTATATGAAATGGGATTTGTTTTATTAATGGTTGGATAAAAAGACATGGTAACGTAATAGACAAGGAAATCTTATAATAGAAGTTTAACAAATCGCTATAAAATATAATACAGATATATATAACCATTGGATGAAAGTACAATATAAATTTCATCATAAAATCTAGAATATCTCATATAAAATGATGAAATAAATAGTTTAGTCATGAATGATTAATAACTGATAAATATATAAGCATTTGTTATTTTGACAATGTGAGAATTTATATAAACTGTGAGTAATGACTATGAAAGGATAGCACAAAAGATTTGTAGCTAACTGACACACTTTATGTATATGAAATGGAAGATGGCTTTATGTTTTTATGTTTTGCTTGTATATGTTTGCCTTAAAAAAATAAAAAAAATATTAACATGTTATTTTGGTCTCAAGGCAAGTGGATCAGAAAATGCACTGCAACAGACAAAATACAAAAATGTACATTTTTTATTAATAATTATAAATAATTACTGTTGTGGTTTCTGGCCAAAAGACTACAATGAAAATTTGATTTGGACTATAAATATAATTCTCAAAGTCATAGCAATAAACCAAACAACAACATAAAGAACCTTCAGTGTAATAGTAAAAAAATCTTACCAACCAAATTTAATTCAGCTTGGAATTTACTTCTGTATCTTTTCTCTTTCTGTATCTAACCCCTGTCGAGTTCCCCTACAACTCAAACTAAAGCTCAAGATTACTAAAATGTTATTTTATTCCCCTTTTTCCTAATTTCCTACAAACCAACTGACTTTTTAATCAGTATTGCTTCCATGGGAACAACAGAATTTACTCAACTGTTTTTTTCCTTCAATTGTAGTGATAATTTGGCTCATCATGAATATTACTAGAGGGTAGAAAAATATAGATTTAGTATACTATAAATTGGGAAATAGTGCATCTAGTCATTAACCCATCCTTAATCAGGGTAGTGAGGAATTATAATACAATTTTACAACCTGATCTATATCTCGGGGAGAAATTAACAATTAGAAAAGAGGGGGGGAATTAGCAATTAGAAAGATATATAATTGGTAGCAGTTCAGTATTTCATGCAATATGAGTCTGGTTCTAGAGAGAGAACATAAGAGAATGAAAGTCAAAGAACAAACAGCAAATAATTAGTATTCCAATAAGTTACACAGTCAGGGCTCAAACATAAAGGTAAGCTAGTTGTTCAAACAATAGATATTGTTTTCAGAAATGAGTTGCTGCCAATCAGAGATCTTTGTTCAAGAAATTATACCTATCCAGCGTTATCTCAGCTGGAGCTTAATAAACTTGACTTAAGTAGGTCTATAAACAGGAACAAAGAAGAAAATCCTTTTCTATTTTTAAAAGCACCCTATAAGTGGACTCAAGGATATATGCTGAACAGCAAGATCCTCTTAGTTCAATAAATGTTCTCAGTTAAATGTACCGTATATCCAGTGGTAGAATTTAAATAATTTAACAACCAGTTCACCCAGGGTCAGGTTGGCTGTTGGGGGAGGTGTGGCCCATCCCCATTCTCCAGTTCTGTTTGTCAGCCTTCAAGATCTTCTACTATCGCTTTGCATCTTTCGGCTGTCATAAGAAACGGGGGGGGGGAGGGGAGGAAGGGATAAATCTGGGAAGTGAGCTGGAGGTGTTACATTTTTCTGTTGTGTAAATGAGGGGGGGAGCATACAATAGAGTTAGGTTTCTATTTCTCGCTTAGCTTTCTTTTCTCTGCGCAACTGCAACCCGTTATCAAAGTATGCCAAGGTCAACAGACAGAGGCCTCATCATCACCTGAAGATGCCCACATGATCATATTCACAATTTCTAATTGGAAGTTTCATCTGAACTATTGGGGGTTGGAACACTTCCATCACTTTGTATATGTGAATTACACACCTAATTTCTCAGATTCAGAATTCTTTGGTTGCTACCACTTCACTTTCAGTAAAAGATAACTTTTCTCTAACTTAAAGAGTCTAAGTATTTCTTGGATTTTGAATGGAGCACCGCCTGGCATTATTCTGAATCTCACTCTACCAGCCCACCCGGAGAAAACATCCTATTTTCTTCCGAGGGGGCTGAACATCATGTCATTTTCAACTAGTGACCAGAAAGATCTGGGAGTCATTAGAGGGCAAGATTCTTTGCTGGTACAGGAAGCCCAATCATGAGCAGAGCTCAATCTGGAAGAGGATCCAGCTGTGAAGCCCAGATGGTCGGTGGGGGTTGGCTGGAAAGATCCGGAGAAGGAAACCCCCCCCCCCGGGATCACAACTACCCGCCGGCGTGGAAAAGAGCAAGAGAGGGAAAAGAGAGAACTCTTACTGGATCAAGCCAGGAGACTCCTGAATGAAGCCTTTGAACAACCCCAAGCTGCACAAAGGTATGAAGGGGAAGGGGGAGTAGCACCCGCTAGAAGAAGCAGAGCAGCCCATTCTCCCATAAATCAACCTGAGCCAGCAGCAGCCCCAGGGCCCTCAGCGGGGGGTGTAATTGCTAGAAGGCATAGAGTTCCAAGACTGCCTCCGTTAGAAGTAAAATACTGGGGAAATCCCAAAATCTTGGGATTTTTCCTAGCCCAGGTTTGGAGCTATATGGAAGAATATGGGGAGGATTTTCCCTCAGAAGCAGCCAAAGTGAGGTGTGTTACCAGGGCTCCGTAGGGAACAGCTGCAGAGTGGATGGTGACCTTGCATAATGATAATGCTACCCAGTTGATGAATTATAACCTGTTCATGACTGCGTGGCGGCCTAGGTTTGAGGACCCACTGGCAGAGCGCAAGGCCCAGATTAAGATGAAGACCATAAATCAAGGGCGGAGGTCAGTGGCTGACTACACCCAAGAATTTAGACAGTTAACCGGTTATATCCGAGGCTGGTCCCAGGAAGCCCTGATAGAAGCGTTTAAAGTTGGTTTAAATGAAGATGTGTACCAGAGATGCATTGCTAGAAGAGACCCCAATGACTTGCAGATGTGGTACTTGCTGGCAGAAGAAGTGGAAATTGATTTAACCCAAAGCAGACGGCGGGGAGGTTCTGGGTGGAGCAAGCCTTCCCCCCCCCACGTCCTCAAGAGGTCCCCAAACCTCAGAGGGGAGGAGCGGCAGCAAGACCCAACCCCTCGGCCTGTTTCTGATGCGGAAAGGAAGGTCACCGGGTTGTGAACTGCAAAGTCAAGTTGGAACCAAAGAGAGCGCCAAAAGGAGGGAAGAAACCTGAAAAATCCCCAGAGAAGCCTCGCAAAGTGGCGCAAAAGACGAAAGAGGTGGGAGAGGTCGCCCCTCCAGTGGGAGAGGAGTCGGAAACCCTGACTACCCTGAAGAGAGCGATTGCGACTTGGAAGATGACTTCCTGGTAAGTCCAAGCGTGGGCCCTATGACCATTCCGGTGAAGTTGAGGGTACCCAATTCAGGGGTCGAAGGGGAAATGCTAGCCCTCTTAGATTCTGGGTGCACAAGGTGTATAATCAACACGGAAGTAGTGGAGAAAATGGGCTTAAAACTAAAACCTTTGAAGATGCCCGTTTCCTTTTGCCAATTAGATGGATCAGTGGCTGGAGGTTGCCCTGCATGTTTTATCACGGAACCTATAGAAATGATCATGGGAGAGCATGATGAGACTCTGCGATTTATTGTGGTCCCTGGGATGCAGCAACCATTAATACTGGGATTACCCTGGCTCCGGAAATGGAACCCCCAGGTTAACTGGAGAAAGGAGTTGTTGCGCATACGCACCAAGCAGCGACCGGAAAAAGAGGGGAGATCTCAGCCGAAGCTTCAGATTCCGATTGAAATAGCTTCCACAGGTACTGAACCCGTGAAAGGGGAGGAGAAAATTCCCAAAGAGTATTGGGATTTAAAAGAAGTGTTCAGTGAGAAGGGCTCAGATGAGCTTCCGCCTCACCGGCCAACAGACTGTGCTATTGAGATTTTGCCTAGGGTGAAGCTCTCAAAACCGAAGTTGTACTCAGTGACACCACTGGAATTGGAGGAGCTAAGATTGTTTATAGATAAAAATCTGGAATGTGGTTTCATTCAACCTGCTAGGTCCCGGGTAGCGGCCCCAGTGTTGTTCCGTGAAAAGAAAGATGGTTCCAAACGCTTGGTGGTGGACTACAGAAATTTGAACGCCATTTCCGTGGAAAACGTGTATCCCCTTTGATGAAGGACATGTTGGCCCACCTAGCCAAGGGGAAGATTTTCATGAAGTTGGATTTGAGAGAAGCATACTACCAAGTTCGAATTAAGGAAGGGGATGAGTGGAAGACCGCTTTTACTTGCCCGATGGGTTGCTTCCAATTCAACGTTCTTCCTTTTGGTTTACAAGGGGCCCCAGCTGTATTCATGCAGATGATCAATCAGGTGTTACATGAACATTTATACAGGGGGGTTCTGGTTTATCTTGATGATATCCTTATCTACATGGAAACTCTGGATGAACATGTGAAACTGGTGCGGTCAGTTCTATAGAAACTGTGTGCCGCTAAGTTGTATGCTAAACTATCCAAGTGTGAATTCCATCAAGAGAAAATTGACTATTTGGGATATCGCATTTCATCTGAGGGCATAGAAATGGATCCAGAGAAAGTGCATGCCGTATTGGAATGGGCTTCACCACGTACCAGAAAACAACTTCAAAGCTTCTTGGGATTTGCAAATTTTTACTGGCAATTTATCCCGACGTTTGCTAAGATAGCAATGCCCATCACAAATCTCTTAAAAACAAAAGGGGAGGTGAAGCCAAGGCCGAGCAAGCCATTGGAGTGGTCCATGGAGTGCCAAGCAGCTTTTGAAAAGCTAAAACGACTGTTTGCTGCAGAACCAGTGCTAAAGCACCCGGATATGGAAGCTCCTTTCGTGATTCAAGCTGATGCTAGTGATGGGGCTGTTGGAGCGGTGTTACTTCAAATCAACGAGAAAGGGACCTTACAGCCTTGTGCGTATACCTCCTGTAAATTGTCTGAAGCCGAGAGAAGGTGGGCCGTCTGGGAAAAAGAAGCTTTTGCAGTTCGTTGGGCCTTACTGACCTGGAGACATTTCCTGTAAGGAGCAAAACATCCATTTGAGGTATGGACTGATCATAAAAATTTGGAAGCCTTAAAAACGCCTTGGAAGCTGTCCCCTAAACAAGTTCGCTGGGCCCAGTATTTCAAGTGGTTCAATTTCTCCCTGAAGTACATTCCAGGAGGGAAGAACTTCATGGCAGATGCTCTCTCCAGACTATCCCAATATAATAGTATGCGCCAGGAAGTGATAAGTCCAATTGTCTCGACCAAACATCTAGCCGCCCCAGTGATCACCAGAGCCCAAAAGAAGAAACAAGAAGTGGATTTATCAAATGACCTAACCGAACAACTAAAAGAAGCTTTAAAACTAGATGATTGGTTCCTGGCTCATTGAAATGACAATACAGTTAGAGATGGTTTGGCTTGGGTGGGAACCAAGTTGTATGTGCCACAGGTGCTGAGGGGCCAAATACTACAACAAGCTCATGATTCTAAAGCAGCTGGTCACTTTGGATTTGTGAAAACCTTACGCCTGGTTAAGCGGCAATTCTGGTGGCCTACTTTAAAGAAGGACATTGAAGCTTATGTAGCTAGCTATCCCATTTGTGCTTCGGCAAAGAGACCTCCTAGTAAGCCAGTAGGGCTGTTACAAAATGTAGTTAGACCAACAGCCCCCTGGAAGGAAATCTCTATAGACTTTATAGTAGAATTACCCGAAAGCAGTGGAAACACGGTTATGTGGGTAGTAACCGATTTGTTTTCCAAACAAGTACATTGCGTACCTTGTTCCAAGATTCCATCTGCTAAGACGCTGGCTAAACTGTTTATTTCACATATCTATAGGTTACATGGTGTTCCGGAACGCATAATCTCTGACAGAGGGGTCCAATTTACCTCCAATTTTTGGAAAGAGTTCCTAAAGTTGATAGGTTCCACCCAGGGCTTAAGCTCTGCCCACCACCCTCAAACCAATGGGGCCTGTGAGAGGACTAACGCAGTGTTAGAACAGTATCTTAGATGTTGTATAAATTATCAACAAGATAACTGGTCCGACTTACTAACATTTGCCGAAGTGGCATGTAACAAGTCCGTACATAGTAGTACTGGATTTACTCCATTTAAAGTAGCTTCGGGACAAGATTTTGTACCCATACCTGAATTTCCTCATGAAAGGCCTAAAGGCCCTGTCACACTGCAACGACGGATGCAAAACGTTTGTAAAAAGGACACAGCGGACGAGCAAAATGTTCCACCCGTTGTTATCCGCTCTCAAAAGTGCCCCGAATTTGCATAACCAGAGCGGACAACACGGAAAGGAACGGACGGGGGGAGGACGTAGGATGGATGGAAAGCGGATGCTCCACGGATGCCTAGCGGATGGAAGCAGATGGAAGCGGATGGAAGTGGATGGAAGCGGATGGCACATACGCAAGGCTTCCGGGGGAGCACAGCAAAGCGGACGCGGAACGGAAAGAGCAGATGCCGAGCAGATGCTGAGCGGATGAAGCGGATGCAGAGCGGAAGCCTAGCGGATGCCTAGCGGATGCCTAGCGTTCACTGTGCATGCAGGGAGGATGCATTGCATCAGCCGCGCGGATATAAAGGGAAGCAGCTCGCAAGCAGGTCATCATTCAGAGGAAAGACCTGCTTCCAGACACAGCTTGCCAGGCAGCCAGGCAGCCAGCCAGCCAGCCAGCAACCCAACGACCATGGGGAAGAAACGGAAGCCTCAGCCATCTGATGCCAGCCCTGGCAAGAGGGACAGGGCCACCCTCCCACCCCCTGGCCCTGACTCTGCTTCTGCTGGGGCTTCTGCTGCCCGGGCTCGATCTTCTGGTGCTGGGGCTTCTGCTGATGCTGCTTCTGGAGGTGGTGCTTCTGCTGATGCTGCTTCTGGTGGTGGTGCTTCTGCTGGTGTTTACTCTGCTGGCACTGCTCCTGGTGGTGGTGCTTCTGCTGGTGCTTACTCTGCTGGCACTGCTCCTGGTGCTAGTGCTTCTGCTGGTGCTTACTCTGCTGGCGCTGCTCCTGGTACTGGTGCTTCTGCTGGTGCTTACTCTGCTGGCACTGGTCCTGGTCCTGCTGGTCCTGCTGGTCCTGCTGGTCCTGCTGGTGCTCCTGGTCCTACTGGTGCTCCTGGTGCTCCTGGTCCTGCTGGTCCTGCTGGTGCCCCTGGTCCTCCTGGTGCTCCTGCTCCTGCTGGTGCTACTAGTGCTGCTGGTCCTGCTTTTGCTGCTACTGTTGTTGTTGTTGCTGCTGCTGCTGCTGGTGTGGAGGAGCAGCCCCTACAACCTCGAAGCCTCTCTGATGAGAGCCCATATGGCCTTGCCAGAGGGAGGAAGAGGCAGACGCGTGAACGGGAGAGGAGGCAATACACCATAGAAGAGGAACATGAGGAGGAGGTGCTGGAGTGGCTGAGGGAGAATGAATATCTTTGGTGGAAGGGACACAGGATCTATCGAGACACCAAGAGGAAGCAGGCTGCTTGGAGAGAGAAGGCGGAGAGCCTGGGCTACAATTCGGAGGTGCTCCTCGACTGGTGGAAGCACATGCACACCTGGTACAGAAAGCTGCACCTCAAGAAATCTGGCCAGGCCGTGGTCAAGCTGACAGACTGGGAGACCTATGTGATGGCCAAGTGCAGCTTCTTGGAGGGTGAGATCCGCCACCGAGGAGCAGCCCCTCTCACAACCCTTTCTCTCAGGCAGCCTGCTGAGAGCCATTCCTCTTCTGGCCAAGAGTCAGCTCCTGTGTCCAGGCAGGTATCTGTGGAGCATGCCACGATGGAGACCCCCCCCAACAGCTGTACTACCCCTGGCGGAGCGTGTGGAGGACCCCCTGACGCAGTGGGAGAAAGGAGACGGCACTTCCACCACAGCCTAACCCGCATCCACCCCCAGCTCCACCTCCACAGAAAGGCAGAGAGGCAGACTAGAGGGGCAGAGCCACACTGTCCTGCTGCAGATAAGAGACACCATCAGGAGCAGTGTAGATCTCCTCTCTCAGCTGGTACACACTGACGCCCCATCCTCCAACCGATGCCCCATCCTCCCTTTCTCTCAGGCAGCCTGCTGAAAGCCAGTCCTCTTCTGGCCAAGAGTCAGCTCCTGTGTCCAGGCAGGTATATGTGGAGCGTGCCATGATGGAGACCCCCCCTGACAGCTGTACTACCCCTGGCGGAGCGTGTGGAGGACCCCCTGATGCAGTGGGAGAAAGGAGATGGCACTTCCACCACAGCCTAACCTGCATCCACCCCCAGCTCCACCTCCACCGAAAGGCAGAGAGGCAGACCGGAGGGGCAGAGCCACACTGTCCTGCTGGAGATAAGAGACACCATCAGGAGCAGCGTAGATCTCCTCTCTCAGCTGGTACACACCGATGCCCCATCCTCCAACTGCAAGCCCTTCCTCACCTATGTCAACCAGACCCTCATGAACATGTCAGAACCCCAGTACCAGGTGGTGAAGGACAGGATCACCGAGCTGCTTCACAACCCTCCAGACCAAGATGAACCTGCTCCCACCCAGTCCAGGCCTGCTCCTCCACCCCAGGTGATGTCACTGCCCTTCCAAGGATTTCCACAGGCCCTACCCTTCCAAGGCTATGGCTACCAGAAGGTCCAGCAGCACAGGCAGCCCTTCTCAGTCCAGGCAGAGGTACATCGGATGCCACAGGTGCCACTGATGCCACCGATGCCACCCACGCCACCGATGCCACCCACGCCATAGATGCCACCCACGCCACAGATGCCACCGATGCCAGTCCTCACCCTGCTTCAGACCAGACAGCCCCACTACACTGCTCCTTCCTCCACCCCACAGCCAAGCCCGGCCTCAGAACATCTGTCATCGGTATTGGGGCTGACAACCCATGTCATGGAGGAAGGGGCTCTCAACATTACGGGGCTGAGCCAGCTGTCTGAGAGCCCCCTGTTGTCCTCTTGGGGCCAGGCACCCCAGTGGTGCTTCAGACCAGCACTCCAGCAGCAGCCACCTCCACAGCACCTGGACCCTTCACCCCTGAGGCTGGGCACGCCTCCAAGTGACCAAGAAGAGTTCCAGAGAACGGGTGGCTACCTGTTGACTTTATTTTTGCTTTGGACACTTGACTTGGGTCATGTTTCTTTTACAGCTTGTTATTAATAAAGATTATCTTTGCTTCACACACTTCCTTCATTTATTTTATTAAATAAAGTCTTGGTGGAAACTTTTAGAAATGGTTTAAGCCTTTTCATGCTTGTGGGATGGGTAAGGATAGCAGTGGGATGGGCAGGGATACCTGTAGAATGGGTAATAGCTGTGGGATGGGCAGGGATACCTGAGGGATGGGCAGGGATACCTTTGGGATGGGTAATAGCTGTGGGATAGATAAACCTCCAGTGCAAGCATAGTGGGACTGTATGGTGCACCCTCCCAGGTGCCACACCTATGACCCTTTATTATCAATAACAATGTAATCAATCATCCACACATGTCAACATAAACACAACTCTTTAATAAAAGCCCTGTTCATTGTAGGCCCACCCAATTACAAGGCCTAATCTCATCAGTGTGATGAGACAGGCTGAAGGAAGCATCCATTAAGCATCTATCATCCGGTCTTGCCACTCCACCGCTCCAGCTGGGGAGTTGCACCATTGTTTCAGGAGGTTGCGCTGCTTCTTCCCTTCACGTGAAGCTCTGTTGGGGCCTTGCACATCCTTAGTGCCTATCAGGTTTCGCCCTTGCCTCCTTTCCCCAGGCTCCATGTCCCCATTGCCTTGCTGGAGGTCCACGAGCCTGTTCTGCAACACTGGGTAGCAGGTGCGCATGAGATTGTGCAGGATGCAGCAAGCTTCCATGATCCTCCTCACGGTCTCTGGGCGATGCTGCATGGTGGTGAAAAGTACCTTGAACCTGTTGGCCAGGATGCCAAAGGCGTTCTCCACCACCCACCTTGCCCTGGACAGCCTGTAGTTGAAGATCCTCTCTTCACGGGTGAGGAGTCTGGAAATGTAGGGCTTCATGAAGTAGGTTCTGAGGGAGAAGGCGTCATCCCCCACGATGAAGTAGGGCCCATCTTGCGTGTCGTTGGGCAGGGGGTCTGGATCTGGGAAGCCCATGATGAGGTTGCGTTCCAGCCCCTCCTTGAGGTCACTGGCATTGTATACCTGGGCATCTGAAGCTGACCCGTTGCCTGAAGCATCGATGTACATGAACTTGTAGTCAGCATCAACCATGGCAAAGAGGATGATACTGAAGAAGCCCTTGTAATTGAAATAAGTGGACCCCGACTTGGCTGGAGCTTTGCAGGCCACGCGCTTGCCATCTATGGCTCCAACAGTGTGGGGGAAGTTCCACCTCTGATACCACTGCTCTGCAACTTTCTTCCATCCTTCTTCAGTGGAGGTGCACTAGAGGAGCTCCTCCAGGTATTCTTTGATGATGGCCTGCACAACCTCTCTGACCACAATGCTGATGGTTTGTGTGGCACCCTCCAGCCGTACTGCATGCTCCTGTAGGTGGTCCCAGAGGCCAGGTGGCGCAGAGTCAGTGCCACTTTGAGCTCTGGGTCCAGGCTGGGCCGGAAGTTGGTATTTGCCTTGGTCAACCTGGGTCTCAGCCACTCCACAACTTCATCAAACATGGCTGGCGGTATCCTCATGAAGTTTGGAATGCACGAGGGTCTTCGTTCCTGAGCTCCACCATCAGCTTGTTGTACAGTCCATACTCTGCTCTTCTCCCAATCCATCTTCAGACCCAGACACTTCTTGGCCGCCTCCTTTTCTTCCCGTAGAACAGTTGAAAGAGCCTATAGATGGCTTTGCATTGTTGCAGAATTATGGTGGCTACCAAAAGGACTGTGTTATGATCCATGGTGGACATCAATGGATGCTGTGGAAGAGGAAGAACCAGATGAAGGCTGCAGAGATCTGCACAGCAGGGCTACTGGACTGAAAGTGAGATCCAGGTGAGTTCCTCCCCCTTTTTATAGGCAATATAGGTTTTCCACTAGGTGTCCTTTTGCATCCTCTAGGCATCTTGCAGACATCCTAAATATCCGAGATAGGTCCTCTCTGCGAATGTTTTTTCCATTTTAAATGCTTTGTATGCAAGCTGCATCCGCTTTCATCCTTTCTCCGTCCATGCTACTAATGCTGCGTGTCCGTTCCGCATCCGTTTCGCTTCCTCCCTGTGTCCATTTTCTGCTGGAGCGGATTTGAGTTGCGCGGATGTGCAGTGGATGCCTAGCGGATATAGCGGACGCGTAACAGATGACAACGGATGTAGAATGGATGTTCCCCGTATGCGTAGCGGATGCAGAACAGACGTGTTGGATACATTTTCCACTCAAAAAGTTTTGAGCAGCTCAAAACTTTTTGAGCGGATGGAACCTCAGTTGACGGATGCTGGACGGATAGAGAGAATGAAATACAGAGGCAGTGAGTACAGAATGGATGAATCGCGTTAACCAATAGATGGCAAGTGTTTCTCTCCATTTTACATCCTCTTTCCATCCGTTGGTGCAGTGTGACATGGGCTTAACATCCATTCGTTGAATGAATGGATAACTCAACTCCAGCTTTACTGGCCAGTAACGCACAAAGCATTAGATGAGGCCCATCAAACTCATAAGAAATTTGCAGACAAGAAAAGATCTCCACAGAAATTATATAAAGTAGGTGACAAAGTTTTCCTGTCCACCAGATACCTGCAAACCACTCAAAAGTCAAAGAAGCTTGGTCCTAAATATGCTGGTCCTTTCACGATTGAACGGATTATAAATCCTGTAACAGTCCAGCTGAATTTTCCAAAAACTCTTCGACGAATTCACCCGGTGTTCCATGTTAGTTTGTTAAAACCTGAACATACTTCTGATTTAAGATCCATCCAGGCTGACCCTCCCATACCAATACTGATTGAAGGTAAACAACATTTTAAAGTTCAAGAAATTCTGGACTCTCACAAATGGAGGGGTCGGCTCCAGTATCTTGTAGCCTGGAAATATTTCCCTTCTTCACGAGCCGAATGGGTTAACGAAACCGATGTTAAAGCCCCTAAGTTGATCAAAGCATTTCATTCCAAGTATCCTGATGAGCCCTAGGAGTGTATTCTTTTGTAATTGTTTAATGATTAATAATTGTCTTTATATTTTCTCTTCTCTCTCTTCTAGGACTGATGGTTTTCCTTTTTCTAGGAGGGCCGAATGTCAGCCTTCAAGATCTTCTACTATCGCTTTGCATCTTTCGGCTGTCATAAGAAACCGGGGGGAGGGGAAGAAGGGATACGTCTGGAAAGTGAGGTGGAGGTGTTACATTTTTCTGTTGTGTAAATGGGGGAGGGAGCATACAATAGAGTTAGGTTTCTATTTCTCGCTTAGCTTTCTTTTCTCTGCGCAACTGCAACCCGTTATCAAAGTATGCCAAGGTCAACAGACAGAGGCCTCATTATCACCTGAAGATGCCCACATGATCATATTCACAATTTCTAATTGGAAGTTTCATCTGAACTATTGGGGGTTGGAACACTTCCATCACTTTGTATATGTGAATTACGCGCCTAATTTCTCAGATTCAGAATTCTCTGGTTGTTACCACTTTACTTTCAGTAAAAGATAACTTTTCTCTAACTTAAAGAGTCTAAGTATTTCTTTCTTGGATTTTGAATGGAGCACTGCCTGACATTGCTGCATATGCGGGACAAGCCTCCCAGAACAGCCAATCTGACCCTGGATGAACTGGTTGTTAAATTTCCACCCTTTGCCAAAAGGCTGTTTCAGAGGGTGGTTGTCTGCACATTGGTCTCGCAGCTGTTCCAACTTTGTGGACACGGCAACTTTAAGAGGTGAGGTTTCTGAGGAATGAGGGGGGTGTTATGATAGAGACAAAGAGTTAATGCACCCAAGAGCTCACACAGGAAGGTGAAAAATTTGGGGGAAGTGGAGGGATTTCCCCTTCCACATGGAGCTGCGTGCAAAGGGTGTTGGTCAGTCTGTGGGCAAAAGTGAAAGAGGCAAGTATTTAAGTTGGCAGAATTATCGAAGCTGAGTCCAATCAATATAGGGGAGACTACAGGGTTAGTTTGGCCAGGCAAATTAACCCCCTCCCACACACACTATAAAAGTAGATCCCTGGTGCTGTGCTGCATTGGAGAAATGGGCAATGGACCAGCCAGCATGAGGGAAGCAGGAGGAGCA
>BLBF01000017.1:48381026-48421040 GCA_015471245.1 Laticauda colubrina | reverse complement strand
TTTTTTTTTTACAGATTGTTGTTCAATAAAGTTTATCTTTGATTCACACACTTGCTTCATTTGTTTTTTTTTTTTAAAGTCTTGGTGGAAACTTTTAGAATTGGTTTAAGCCTTTGCATGCTTGTGGGATGGGTTAAGATAGCAGTGGGGTGGGCAGGGATACCTGTGGAATGAGCAGGGATACCTTTGGGGTGGCTAATAGCTGTGGGATACATAAACCTCCAGTGCAAGCATAGTGGGATGTATGGTCTACCCTCCCAGGTGCCACACCCAGGGCCCTTTTTTATCAGTAACAATGTAAGCATTGATCCACACATTTGAACACAAACACAACTCTTTATTAAACGCCCTGTTCATTGTAGGCCCACCCAACATACATGGCCCAATCTCATCAGTGTGATGAGACAGGCTGAAGGAAGCATCCATTAAGCATCTACCATCCTGTCTTGCCACTCCACCGCTCCAGCTGGGGAGTTGCACCAGTTTTTCAGGAGGTTACGCTGCTTCTTCCCTTCCCGTGAGGCTCTGTTGTGGCCTTGCACATCCTGAGTGTCGATCAGGTTTCGCCCTTGCCTCCATTCCCCAGGCTCCATGTCCCCATTGCCTTGTTGACGGTCCACGAGCCTGTTCTGCAAGACTGGCTAGCAGGTGTGCATGAGATTGTGCAGGATGCAGCAAGCTTCCATGATCCTCCTCACGGTCTCTGGGCGATGCTGCATGGTGGTGAGAAGTACCTGGAACCTGTTGGCCAGGATGCCAAAGGCATTCTCCACCACCCGCCTTGCCCTGGACAGTCTGTAGTTGACAGTCTGTACTCTCTTCATGGGTCAGGAGTCTGGAAGTGTAGGGCTTCATGAGGTAGGTTCTGAGGGATAAGGAGTCATCCCCCACGATGAAGTAGGGCACATCTTGCATGTCGTTGGGCAGGGGGTCTGGATCTGGGAAGCCCACGATGAGGTTGCCTTCCAGCCCCTCCTTGAGGTGACTGGCGTTGTATACCTGGGCATCTGAAGATGAGCCGTAGCCTGAAGCATTGATGTACATGAACTTGTGGTCAGCATCGACCATGGCAAAGAGGACGATGCTGAAGAAGCCCTTGTAGTTGAAATAAGTGGACCCCGACTTGGCTGGAGCTTTGCAGGCCATGTGCTTGCCATCTATGGCTCCAACAGTGTGTGGGAAGTTCCACCTCTGATACCACTGCTCTGCAACTTTCTTCCATCCTTCTTCAGTGGAGGGGCACTGGAGGAGCTCCTCCTTGTATTCTTCGATGATGGCCTGCACCACTTCTCTGACCACAATGCTGATGGTGTTGTGTGGCACCCTCCAGCCGTACTGCATGCTTTTGTAGGTGATCCCTGAGGCCAGGCGGCGCAGAGTGAGTGCCACCTTGAGCCCAGGTTCCAGGCTGGGCCGGAAGTTGGTGTTTGCCTTGGTCAACCTGGGTATCAGCCGCTGCACAACTTCGTCAAACATGGCTGGAGGCATCTTCATGAAGTTCTGGAACGCCCGAGTGTCTTTGTTCCTGAGCTCCACCATCAGCTTGTTGTACAGTCCGTACTCTGCTCTTCTCCCGATCCATTTTTGGACCCAGACGCTTCTTGGCCACCTCTTTTTCTTCCCATCGTAGAGTTCACAGAGCCTGTAGATGGCTTCGTACTGTTGCAGAAGGATGGTGGCTGCCAAAAGGACTGTGGTACGATCCACGGTGGACATGACTGGATGCTGTGGAAGAGGAAGAGTCAGATGAAGGCTGCAGAGGTCTGCACAGGTGGGCTGCTGGTCTGAAAGTGAGATGCAGACGAGTTGCTCCCCCTTTTTATAGGCAGTATAGGTGTCCCTTTGCATCCTCTAGGCATCCTCTAGGCATCTTCTAGACATCCTTAATATCCGAGATAGGTCCCCTCTGGGAACGTTTTTTCCGCTTTTAACGCTTTGTTTCCGTGCTGCATCTGTTCTGCATCCGTTCTGCATCTGTTCTGCATCCATTCCACTTCCGCCCTGCATCTGGGCGGATGTGAGTTGCGCGGATGCAGCGGATGCGTAACGGATGCGTAGCGGATTTGTAGCGGATGCAGAACGGACGAACTGGGTACATTTTCCACGCAAAAGTTTTAGGCAGCCCAAAACTTTTGGAGCGGATGAAACGTCAATAAATGGATGCTGGACGGATAGAGAGGAAGCCAAACGGAGGCAGTGAGTACATCGTGTTTCGAATGGATGGCAAGGTTTTTTGTCCGTTTTATATCCTCTTTGCATCCGTTGGTTCAGTGTGACATGGGCTTAAGCAACTCTTGTCCGCAAGCTCTTTTGAAATATTCTTGCAGATATTGTTTAATCAAGATTAATAAAAACAATTCTCAAGGAGGCTGGACATCAGTGGTAGGATTCAAATTTTTTTACTACCAGTTCTGTGGGTGTGGCTTGGTAGGCGTGGCAGGGGAAGGATACTGTAAAATCTCCAGTCAGAGGTGGTAATTTGCCAGTTCTCTGAATTACTCAAAATTTCCGCTACTGGTTCTCCACAGCTGGTCAGAACCTGCTGAATACCACCTCATCTGGACACTGAATAAGACAACTTACTGTGGTCCACTCACCATGGCCTCTGATTAGATGGACTCAAAGTGGCCAATGATGAAGATGCTTTCTTCCCTATTTTGGTTAAATATAAAGTTCTTGTAATCTCAGCAGCTGATATTAATCCCTTCTTTCTCTTCCCTCCTATTGCAAGTTGCCTATTGCAAGTGGATGCTACCTATCTAAACAGCTCCATTCATAAGGAAACAAGCATAGCCCATTCATATCAAACAAACCAGGCAGACCAAGAATAGGGAAATGATGGGAATTAAAATCTACATCCCCCTACCCAATTCCAAGAACAGGACAAGACATTTAAGACATAATAGGATTTACTTACCACCAATGGAATAGAAAAAGACACAAGGCTCACCACATTGCACAACCCCATGAAGCATCCCAATCACAAAACCCCAGAACCCTATAAAAATCCCTCCACTCACCCAACCAACTGGTCAGCTGCCCAAGAACTGAATTGCTGAATGTCACTTTGCTTCTGAAATAAACTTCCTTCCAAAGATTATTTCAATCTTTTAATTTCAAATGGCAGTGGAGTTTGTTGTTATTTTTTCTTTTCTTGTGTGTTCTCCCAGCAGGAAAAACAAGTGAATTTTCTTCCAACAATAACTATAGGTTGAAGAGTACAATTGAAACATATGCAGTAAATGAATTCAAGAACAAACTTGATTAAAAGGTCAGAATGTTAACAATGGGAAGGCTGTTATATGAATGATGGTGCCAATGTAAAAAAGATAGTGTGCTTAATGAATAGCTTGAATCTTTTTATGTATGTATGTGAAGGTTAAATCTGTGCCTGATGAGTGAAAGGGTTTTGTTATTTTTCCTTGATATAAAGGGAAATCTTCCAAATACAAGGTTATAGGGAGATTAGTTTATTAAATGTGCCAAGGAAGCTGTTTGTCCTGATTTTGACTGAAAATATGTGAGAAGTGACAATGAGGAAAAAATAAAAAATGCAATGTAATTTTAAGCTTGGAAAGTATTTTGAGCATCCTGTTTATTCTTTATAAGCAACAAAGAAGAGGAATAGATACATTTGTTTAAGAAGGAAGTTTTCACAAGTAGCTTGCTCATTTAGAAAAAACGCAAAATCTTTTGGATGAATGGAAACTTCATAACTCATTGTTGATCAGATTAAATCAGTATATGATAGAAATAAAAAATATGTTAGAATAAATGCAATGATTCGTGATGGGATCGAAATTCAGCAGAGGGGAAAGAAAGTTTTTTGTGATTTCTCTTAGTTTCTTCATGTATTTATGGACCAAATGTATATGGAATGCTTGAAGTTAGATTGTACAATGCAATGAGAAATATGCATCTGAAAAATAATGTATTAAAAGAGAACGTGCATGTCTTTGACAGGAAAAACTTGCAATACAAACTAATTTTTTTAAAGACAAGTGCATAGTAAAACAGGAGGAGATAATGATTAGAATGAATGGATGTGGAATGAAGTAGATTGGACACAAAAGAGTGATAAGTAAGAATGCCTTTCTTTTTTATTTCATGACCTTAATTATTTCATTTGCTTATTATTTCTTAGTCCTCTTCTGCATTTTGTATATTTATTTCTTTGTATCCCACCTTTATTATTTTTACAAATAACTCAAGGTAGGAAATATATCTATTAATACTCTTTCTTTCTCCTATTTTTCCCACAATAGCAACTCGGTGAGGTGAGTTGGGTTGGCTGTCCACAGTTACCCAGCTTGCTTTTATGGCTAAGATGGGGCTTCTTTGGGGATATCTCACCATCTTTGGATTTCCAGCCTGGTTCCTTAACCCCTAGTCCAGAGGTCTGCAACCTTAACTCTCAAAGAGCCATTTGGACCCGTTTCCCACAGGAAAAAAAACAACCACAGTTTGTTTCTCTCTCTCTTTCTCTCTGTCTCTCTCTCTTTGAGGAACAAGCATGAGCCACAGCAGAGGCTTCCCTTTGGGTGACCCTCCTCCACCCCCCTCTTTCTCCTCTCACAATCCCCTTGTCAGCTGTGGCAGGGCCCAGAGGGTGCACACGAGCAGGGACATCCTCCTTTAGCAAGTGGCCAGGTTCGGCCAAAGCTCCAGCAAAGGTGCATGTGGAGCGTGTGGCCACTCACTTGAGGAGAGTCACCCCACTCATTCGCACCCTTGCCACCACAGCCAGCCAGGAGATCATGAGAGGAGGGAGAGGAGGAGGAGGGAAGCCTCCACTGCAACTTGCACTTATTCCTCAGCCAGGGCGGATTTCCCAAAAGTTCCAAGAAGAAAGAAAAGGAGTAGTGAAGAGCCCCACAGAGAGGACTCTGGCTTGGCCGAACCTTGGCCTTCCGAGAGAGACAAGAGACACAGAGACAGAAAGAGAGACAGAGATACACACACACACATAGATATACAGAAAGAGAGAGAGAGAGAGACAGAGAGAGAGAGAGAGAGAGAGACAGACAGACAGACAGACAGACAGACAGACAGAGATACACACCTGGTTTTCTAAAGAAGACTGTGGTTCTTAGACTTAATTTTTCTTATCAAGGCTGACTGTACATTCACACAAGTAATTTCTTTTCTCTCCTAATACTGATCTAGACTTGGCAGCAGGAAGAGCAAGCCTTTTTGTTGGAGGTAGCTGCTTTAGCTTCAGTAGATTTACATCACCACTTATGTTCCCAGGAAATGCTGCAGATAATAATGAAAAGTGTAAAACCAATATGCTCAAGTGGATGCTTTTAGCAGATAACATGCTGTGTGAATGTGGAGAGACACAGACCCTGGCTCATCTGCTGGTATGTTGGCTACTATCAGAAACATGTACAGATAATGACTTTTTTTTTTGGCCAATGACTAAGCAAAGAAGGTAGCTTCATTTTAGCAGTTTAAAGTTTCATCTAGAAATTGAAGAAGAAGAAGCCTGTGATTGGTGATTGCTTTTCTGAATGTTGACTTCTGAGTTTATCCCTGTAATTTTCTTGGCAAAGTTTTTTCAGAAGTAGTTCAGAAGTAGCAGTGCCTCCATTCTAGGGCTGAAAGTGGCTGGCCCTAAGAAACTTACCTGGCTTTGTGGAAATAGAACTCATAGTCTCTCAGTTTGATGCCTTAACCACTACACCAAACTGGCTTTTTCTCTACAATTGTGGAACTAGCAGTTGTGAAACTAATTCAGAAATGTTCATGGGGAGTGAAAGGGTATCTCCCAAAATATCTTTAATGCCTATGCACTTAGTTCATGAAAGCAGTATCTTTTCATTGTCTGTTTAAAATCCCCAAAAGGTAATATATTTCTCAGAGAAGGACTTGTTCAGTAACAAAACTTAATGACATTTAGGTAGGGCCTTTTAAGCCAATTGGAAAGAGAAATTGAGTTGCCATAGAATTGAATATACAGTGCATTCAGAAAGTATTTAGACCCCTTTCACTTTTGTCGATATTGTTATGCTGCAGCCTGATACTACAGTTATTGAAATTAATTTCTTATTAATTAACACTCAGTACCCCTTAATGACAAAATGAAAACAGAGGTTTAGAAATGCCTGTAAATTTATTAAAAAGGAAAAATTGAAATATCACATTGGTATAACTATTCAGACCCTTTGCAACAGCATTTGAAAGTTAGTTCAAGTGCCTCCCATTTTTCTTGATCATTGCTAACATGATTCTATACGTTGATAGGAGTTTACCTATGGTAAATTACATTGATTGGACATGATTTGGAAGAGCATACACCTCTCTATAGAAAGCCTCACAGCTGACAATCATACTGTAGCAGAGCAAAAGCCATGAGGTTAAAGGAACTTCCTGAAGAGCTCAGAGACAGAATTATTGCAAGGCATAATTCTGGGGAAGGCTACAATAAAATTTCCGCTGCACTGAAGGTTCCTAAGAGCACAGTGGCTTCCATGATTCTCAAATGGAAGAACTTTGGCACAACCAGGATTCTTCCAAGAGCTGGTCACCCAGTCAAACTGAGTAATCGGGGGAGAAAAGCCTTAGTAAGAGAGGTAGCTGAGACTCCATGGTCACTCTGAGCTCCAGAGATCCTGTGTGGAGATGGGACAAAGTTCCAGAAGGACAACCATCACTGCAGCCCTGCACTGAGCTGGACTTCATGGCACAGTAACTAGATGAAATCTTCAGTGTAAAATACATGAACGCCCACTTGGAGTTTTCAAAAAAGCATCCTGAAGGATTTTAAGACTGTGAGGAACAAGATTCTTTGCTCTGTTGAAACCAAGATTGTACTGTTTGGCCTCAATTCTAAATATATCTGGATGAAACCAGGCACTGCTCATCACCTGCCCAATATCACCCCAACAGTGAAGCATGGGGATGGCAGTATTATGTTGTGTGGATGTTTTTCAGCAGCAGGGAGATTGGTCAGGGTTGAGGGAAAGTTGAATGCAACAAAGTACAGGGACATCCTCAATGAAAACCTGTTCCACAGTTCTCAGGACATCAGACTGGGCTGAAGGTTTACTTTCCAACATGACAACGATCCTAAGCACACAGCTAAGACAATGCCCAAGTGGCTTAAGGACAATTCTGTGAATATCCTAGAGTGGCCCAGCTAGAGATGTGTCTTGAACTCTATTGAACATCGCTGGAGGGATCTGAAAATGGCTGTTCACCGATGATCGCCATCCAACCTGACTCAACTTGAAAGAATTTGCAAGGAAGAATCAGAAAATCCCCCAATCCAGCTGTTGCAAAGCTTGTCGCATTCTTTAGTTTATAGCCTTTTTCCTGATGCCTATGTATCCTGTGCTTTAATTTACCTTCTTGGGAATCTAAGGGGGGAGGACCATCTGTTTTACCTCAGTTCCAAAGCCTCTAGCAAGAGACGTCTGAGAACAGCTTCTTATCACCTTCTTAGCCTGTGATTCTCAAAACAACTTCACACTTTTGGATTGGCTTATTCAACATTGGACTGAGGAGTGAGGTTTCTAACTGTTTTATTCTAACTGAATTGACCTGGAAAGTTTAGATCCTGCTTCCTTTGTCCTGCAATCCCTTCCTTCAATAAAAGGTTCCTTTTGAAATGTTAATTGTTTCAAGAGTTGCAGAATAGAATCCTTTGTTGGCCAAGTGTGATTGGACACACAAGGAATTTGTCTTGCTGAAAATGCTCTCAGTATACATAAAAGAAAAGATATATTCGTCAAGAGTCAAGAACCATAAGGTGCAACATTTAACAACAGTCAGGGTACAATAAGCAATCAAATCATACTAGGAAACAGTCAATATAAATCATAAGCATACAAGTGACAAAGTTATAGTCATACTGTCACAAGTGGGAGGGGATGGGTGTTAAGGATTGATGGGAAGATTAATAGTAATAATAGTGCAGACTTTCTAAATAGTTGGACAGTGTTGAAGGAATTATTTGTTTAGCAGAGTGATGGTATTCGGGAAAAAACTGTCCTTGTATCTTGTTGTTTTGGTGTGCAGTGCTCTATAGCGTCATTTTGAGGGTAGGAGTTGAGGGGTCTGTAAATATTTTCACAGCCCTCTTTTTGACTCGTGTAGTGTACAGGCCCCCAATGGAAGGCAGGTTGATAATAATTATTTTTTCTGCAATCCTAATTATCCTCTGAAGTCTGTATCTGTCCTGTTGGGTTGCAGAACCAAACCAGACAGTTATAGAGGTGCAGATGATAGACTCAATCATTCCTCTGTAGAGGTTCCTTGGGCAGTTTGAGCTTTTTGAGTTGGTTCAGAAAGAACATTCTTTGTTATGCTTTTTTGATGACATTTTTGATGTTAGGTTCCATTTTAGGTCTAGGGTACAATAAGCAATCAAATCATACTTGGAAACAGTCAATATAAATCATAAGGATACAAGTGACAAAGCTACTTTAGAATTTTCTAGAGCCTAGAAATTTGAAGGTCTCTACTGTTGATACTGTGTTGTCTAGTATTATAAGAAGTGGCAGTATGGGAGGATTTATTCTAAAGTCTACCATCATTTCTACAGTTTTGAGTGTGTTCAAGTTCCAGATTGTTCCAGTTACACCATGAGGCAAGTTGTACAACCTCCTGTCTGTATGCCAATTCGTCATTTTCTCATATGAGACTAATCACTGTTGTATCATCTGCAAACTTCAGTATTTTAACAGATGGATCATTTGAGATGCAGTCATTGGTATACAGAGAGAAGTGGAGAAAGCACATAGCCTTGGGGAGGGCTGTGCTAATTGTACAGGTATCAGATGTGATCCTGCCTAGCTTCACCTGCTGCTTCCTGTCTGTTAGGAAGCTTATGATCCACTTGTAAGTGTGTTCAGGTACTACTAGCTGGATTAGCTTAGTTAGAAGAATGTCTAGTATGATGGCATTGAATGCTGAACTGAAGTCTAGAAAGAGAAGCCTTGAATAGGTATTTGGAGATTCAAGGTGTTGTAGGATGTAGTGCCGAGCCATATTAATGGCATCATCTGTTAGTCTATTTGCTCTGTATGCAAACTGCATGGGATCTAACAGCAGATCTGTGATGGTTTCCAGGTGGGACAGCACTAGCCTTTCAAAGGTTTTCATAGCTACAGATGTTAGAGCAACTGGTCTGTAGTCATTCATTTCCCTGGTGCAGATCTTCTTTGGCACTGGGATGATAGTAGAGCATTTGAAGCAAGAAAGAACATAGCACATCTCTAGTGATTTATTGAAGATTCGGTCAGCACAGACTTTTAAGCAAGAAGGAGTTATCTTGTCTGGCCTTGGTGCTTTTCCTTGTTTTTGTCTGTGAAATAGATCTTGCACTTCTTTTTTATTTTCTTGAACGGAAAGGACAGGCAGACCCTTACACACACTGTTTAGTTTAATCCATGCAGTTGAAATAATTACATTTATAAATTATAGCTATTTATTTTGTACACATTATCAAATAAATTGCTACATAGGAAATATTGCCTAAAGAAAATTGAGTCCAAAATACTTAGATACCATTTTCTATAATAACACTGCTAATCCAAACCTGTAAGCATTGATTTAGGTCCAGTCATAATACTTTTCTTTCCTTTTTTTCTCAGCAGCTGGAAAAACTATTACACCTGATGGCAATCAAAGAGAAACAGCAGTGTTAATCCTAATAATTTTAAGAAAATCTATTAAATGATTTAAGTGGGGAGAAGCCAAGAATTTCTATCAAAAGAACTACATGGCAGGATTTTTACTAAAGTGAATTACTATAGCATTTTCATTATTAATACAATGAAATTGAGAAAATTGTGTGAAGAAAATTTAAAGGAAGAAATTTCCCTTGATTCTCTCTTTGCCTGACTATTTTTCATTTTTGTTCAATAAACCTCTTTGTTACTCAAGAAAACAAATGATCAAAAATCCTTCAGAATATTACATATAAACAAACATAATTACTTTAAAATTATTCTCTAATGTGAATTTTCAACTCTTTAGTTATTCCCTATTTATCTTACTTCTTATTGTTTAATTCTGAGTCTGTTAAAACATGTCAATTGTACTATACTGTACACTTTCATCTTGAATGTAATTATATAACCTGGGTTCCAAATTCTGGTCAAAATTTATCTTGAAGGACAGAAGAAAAACAAATCCCATTGAACTAACAAATATCTTATGCTACATAAAAACCTAGTCATTCACTTATGGAGGAATTAAAATTTTGTTTGATTCGCACAAAGATGTCAAACTTGACTGTGTCACATGATCTATTATGACATTTTTTTGCCTTTGACAGGCCTGGATTAGCACAATTGTTGCTGTTAATTGAATGATTTAAACTGTTAACTGCTGTTAATTGAATGATTTAACTCTTTAGGTTGCACTCAGGGGTGGGATTCTACCAGTTTGCACCTATTCGCTAGAACCGGTTGTTAACATTTTAAGCTGTTCGGAGAACCATTTGTTAGAAGAATTTACTGGCCTAATCCAGTAAGGAAGGTAGGAAGGAAACATTCTGGAGTTGTTTACAGAAATTGCCTCTCTGTTAACCCTTATTACATTCTTGGCAGGACTAGACTTCCTGCCTCTGGAACGTCTCTGGAGTTTTTTTCCCCTCCTTTGTTGGTACTTTGCTTGTGTGGAGTGACCATTCAAAGTTACAATAGCACTGAAAAAAGTGACTTATGACCATTTTTCACACTTACAACTGTTGCAGCATCCCCACAGTCATGAGAGGCCAGGCAAAGAATGCGTGCCTCGATGTGAGTGATACTGAGTTGGCCACGCTCAGCCAATAACATGACCACCAAGCCATGCCCACCAAGCCACTCCCACAGAACCAGTTGTTAAAAAATTTGAATCCCACCCCTGGTTGCACTTGCTATTTATTTTCAGGTACAAACTTCAATATCTAGTTAACTTCCTACCCGAAATCCTATGTCATAATCTATTTTAAATAATTTTTTCTCCTGTCAAAGAGGAAATTAATTAATGTAGTTCAAGTCTCCTGGCTCTTTGAATGCTTGACTGACCAGTTTCCATGGATTCCTACTATCACAAAATGTGCAACTGAGAGGCATAATTTGTTTTTCTTGTGAACAACAAAGGTAAATATAAACATTGTGTCAAAGCCAAATATGCCACACACTAAATTATGATTTTATCTGATGAGATAAGGTTATTAGCACATATCAAAGCTCTATTCTCACCATTTAAATGTTTAGAAATGAGCCATATTAAATTTCTGGTTCATTAGCTCCCTATAAACCTTTTCAAGTTTTCTGCAAAAAGAAGAAAAAGAGTAAAACAAAGCAGAGTTTGGTATTATGTCTAAATTTATTTTAATATAATCTGTTTTAACAACACTAAGACAGCAATCAGAAGATGGAAATATGTTTTGAATTTATTTTCATTTTTTTAAAAATCTATTCCAAAAAGACAAAATCCTTCCATGTACATTTGCCTCTTTAGAAGCATCTGTCTAAAAACATCTATCTTTTTTTAATACAAATTATGAGAAAATTCTCATCTCCAGAGGCAGGGGTGGGATTCTACCGGTTTGGGCCAGTTCGTGCAAACCAGATATTAATTTTACATCCAGTTCAGTGAACCCATAGTTCTGAAGAACAGCTGGCCCCGCTCATCCCTCCCTTCCCCTCCCAGGAATCCCTGCGAGGCCTATCTGGCTCCAAGGTAAGTGTAGGGTGACCTCCTGGGAGTAAAACGGGCCATGGGGGGGGGTGTCCAGCACTGTCCCCCACCCTATTTTTGCTCCCAAGAGGCTCCAGGGAGACTTGCTAGGCCAAAAATGCCCCCCCCCCCCTACACACACATCCTTCTTTTGCTCTTAGAAGGCTCCAGGAGGGCTTGCTAGGCCTCGTTTTGGGCCTAGGAGGCCTCCCTGCAGCCTCCAGCCATCCAATATGCCTGGATATAGTGTTTAGCCAAAAGAACATTTGGAGCTAATACAGTATTGATTACTGCCTGGGGAATGGTCTAGGTAAACAAAACTGTGCAGTCTCCTAAAACTGTTGGAGCCAGTCTTCTTTCTTAATTCCATATCCTCCTCTTCAAAACTAATAAGTTGCTCTGCTTTTTCATGCCAGGCTTAATGTGATAAGCTAATTTCAAGCTGTTTTTGTAGAGAACAGCTTACCTTTAGGTCTCATTCATTTGCTCAATTTCAGAACATACATTTCCAAAGCATAATTCTGACTACTCAGCAGTTTGCCAAGCTGCTGCTTCATTATTTCTATTGCTGTCACTACCTTTATGGAGTCCAATGGCCTTTTAAGTTTGACAAGCAAAAAACACAGTAAATATTTCTCACAAATATTTTCCCTCTTCCACTTTGGGGTTCAATATTTAACATACAAAATTATGTGCTGTGTTACTTACTATTCAGGCAGTTTGCAAACTTGTGTTTTTTGTTATTGGAAGGCAACTCTTTAATTTGAAGATGGTGGTAAATTCTTGGTGATAAAATGGCAAGTAGAAAGGCTCACTTCACATTTAGAAAAGGTTAGAAAGAATGAGAAGGTTAACTTTTGCTTTGTTTCCAATCTACTTTTCCTGACTTGGTCTTCATAAAAAGTAGCTTTGGAATTGAAGACAAATGTGTTAAAATAAAATTCTTTCTGATTAAGTACAAGTATACAAAAATTAATTTTTGATTAATTTCAAGATTAATCAAAGATGTTTAATGTCTTTAAATATCTGGGTGTTGTACTAAGGTTTAAGTCAGAGTCTTCAAACTTGGCAACTTTAAGACTTGTGGACTTCAACTTCCAGAATTCTCCAGCCAGGGAGTTGAAGTCCACAAGTCTTAAAGTTGCCAAGTTTGGGGACCCCTGGTTTAAGTAGAAAAAGATTCCAGCTGAAAATATACCATGAATAGCATAGAGATGCATGATAGTCTTCTTTTCTTTTTTTCTTTCTTTCGCTTAAAAGGAAGAAGAAAAAGAAAGGGAGGGATGGGAAAAAGAAAGGGAGGGACGGAAGGGAAAGGAATGTGAATGAGATATGGAAGGATGGGCGGATGGATCGAGGGATGGAGGGAAAGAAAAAGGAGAGGAAGGAAGGACCACAAACCTTGGCACTAGATGCAGCTTCAGAGGATGCTTTGAAACAGTACAGCAATCCAGGGACCTCAGAGGTCATCTAGTCCAAGCCCGTACCAAGAGCATTGTTAAAGTGAGTTTCTATCTTTTTACCCATGCAGTCATGTGACCACCAAGCCACACACATGTGGCTACCAAGCCATGCCCAGCCAGCCACATGACCACCAAACCACACCCACAAGTTAGGCTATGCCCACAGAACCAGTTGTTAAGAAATTTGAATCCCACCCCTGTCCAGAGATCTCCTAACATAGATCCTAATTGGAAATAAGCACTTAAAAGTTCCTTTGGGCAATCAAGTATGGAATTTGTATTCTGATTTTATGTTACAATGAATATAGAACTATAGCAAAGTTGTGATCAATATTTGTAATCCAAAACTTAGTCTTTTGTAAATAACCATATCTTTTCCTATTATTTGTGCTGCATTCACTGTGAGCACAATATTCAACTATGCCTAAGGGGGTGCGGTGGTCTAATATCTAAAACACTGTGCTTGTCAACTAGAAGACTGGCAATTTGAGACCCATGTGACAGGATGAGCTCCCATTCTTGTCCCAGCTCCTGCCAATTTAGCTGTTGAAAAGCATGAAAATGCAAATTGATAAATAGGTACCACTTTGGTGAGAAACTAACAACATTCCGTGTACCTCAGCATATAGTCATGATGACTCATGCTAGCTAAATGACTACAGAAGTGACTTCAGACAATGTGGCTCCCTCAGCTCAATAAAGATGAGCACTGCCTCCTAGAGTCAGACACAACTAGACCAGGGAAACCTTTACTGTGTAAAGACTCGATTCAGCGTTGTCCTAATATAGCACAAATGCTCCTTTATAGGCAACTGAATAGTGTTTGATACTTGGATATCTTTCTTCTTGTTCACATTAAGAAAAAGAAAACAAAAAATATATTGGAGTAGCCTTGCAAGATTTATTTATTAAAAACTTATCATATATTGTTTTCACAAGTGAACTCAAAAGCAGATTACAGTAGAAAATGTCATACAATATATAAAAACACTCTCACTTTAATTATCTTCATCTGTGATTTGAGAATGGTTGCATTATATGATCATTAACTAAATAATCCGATTTCAAGCAATTTTTATATGGATATATTTTTTCCTCCAAAAGGTAAATAATTTAAGCAATTTTTAAAAAAACAGAAAAAAGATATAAGATTATTTTACTCTTTACTATATCTTTTACTCTATACTTTACCAGCAAGAATCCTACTGTTAATATAGTATAGTTAACACTTTCTATCTGTGGAATCTTTTTATATTGTGATCCTAGGGCCCTAAATTGACCCTGCTATAGTAATGCTGTCACTGCAAGTCTAAAATACTAGAAATGGTCAAGTCTTTTGAACTAAATTATAACTGACTCCCTTGAGTCCATCTGCAGCTGTGAATTGGCATTGTCACTTCCAATATCTCTGTAAAACATTAGAATTATTGAACCAATTCTGTAACTACACCCAAGGTAAGTTTGAAACTCGCCTTAACACAAAAGAGTGCTAGGTTCCATATCAAAAGCTGTCCCTTTCAGCCTTCCTACTCCAAGATTAATTCCAGACCAACAATCAAATAAACAATACCCCAATCAAAAAACTACCAAACAAGCCAACATTAAACAGCCTAACCAAAGAATCTCTCAGACCACTCCCACCAACACCGACAGGGCAAGCTACTAGAATGTAAGCTGACAGTAAACTGCACTCCTTATTAATACTGATGATGTTACCTAGTTTAGGTAATGAACTGTCTGCAAGAAAAGAAGCAAGCTCATAGAGCACCAAAGATCCCTCCTTTCTACTTTGCAAGAAAATGGTGTATCTGGGAGGAAGTTCTTCACTTTTTAAAACAAGTAGACGTTCTATAATGCTACAAAACATCTGCCTCATTCCCAATTCTGTTCATGCCTAGATCACTATATTATGTAGATTAAAATCACTGATGTAGAAAATTTACTCTTTGCATATTATCAGAAGCATCTGTCATGAAGCCAATGTGCAGTTAGCTGAGCAAAGATTTTATGTATTTAACCAGTGTGGAGGCAAATAGCCACAATATCTATGTTGCTAAAGATTTGTGGAGAAAGTGCTTAAACTGGCATTACAGGATCATGCATCTGACTTTTAAATGATTATACTTGTTTCAAACTTACCTTTTTATTGTATTATAAAATAAATGACGCCCACAATTCAGGTAAAATATTTGTAATCCATTACATAAATTGAAAAATAGATTACGAGTTTGTGTGTATCATACATATATGCATATGCAATTATAAGTTGAAGAAAGCATGCATGTCTGAAGCCAAAACTGAACCCAATGTGCTTCATTAATATATTCCACCATATAACTCAGAGTGGCTAGTTCAGAGAACCAGCAAATACCACCTCTGACTGGCCCTGCCCCCATCTATTCTCTGCCTCCTGAATCCCAGCTGATCGGCTGGGTCTTCTTTTGTTGCCTTGCACAGGAGAACGGAGCTGGAAAGCAGGTTAGTGGGGTGAGGAGGGAATGGGATTTTGCAGTAATCTTCCCCAGGAGTGGGGAGGGAATTGAGATTTTACAGTAGCCTTCCCCAGGAGTGGGGAGAGAATTGAGATTTTACAGTAGACTTCCCCAGCCACACCCACCAAGCCACGCCCACCAGGCCATGCCCATAGAACCAGTAGTAAGAATTTTTGAATCCCATGACTGGGAAAGATGTACGTGATTGCTGAAAATCAGATTTTATCTGTGTTTGTATGGTTTGGGATATAGTTTGACTAATTTGAAATATCAGCATAACTGCTACAAAAAAAGTGGAAATGTACATTTATAATCTTATAATGTTGGTGTTGTTTTGCTTCACAGCAATGAGAATGAGAATTTTTACAGGACATTTTACAAAGACATTTTTTTTAAAAAAAAATTGCCTATTCTTTTCTACATACTACATTTTGAATTATCCTTGCTTGTGAGAAGCAATTCAATAATGCCAGATCCAGTTGGGTCAAGCACCAGGATGGAAATGCTACACAGCAAAATAATATTGGTATGCACTTGATCAATGCAATTCTGAAGCAGTAGTAGGCCAGTGAAACAAAGACATGATTTCTACACAGGATTTCAGAGAAAGCACTACCAAATTCGACAGGAATCTGCACCTCGATTCATTGTAGTATTTTCTGGACAGTTGAAAGCTTTCCGGAATTCCTCAAAATTACTCATAGCACCCATAACTCTGAAGTGGAGAAAGAAAAGGTAAATTTGCAAATTAGTTTAATACTGTGCCTCATATTCTTAATACATATAAGTAGTGATTTTAGGCTACAAAACCTTCATTTTGATTTCCTGTAGAAAACATGCTATGATCTAAACTGGGCTGATCACTGGGACCAGCAGTTTATCTTCTTTCAGACTTGTCCTTGTACTTCAGGGAATTCTGAAAGAATGAAGCAGAGGGAACATGCTTCTGCTAGAGAGAATTCTCTGAAGATGGGCTCCAGTACAAGCATGAAATCTTGGAAGACAAAACCACTGGTCTCTGTTGCCAACCTATATTGGATCCTGCAACATTATCCTGGGACATGTTTAATTGCCTTCATTCATGTAATTGCCTTCATTTAATTGCTAATTCAAGCTACCACTGCTGTGGCACCTTATCATTCCAGATAACATGTAAAATCCTTTATAAGGTTCACCAACCACTTCCTGGATACATTAGGTGACAATATTTGATAGTGATTTCAGGCAACAAAACCTTCATTTTGATTTCCTGTAGAGAAACATATGCTATTTCAAGCTAGCCCTGCTAGTTCATCATACCATTTCAGCTAACATATAAAATCCTTTAAAAGGCTCACCACTTTAATGTACCTGTGTACATTAGGTAATGTTATTTGATAAGTTCTGGAAATAAGATGCCCAAGGACAAGACACAATCTTGTTGATGAGGATATACCATTAATTTGTATGTCATTCCAGCTTTTCAGGCATTCTAGTCTCCTGCTTGTTCATTGCCTGCAGCAGTACATAAAACAAGGATCTCAACAGTAGTGCCTCTTTTGTCCTGATAGTTTTCTTTCCTGAACATTGTTGAATTATTACCAATAATTCATGTACTTTACATTAGATTTAACTTTACTTTTAATTGCTTGAAGCTGTTTTTTTTTTTCATTAAAAGTGTCCATTTGATCCAGTATCACTCAAGCTTTTCGACATTACCTGAACCCTCTATTTAAAAAACAATAAAATTTGTGTCACAATTGAATTATTATCTTTCACAGCCTAACTCATCGTGTAGGGGAAGCTATATTACTGGAAAATGTATTTTCTCATTCCAAATGGTTATCTATGTAAGGGTTTTTTAATCTTTCTCTTTCAGAAGACAGACATTTAGGGCAACAAATCTTTAAAATACAGAGGATTCCTAGCACTTTCTATGGATGCAGTTACATTTATTTTTTTTCTTTCCTTTGTTTTACATGTTTTATTTGTAATTTTCCTTTAACAATCAACATATTTTGTGGACAGTATATTGACTAAGTTTTTTACACACTGCTAACACGAATAATACAATTGAATATACATAATCGTTGTCTTCCAACTTCTAAAGCCCATGTCACACTGCACCAACGGATGGAAAGAGGATGTAAAACGGAGAAAAACGCTTGCCATCCGTTGGTTAACGCGATGCATCAGTTTTGTACTCACTGCATCCGTTTTTCATACTCTCTATCCGTCCAGCATCCGTTTACTGACATTTCATCCGCTCAAAAAGTTTTCAGCTGCACAAAACTTTTTGAGCGGATGAAGTATCCAACGCGTCCATTCTACATCCGCTACGCATACGGGGAACATCTGTTATACGTCCGTCATCATCTGTTGCGTATCCGCTATATCCGCTAGGCATCCGCTGCGCATCCGTGCAACTCAAATCCGCTCCAGCGGAAAACGGACACAGGAAGCGAAACGGACGCGGAACAGACACACAGCATTAGTTGCACGGATGTAGAAAGGATGTAAGCGGATGCAGCTCGCATATAAAGCATTAAAATGGAAAAAATGTTCGTATAGGGGATGTATATTTCTCAGATATTTAGGATGTCTGGAGGATGTCCAGAGGATGCGGAAGGACACATAGTGGAAAACCTATATTTCCTATAAAAAGGGGGAGGAAATCACCTGGATCTCACTTTCAGTCCAACAACCCTGGTGTGCAGATCTCTTCGGCCTTGCTCTTGCTCTTCCACAGCATCCAGTCATCTCCACCATGGATCGTCGCACACTCCTTTTGGTAGCCGCCATCATTCTACAACAGTGTGAAGCCCTCTAAGGGCTCTTTCACCTGTTCTACGCAAGGAAAAGGAGGCATCCAAGAAGTGTGTGGGTCCGAAGATGGATCGTGAGAATAGCCGAGTACGGACTGTATGGAGCTGAGGAACGAAGACCCTCATGCATTCCAGAACTTCATGAGGATACCACCAGCCATGTTTGACGAACTTGTACAGCGTCTGAGACCCAGGTTGACCAAGCCGAACACCAACTTCCGTCCCAGCCTGGACCCTGGACTGAAAGTGGCATTGACTCTGCGCCACCTGGCCTCCTGGACCACATACAGAAACATGCAGTATGCCTGGAGGGTGCCACACAACACCATCAGCATTGTGGTCAGAGAAGTGGTGCAGGCCATCATCGAAGAATACCTGGAGGAGCTCCTCCAGTGCCCCTCCACTGAAGAAGGCTGAAAGAAAGTTGCAGAGCAGTGGTATCAGAAGTGGAACTTCCCCCACACCGTTGGAGCCATAGATGGGAAGCACGTGGCCTGGAAAGCTCCAGCCAACTCAGGGTCCACTTATTTCAACTCCAAGGGCTTCTTCAGCATCATCCTCTTTGCCATGGTCGATGCTGACTACAAGTTCGATGCTTCAGGCAATGGGTCAGCTTCAGATGCCCAGGTATACAACGCCAGTCACCTCAAGGAGGGGCTGGAACGCAACCTCATCATGGGCTTCCCAGATCCAGACCCCCTGCCCAACAACACACAAGATGTGCCCTACTTCATCGTGGGGATGACGCCTTCTCCCTCAGAACCTACCTCATGAAGCCCTACACTTCCAGATGCCTCATCCGTGAAGAGAGGATCTTCAACTACAGGCTGTCCAGGGCAAGGCGGGTGGTGGAGAACACCTTTGGCATCCTGGCCAACAGGTTCCAGGTACTTCTCACCACCATGCAGCATCGCCCAGAGACCGTGAGGAACATCGTGGAAGCTTGCTGCATCCTGCACAATCTCATGCGCACCCACTACCCAGTGTTGCAGAACAGGCTTGTGGACCACCAACAAGGCAATGGGGACATGGAGCCTGGTGAATGGAGGCAAGGACTAAACCTGATAGACACTGTGGATGTGCAAGGCCCCAACAGAGCTTCACGTGAAGGGAAGAAGCAGCGCAACCTCCTGAAACACTGGTGCAACTCCCCAGCTGGAGCAGTGGAGTAGCAAGACAGGATGGTAGATGCTTAATGGATGCTTCCTTGAGACTGTCTCATCACACTGATGAGATTGTGCCATGTATGTTGGGTGGCCCTACAATGAACAGGGCATTTAATAAAGAGTTGTGTTTATGTTGACATGTGTGGATGAATGATTAAATTGTTATTGATAATAAAGGGCCACAGGTGTGGCACCTGGGAGGGTGGACCATACAGTCCCACTATGCTTGCACTGGAGGCTTATCTATCCCACTGCTATCCTTACCCATCCCACAGCTATTACCCATCCCACAGGTATCCCTGCCCATTCCACTGCTATCCTTACCCATCCCACAGCTATTACCCATCCCACAGGTATCCCTGCCCATCCCACTGCTATCCTTACCCATCCCACAAGCATGCAAAGGCTTAAACTATTTCTAAAAGTTTCCACCAAGACTTTATTTACTAAAAGAACTGAACCAAGTGTGTGAAGCAAAGATAACCTTTATTAATAACAAACTGTAAAAGCAAAATGACCCAAGTAAAGTGTCCCAAGCAAAGATAAAGTCAACAGGTAGCAACCCAGTCTCTGGCACTCTTCTCAGTCACTCTGAGGCGTGCCTATGGTCTCAGGGGTGAAGGGTCTGGGTGCTGTGGAGGTGGCAGTGGCTGGAGTGCTGGTCTGAGGCACCATTGGGGTGCCTGGCCCTGAGAGGACAACAGGGGATGGTGTGTGGAGGAAGCTCTCAGAGAGCTGGCTCAGTCCCATGATGTTGAGAGCCCCTTCCTCCAGGACATGGGGTGTCAGTCCCAAAACCGATGACAGATGTTCTGAGGCCAGGCTTGGCTGTGGGGTGGAGGAAGGAGGAGTGTAGTGGGGCTGTCTGGTCTGCAGGTGAGCGAGGTGAGGCGTCGGTGGCATCTGTGGCGTCGGTGGCATCTGTGGCATTGGTGGTGTGCGATGTACCTGTGCCTGGACTGGGAAGGGCTGCCTGTGCTGCTGGAACTCCTGGTAGCCATAGCCTTGGTAGGTGAGGGGCTGTGGAAAGCCTTGGAAGGGCTGTGACATCACCTGGGGTGGAGGAGCAGACCTGGACTGGGTCGGAGCAGGTTCAGCTGGGCCAGGAGGGTGGTGCAGAAAACCTGTGATCCTCTCCTTGATCACCTGGTCCTGGGATTCGGGTATTTCCATGAGGGTCTGGTTGACGTAGGTGAGGAAGGGCTTTCTGTTTGAGGATGGTATGTCAGACTGTACCAGCTGAGAGAGGAGATCTACGCTGCTCTTGATTGTGTCCCTGATCTCCAAGAGGACAGTGTGGCTCTGTCCCTCCGGTCTGGCTCTCTGCCTGCTTTCTGTGGAAGTGGAGCTGGGGGTGGGGGTGGGTTGGTCTCTGGTGGCAGTGGCTTCTTCTTGCTCCAACTGCGTCAGGGGGTCCTCCATGTGCTCCGCCATGGGGAGTGCAGTTGTCGGAGGGGTCTCCATTGTGGGGTGCTCCAAAGATACCTGCCTGGACACAGGAGCTGACTCTTGGCCAGAAGAGGACTGGCTCTCTGTGGGCTGCCTGAGAGTGAGAGTAGACAGAGGGGCTGCTCCTCAGTGGCGGATCTCACCCTCCAAGAAGCTGCACTCGGCCATCACGTAGGTCTCCCAGTCGGTGAGCTTGACCGCGGCCTGGCCAGACTTCTTCAGGTGCAGCTTCCCATACCAGGTGTGCATGTGCTTCCACCACCCGAAGAGGACCTCCGAAGTGTAGCCCTGGCTCTCTGCGTTCTCTCTCCAAGCCTCCTGCTTCCACTTGGTGTCTTGATAGAGCCTGTGTCCCTTCCTCCAGAGGTATTCGTTCTCCCTCAGCCATTCGAGCACCTCCTCCTCATGTTCCTCTGCAATGGTGTACTGTCTCCTCTCACCCTTTTGTCGTGAATGCCTTTTCCTCCCTCTGGCACGGCCTTCTGGGCCCTCATCAGGAGGGCTTTGAGGTTCTAGGGGCTGGTCCACCCCACCAGCACCACCACCAGCAGCAGCACCAGCACAAGCAGAACCAGCAGAACCAGGAGCAGCACCAGCAGAAGCACCAGCACCAGGAGCAGCACCAGCAGAAGCCCCAGCACCAGCAGAGTCAGCACCAGCAGCAGAAGCCCCAGCAGAAGCAGAGTCAGCGCCAGGGGGTGGGATGGTGGTCCTGTCCTTCTTGCCAGGGCTGGCAGGAGTAGGCACAGGCTTCCTCTTCTTCCCCATGGTTGTTGGCTGGAGATGTGTCTGGCAGCAGGTCTTTCCTCTGAATGGTGACCTGCTTGCGGGCTGCATCCTTTTATATCTGCGGGGCTGACGTAATGCATCCTCCCCACATGTGCAGTGAATGCTTTGCATCCGCTAGACGTCCGCTAGGCGTCCATGATGCATCCGCATCATCCGCTAGGCATCCGCTCTGCATCCGCTCCTTCCGCTGCACGTCCACTTCGGTGTTCTCCCCCGGAAGCCCTGCGGATATGTCATCCGCTTCCATCCACTTCCATCTGCTAGGCTTCCGTTGAGCATCCGCTTAACATCCTCGCTACAGCCTCCCCCCGTCCGTTCCTTTCCATTCTTGTCCGCTCTGTTTATGCAAATTTGGGGCACTTTTGAGAGCGGATAACAACGGATGGAAAATTTGCTCATCCGCTATGTCCTTTTTACATAGGTTTTGCATCCGTCAGCCGATGTGACCTCGCCTTAACCTTAATATATTTGTTGTAATTATAATAGATTATTTAATGTATCTAATGTATGTATATGTATATAATATATTTTTCCAACTTGTACTTATTTTTCCCCATTTTTTGTGGTTCTTCTACATACACATCTTTGTCTTTAAACAATACCATTCTCTGTTTATTCTTTATCACTTTCTCCATAAATATATTCAAACATCAGTAACATTTCTTCATACAATGTATTTGTTGAACCCTGCTAAATCACGAATAAATAATATTTTAAATAGTACTCAATGTTCCACCATAATTCAAATATTTCAATTTTTATAAACACCAATAAAACCAATTATTAATAAAGTTTAATCAATCCCAGGCTCTAAATCTGCTGAATTTATAGTCCTTCAAAGCTATAAATTTCAATATATATTTTTATACAGTTAATAATAATAATACATTAAATATACCTAATCATAGTCTTCCACCTCCAAAGTTAGTATATTTGTGATTATAATGAATTCTATTTCATATCCATATGTATGCTCCTATTTTCTCAATATAGACTTTCTACTTTTTTCTATTAGTTTTTAATACAGTCGCCTTTTTGCAAGATATTTTATCTCTATCCATCATCTCTTAGTCTTTTTAGAATTTCATCATTTACTGACTTTTTGGTAACTCTTTTATATTTCTCTCTTGGAATCCGATATTTCTTTCTAACATTTTTGCACAGACTGATGTTCCCTCTACCTTACCCCTTGTCTCCTTCTGCTGCATCATTTGGATATCCATCCATAACCCTTTCATTATTTTTTAAAAACCTTCCTTTTCTCTGTTCCATTGTAAACTCTTAAGGTATTATCTATTTGATTCTTAATACTTATTGTTGCTGACTCTTCGGTGTTTTTGTCTTCTTGTAATTTTTTTTTTATTTGTCTCCGCCAGCACTCCTTCTAATTTGTGATCTGTCTTCTGAATATTATATTCATCATTTCCCACCATTTGTTTTTTTATGTTTTATTTATAATTTTCCTTTAACAACCAATATTTTTGTGGACAGTGTAATGACTGGGTTAATATATTTTTCACACAATGTTAACAGTAATAATACAATTACATATACAGGGTTTTTATCTTCCAACTTCTAACCTTCATATGCTCACTATATTTATATTCTTTTATGTATCAATATATATTATACTATTTTCCCAATGTTACTTATTTCTTTATTTTTCCCATTTGTTGGGTTTTTCTATATTCACCTCATTAAATTATATTATTCTTTCTTTATAATTTTTATAACTTTTTCCAAAATATATATGTAAACATCAAGAACATTTCTTCATACAATATACTTATTAACCTGTTAAGTCATTAATTTTATAATATTGTAATTATCACTCAGTGTTCCACCACATTTTCAATATCTCAATTTTCTATAAACACCAATAAAAAAAATTGTTAATAAGATTTAATCAGTCTCAAGATTATATCTCTAAGTCCCCTGGATTTATAGTCCTTGAAAACTAAATATTTCAGTATATTCTTGCACCCTATTAATCATAATACATTTAGATATAGCTAATCCTAGTCTTCCACCTCCTAATCTTAATATGCTGTATTTATGGTTAAAATAAATTCTATCATATATTCTATATATGTGTTACTATTTTCCCAATTTAAACTTTCCACTTATGTCTATTGGTTTTTAATATAATTGCTATATTGCAAGATATTATGTCTCTATCATCTCTCAGCTTTTTTAGAATTTCATCATTTATTGATTTTTTTTGGTGATTCTTTTATATTTCTTTCTTGGAATCCTATATGTCTTTTTAGCATTTTTGCACAAACTGAGTGTTCCCTCTGCTTTACCCTTTATCTCCTTCTGTTGCATCTTTTGAATATCCATCCACAACCCTTTCATTATTTTTGGAAAATAATAATTTATCTGTTTGTAACTTATTTTTATCTTCTTGTAGTTTATTTTGCTTTGTCTCCTCTACCACACCCTCTAATTTCTCATCTGTCATCTGTGTATCATATTCATCTTTTTCCACCAATTGCTGAGGATCTTCTACACTCACATCTTTATCTTTAAACAATCTCATCATCTCCTTATTATTCTTTGTCACATTTTCATAAATACTTTTAAGCATCACTAACATTTCTTCATAAAAACTTTATTGTCTCCTGTTGGGTCATTTTGTACCAGTTTAATATATTAAAAATTACTTAATATACCTCTAATCTTCCAGTATCCCAAAATCTAAAAACTCCAAAGAAGTCAATTATTAATAACATGTAGTCAAGGACTTCCGGTGACATCGCGACATAGCGAGGTGGGAGAACTCTTCTCCGCTCTCCTACATCAGGGTTTTTGCTTGTGGGCGACCGTTCCAGGTGGGACTAGATCCTGGCAGGATCACCCAAGTGAGGAAGAATCGTGGAGCCTATCAGGGAAATTGCAATCCCAGAGGTAAAGAAGGGAGCCCAAAGGTCAGGGCAAAAGAAATCAGCCTGTTAAGGCTGGCCCGAAGACGCAATGGAACAATTCAAGAAGGAAGTGGAGAGAAGAGATCGAATTTGAGTTCGGGAAAATTGGTGTTGGATTATAACTAGCGGATAGTTTGGAAAAGTAATCGGTGAGTGACTGAAACTCTGAAGCAGAAGGGGGGAAAGCTGAAAGTGGTGGCAAGATCTGCCAACCTCTAGAAACAAATAAAGTAATGACTAGCAGTCAGCATGGGTTTGTTAAGAACAGATCATGCCAAACCAATCTTATTTCATTCTTCAACACAGTGATGAAATTAGTAGACCAGCAAAATACTGTGGACATAATATATTTAGATTTCAGCAAAGCATTTGACAAAGTAGACCACACTTCTCGTAAGCTACTTCTTAGTAAGCTATAAAAAAGTGGAATAGATAGCACTACCACTAGATGGACTAGCAACTGGCTGGCAAACCATATTCAACGAGTAGTCGTTAATGGGCCTAAGTCTACATGGAGGGAAGTAAGCAGTAGGGTGCCACAAGGTTCCGTCTTAGGCCTAGTACTCTTCAATATCTTCATGAACAACTTTGATGAGGGAATAGAAGGGGAACTTACCAAATTTGCAGATGATACTCAGCTGGCAGGAACAGCTACCACCCAAGAAGATAGGCTCAAGATCCAGATGGATCTTGACAGACTAGAACTATCTAACAAAATGCAATTCAATGTAGAGAAAAGTAAAGTCCTACACTTAGGCAATAAAAACCAAAAGTATACATATAGACTGGGTGAAACCAGGCTCAATAGGAGTAGCTGTGAGAGGGATCTTGTAGTCTTAGTGGACAACCAGCTAAATATGAGCCAGCAGTGTGCAGCAGCAACCAAAAAAAGCTAATGCAATCCTAAATTGTATTAAGAGAGGGATACAATCAAGATTGAGGAAAGTACTAATACCACTCTATAAATCCTTAGTAAGACCACACCTAGAGTACTGCATCCAGTTTTGCTCACCACATTATAAAAAAGATGTTGAGACTCAAGAAAAAGTACAGAGAAGAGCAACCAGGATGATCAGGGGACTGGAGACTAAAACATACAATGAATGGTTGCAGGAACTAGGCTTGGCTATTTTAGTAAAGAGAAGGACCAGAGGAGACATGATAGAAGTCTTCCACTATTTGAGGGGCTGCCACAGGGAGGAAGGGGTCAAGCTATTTTCTAAAGTGCCTGTAGGCCAGACAAGGAATATTAGATGGAAACTGAACAAGAAGAGATTTAACCTGGAAATAAGGAGAAATTTTCTGACAGTGAGAACAATTAACCAATGGAATAGCTTGCCCTCGGAAGTTGTGGGAGCGCCATCATGAGACTTTCAAGAAGAGATTGGACTGCCATTTATCAGAAATGGTGTAGGGCCTTCCGCTGGGTGGGGGATTGGACAAGATGACCTACAAGGTCCCTTCCAACTCTGATTATCTGTTATTCCTAGCTCTGGATAAAGTGAAATTCACTCCCAAAGAGGAAAGTAAAAAGGAGAGAAGAGTGATTATTGTTGATGAAAGCCCTTTATTTCTAGCCATACGAACCAATTGTGGAGAGTACTTTATAGACGAACAAGAACTTTGAAACTTTGAATTCGAGTGGAGGAGTGACAGTGCAATTTACGGTGGTGGCCATTGAGACCAGCAATTCCAGGAGAGTGGAGGAAGGCAGCTGAAGTGACTGTTAGAACTGAGAACTGAGACCTCAATTTATTATTGGATATATCCGGATTACCAAGGCAACGATAGGAAAGTAGGAGACTGTAAATCCTCTGCTCATCCAGTGCTTTTTTTAAAAAAATCTTTTTTCCTTTCTTTTCCCTCTTAGGGCTGACTAGAGTGATTTAGTTTCACGTTATATTTATTTACGGTATATATTTAAGTAATAAGACAACAAGATCATTTGGTTATTTTGAAATAGGATCTAACCTGAGTAAGTGATATTTAATCTCTTTGGATTACACTGTATTTCTCTTTTTTCTTCCCCCTTTATACATATTTGATTGAATATAGATTAATGATTTTAATATATTGATTAATATAATTATATGTTAATTGAATGTTTCCTCCCTCTCTCATATCCCCCTTATATTGAATATTATGATTTACTGAAATATAAAAAGTATCAATTTGAAATACAGCTGAAATACAGTAATCAACTTAAAGAACTGACTCGGGTTATAATATTGTTATATATCTAAGCACAGTTGAGTGATTCTTTTTTATCCGTTAAACAAATTAAGAACTGATGAGTTATTGAATTTATTAAGATTAGGCATTGTAGTAATACAAGTGAGGGGAACATTTAGAGTAATAATAATTAAGGTGGGTTTGGGAGTCTGAATACAGAATTATTAATTGATGATAATTTTTTTAAGCTAAAGGTGTTAGGAAATTAGATTAAGTAAACAAATAGTAATATAAATATTAGATAACTGAGAAAATTAAATTGTAAAATACGGATAAGGTTGATGGTAGTTGGCAATACGACTTGAGAAAATATATTGAGGATAGTGGAGGAACAACAAAGAATTATCAAAGATATGACAAGTACAACTGCCACTATTACAAAAACAGGAAGAAAATTGGTATCAACAGCAACACCATCTACTTCGACAGTAACATTGACTGAAAAAACGATTGAAGGGATGTTGGCACCAGAAAAATCTACAGCCCAAACTAACACGCAATCGGTTCAAACTACATTACTAACTATTCAAAGCATGATGCTGGCAATGCAGAAGTCGATGTCTAAAAATCATACGGAAAGTAAAGCAGAAAGAGAAACAATGAAAGAAGAATTAAAAAGTGAGTTAGGAGAAATGAGAAGCGAAGTTAAGAATTTGGATGGAAAGATAGGTCAGATACAGGAATTGATTAAAATAAATGAAGAGAAGATTGAAGAGATTGAAAAACTAGCTGCTCAAGTGAAAAAGAAGTTGGAAGGCATGGAACAAAATAATATGGAACAGAACAAAGAGACAAATGAGACCCTGACTCATCTTGAGATGGATAAGGCCTCCTATTATCTCAGATTCCAGAACGTGGAGGAAGAGAGGGGAGAGAACTTACTGTTGGTGATGGTGGAGATATTGGCAGAGCTCTTGAATAGAGATAAGAATGAAATGGTGAATGAGTTGGACGACATATACAGAGTGTACACAAGCTACGCGAGATGGCACAGACTCCCCCGAGAAGTGCATACTAGATTTGCAAGGAGGCGAGTGAAAGATATAATTTATAGAATTCCGAGAGAAGAAGGAATAAAATATAAAGATAGAGAAGTGATTGTTCTAAAACAGGTGCAGAGAAGAGTTCACGAGCAGAGGAGAGATTATCAATTCCTCACAAATAATTTAAATAAAAAAATTATACCTTTTAGATGGATTACCCCAGAGGGTATCTTAGTAATATGGAAGGAGAAAAGAGTAAGAATAGATAGCCTAACTAAAGCTCAATAATTTTTTGATCAAATAGGAGAAATAGAGGAAGAATTGAGCAGCAGAGATGATCCAGAGACCTCGAGTCAAAAAGAGTTACAACTTAGAAGTAGGAGGAGGGATGAAGAGAAGGAGAGGGAAGGAGATGAAGAGAAGAAATAGGAGTGAGGACCAGAAGTCAAATGATGAGTAAAAATACTGAGGGATAGAAGCAAGAAGGGGGATGGATAAAGGAGTGAACTTAAGGCCCTGTCACACTGCCCAACGGATGCAAAACGTTTGTAAAAAGGACACAGTGGACGAGAAAAATGTTCCATCCATTGTTATCTACTCTCAAAAGGGGCAAAAATTTGCATAAGCAGAGCAGATAACACGGAAAGGAACGAACGGGGGGGAGGACGCAGAGCGGATGGAAAGCGGATGCGGAACGGAAGCCAAGGGGATGGAAGCGGATGCAGAGCGGATGCATAGAGGATGCGTAGAGGATGCAGAGTGGATGCAGAGCGGATGCGTAGAGGATGCAGAGCGGATGCGTAGCGGATGATGCGGATGTGTAGCTGCATCCGCTTTCATCCTTTCTCCGTCCGTGCTACTAACGCTGCACGTCCGTTCCGCTTCCTCCCTGCGTCCGTTTACCGCTGGAACGGATTTGAGTAGCGCGGATGTGCAGCGGATGCCTAGTGGATATAGCAGATGCGTAACGGATGCAGAACGGATGTCCCCCGTATGCCTAGCAGATGCAGAACGAATGCATTTGATACATTTTCCGCTCAAAAGTTTTGAGCAGCTCAAAACCTTCTGAGCGGATGAAATGTCAATAGACGGATGCTGGACGGATAGAGAGGAAGCAAAACGGAGGCAGTGAGTACAGAACGGAAGTATCGCGTTAACCAATGGATGGCAAGTGTTTTTCTCCATTTTACATCCTCTTTCCATCCGTTGGTGCAGTGTGACAGGGGCTTAAATATGTATAGGTTAAATGATCCAGTTAAGAAAAAAAGAATATTTTTTAAGTTAGAAAAACAAAGAGCTGATATAATTTGTATTCAAGAGGTTCATATTAGGATATGTGATCAAGGATATTTACGAAATAAAAAACTGGGGAAAATGTATTCAGCATTGGTGGAAGAGAAAAAAAGAGGGGACATAACCTCAAAATTGATTTATAAAGATGAATTGGGAAGAATAGTAATGGTAGAGGTGGTAATACAAAATAAAAAGACACTATTAGTGGGGATATATTCTCCCAATAAAAATCAAGGTGAATTTTACAAAACTTTATACGAGAAATTTATAGAATTTGGCAATTCAAGAATTTATATTATAGGAGATTATAATGCAATAATAAACAACAGCCAAGATTATGCTTGTGAACAAAGACAATATAAGAAACAGAATACAGTGCCGAAGAAATTTTTAGAGATGATGGAAGAATTAGAATTAGTGGATGTGTGGAGGAAGAGGAACCCAGGAATATCACAGTTCACTTTCTACTCCAGCCCACACAAATCATGGTCCAGGATAGATATGGACTGGATAAATAGTGAGTTATGTTAGGAGATCCAGGATATAAAGATTTTGGCCAATCTGTGGGCAGATCATAAGTACAGATAATCTGGAAAAATAGTCGCTATAAAAATGGTAGATGGACACTCAATTCGCAATTATTAAAGGAAGAAGAACATACTAAAAAAGTTAGGGAAGAACTGACCAGTTTCTTTATAATAAAAAAACAGGATACTTCATTGCAGAATCTATGGGATACAATGAAGGCATATTTAAGAGGAATATTGATAGCCTTTACAGCAAATAGAAATAAAGAAAGAGAGGGAAAATGGAAAGCTCTCGCAAAAAGAATAGAGAAAATGGAAAATAAGCAAATGGAAACCCTGGGGGACAAGCAAATTAGAAATGAATTAGTTTTTGTTAAACATGCTGGAAGGTGCAGGAGCACCATGCTACTTGCATTTGCACAGCACTCCCACACCTTCCAGCTTGCCTCTCCTGTCCCAAGGCAGGCAAAGTACTAGCTGGTGGTGGTGGGATGGGGTGGAGTGGGCAAGTCTGTGTTCAGAGGTCCAAAATGGGGCGGCAGCAGCAGTGTCAATTTTCTCGTCCCTCTCAGTACTCTGCTCTGCTATCTCCCCCACGGCCCCAACCATAACTGACTGAAGAAGGCACAGGAAAAGTGAACAGAAACATAGCTTTTGCTTGGGTGAAAGAGCTGAGATTGAGGAAGGTACAGGCAAGAGAAGACGCAAGCTGCTGCCTTTGAAAAGCACCACTTTCTGTTACTTGTGCCTTCCCCAATCTCCGTTCTTTTGTCCCAGTGAGAGCTGTTTCTGCTCATTTTCTTTTCCTGTGCTTTCCCCAAGCAGCAATGGCTGAGGCTGTGGGGGGGCAGCAGAGACGTCAGGGCTGTTACCCCCACTCAGCAAGCTGGGCCTGGAGGAGCACAGAGAGTTGCGGGTGATGGCCAGAAGGTCAGAAGACACACTCCGACATTTCTTGGGGAGTCTTCTTGTGTGGAGGCCAAAGGGGGGGTGTCGAGCCCAGAAAAGCTCGAGCTCTCACCTGCAAAAATAGAGATGAGGCAAACTATGGGGCTTCCAAGGGGCTAGGCTCAGCTCAACCCAACCTGGAGTTCCCCTTGGTCCCGCAACAAACTGTCAGATGCTCAGACCAACAGAGCAGCGAGGAAAATGAGCTCCTAATAACCAGCCTGTTTGTGCAGGAAAGAGCTCAAGCTTTTCTGAGCTCGACACCCCCCCCCCTTTGGCCTCCACACAGGGAGAGACCCTTCTCTGCTTGGAAATGGCAGGAGAAACCTGGAACTTAGCCTCGGGGAGTCTCAGGGAGGCTGAAGGGGGGATGTTGCCTGGTTATTAGGAGCTTGTCTTCCTCGGTGCTCTTTTGGTTTGGGCATCCAACACCCCCCCTTCAGCCTCCACACAAGAGGACTCCTCAAGAGATGTCGGAGTATGTCTTCTGACCCTCTGGTGCTCACCTTCAACTCTCCAGACCCTCCAGACCCAGATTGCTGAGTGGGGGGAGCAGCCCTGATTTCTCTGATGCCCCCCCCCCATGGCCCCAGCCATCGCTGCCCGGGGAAGGCACAGGAAAAGAAAGTGAGCAGAAACATAGCTCTTGCAAGGGTGAAAGAGTGGAGATTGGGGAAAGCACAGGCAACAAAAAGCGGCACTTTTCAAAGGTGACAGCTTGTGTCTTCTCTTGCCTATGCCTTCCTCGATCTCAGCTATTTCACCCCCAGCGAGAGCTATGTTTCTGCTCACTTTTCCTGTGCCTTCCTCAGTCACTTATGGTTGGGGCCATGGGGGAGGCAGCAGAGCAGAGTACCGAGAGGGACGAAAAAACTTGATGATGATGGTGCCCCATTCCGGACCCCTGAACTGGATGGTGAGCACAATCTTGCCCACTCCACCCCCTCCCACAATCATCAGTCGGTACTTTTCCTGCTCTGGGCCATCAAGGCCCATCAGCCCACAGCCATCAAGGAAGAGCCTAAGCCAGGAAAGGTGAGCTGGAAGGTGTGGGAGTGCCATGCAAATGCAAGTAGTATAGCACTCCTGTACTTTCCAGCCATCTCCATTGCCGCATCAGCCTACCTGTGCTGCCAGCCCCCTCTTGCTGCAACAGCACCATTATCTCGTCCTGGCCAGAGGACTGCACTGCTTTTTGCATGTTGCACCATCTGCAAATTTGCACATTACAGGTGCCAGCCCCTGTGGCGGAAATTTCCAACCCCACCACAGGCTGGTCCCATATTCCAGAGCTGCAGTAGTCACAAGACTGGCTCTTTGGTCCTCCTGAAGCAGCTCATCCATGGCAGGCTGGTGCATAGGCTAGTCCTGTGACTACTGCAGCTCGGGAATATGGGACCAACTTTTCCACCAACATCAGCAAGCCACCATCAGTCAAAATTCATATTAGTGGTCCACGGGATTTGAAATTATGAGTTTGGTGGTCCTTGAGGTCCAAAAGATTGGTGACCCTTGCACTTGAGTTCCCACACTGCAGTAATCTTCCTTCACTAGATAGTTTTCCTGATCCACACCCATTGAACACATGCAAAAAACAACAGCTGATTGTCAACCAATGGGGGGGGGGAATTAGAAATAAAAATAAAAAAGCAGTTTCTCCCATAATCACTTTTCAAAATAATGTTAAATCTTTTCCAGGCTTTCTATGTTTTAAATTAGATTAGATATTTCCATTAGATATTTATTTCACATCTGAGTCTTTAATATTTCTCTTTCTCCATGTATCCAGTCACTGCTTTCTTAATGTTTGGAGATTATTTTTAAAAACATCTTTTACTTGGGTTAGGTTTCCATAATAAAAGTTGGAAGTTGTCTCACCCAATTTCAATGCTCTATCCACAAACCAATCTAACACAAATCTTATTGTCCCAGTTGTCGCAGCTTGTAACTTGCCAAAAATGCCTGTCATCCCTGCTGCAGTTCAGGAGAACTTTCTTCAGATCTAATGAGGAAATTGTGGTTTTCTCATGGCCAATGAAACACCTCTTCTTCCTTCATCACCCCTCCAGGGTTGCTTTGACCTTGTAGGGTCTCCCAGCAAGCAGATATTGGCTGGTTTTCGCCGAGCTCAATGGAGCTCTGCTATTTCCAACCATTCCTGCCACAACACCAACCAGTTCTCCTCGGATGCAATTACATTTCTAAGGATATATGAAACAGCTCCACAGTTAGGGATGGAGAAGAGAACTGTGTGAGTTTGAATTTAATGTGCAAATGATATTAAGCTGGCAGGAATAGCTAATACCCAAGAAGATAGGCTCAAGATCCAGATGGATCTTGACAGACTAGAACACTAGACTATATCTAACAAAATGAAATTCAGTGTAGGGAAAAGTAAAGTCTTACACTTTGGCAAGAAAAACCAAAAGTATACATATAGACTGAGTGTAACCAGGCTTAGTAGCAGTAACTGTGGAGTCTTGGAGTCTTAGCGGAACCAATTAAATATGAACCAACAATGTGTGGTAGCAGCCAAAAAAGCCAATACAATCCTAAATTGAATTAACAGAGGGATATAATCAAGATCAGGTGAAGTACTAATACCATTCTATAAAGCCTAAGTAATACCATACCTAAAATACAGCATCCAGTTTTGGTCACCACATTATAAAAAAATGTTGAGACTCTAGAACAGGGATGTTAAACTCAAGGCCCATGGGTCAAATCCAGCCCACAGGATGCTTAGATCCGGCCCACAGGGCCAATCTGGAAATAGCAAAGGACCATCCAGAAGTGCCTCTGCTAGTGAAAATATGGCAAAGGGACTACAGGTGGCTCCTGCATGCCCCATTTTTGGCCTGGATGGCCTCCAGCACCCTGCCGGCCAAAATGGGCCATGAGGGGCAACGGGTAGCTACCATGTGCCCCATTTTGGCTGGCAGGGTGCTACAGGAGGCCACCCAGGCCAAAAACAGGACATACGGGGGCTGCCTGCAGTCACCCCAGAGGCTGTTTTGGCCAGCAGGGTGCTGCAGGAGGCCATTCAGGTCAAAAACAGAGCTTGTGGTGGCCATCTGTGGCCCTCCCACAGCCCATTTTGGCTGACATGGTGCTGCAGGCCATTGCACAGGGTGCACAGGGACCCTGAGGGGCTTCCACAGAGACATGGGTCAAGCTATTTTACAAGGCACCTGAAGACCATACAAGGAATAATGGATGAAAACTGATCAAGGAGAGATTCAACCTAGAAATAAGGAGAAAGTTTCTGATAGTGAGAATCAACCAATGGAACAGCTTGCCTTCAGAAGCTGTGGGAGCCTCATTACTGGAAGCTTTCAAGAAGACTGGATTGCCTTTTGTCAGAAATGGTGTAGTGTCTCCTGTTTGGGTGGGGGGTGTTCACTTTGATGACCTTCCAACCCTGTTAATCTGTTGGATGTTGAATATACTTCTTTAAATTTTGGCAGGAAATTGCACTAAAAATTGCAATAGAAATTCCTGTTCTTGATTAAAGAACATCAATTTTCAAGATTAAAGCCCAATGATTAAAAAAATAACACTATTTCATTAGTTATAATTGTATGTAGTAATATTTTATCATCATTATTTAAGTTTCCAGGTGGTACTCAAAAAATTAAAACATTAAAGAACAAAATACAGCATTAAAATACAACAGAACAAATAAAAAATAGTGTAAAAGCATTCACCCCCACAGAAATAATGGAACAGTTTGGGTAATGAAACTGCTGTTGGGTCAAGTCCTATTTCACAACATACCAAAATGCACAAACTTTTGCTGGCTCCAGGATACAGATAGGCAAGAATTGCCTTCAATTGTGTAAATTTTTGGGTGTATGCATTTGCAAAAGAAAAAAGAAAACAATCTTTCTTAGCCACATTTCTAGACCTGATTTAATGTGTTGACATGTGGGATCAGTTGGCCCATATCCACGATTATAATGCTATACTTAGGTTCAGAATACTAGAACAAACATTAATAAATTAAAATTCACACAGCTAAATGTTACAGAGAAGAGAAACTACTGCCTGGAAAGAAGAAAATAATTTTCCCCACCCCAATTTTATCTCCCTTCTACTAATCAGCTTCTTGAGGCTGGAAAAACAAATCTCTGCAAATGATGAACAATAAATATCAAGATGGAAAATAAAGTGAAGGGAAAGAAGTACATACGTTAATATATGAGTACTTGCAGAACAACAGAGGGGTTAAAAGAAATTGACACATTTCTTAATTGATCAGAACAGCTGTTTATATTCTATTATACCTGCCTGATTTATTGTATTATGGCAATTGAGGGGAAAAGAAAGCAACTTAAAATACCTGAACTGAGAGGGACTGTGAACTCCAGTGTAGATTTGTTCTCTTGCAGCTTCTGGTTTGAATGAATTGCACCTCACCTAAGATATATAGTTAGATAATTAGATAAAAGAATCAGTTAAATAATTCTGAACCTCTTTCATGATCCTTCTCATATTGCTTCTCAGCCTTTTGGCTAAGATCAAGTGGATCTCTTTCATGATCCAGCTTGTAACCAATGACAGATGTAGCTGTCTGTAGTCTATGTAAATCGGAGACAAATAATGCACAAAATATGATTGTGCTATAAAAAGCAACATTGTGCTAAAAAAAGGAACTTGGGCTGCCTTTGAAATTTCTTTCTCTTCAGCAACTAGAAATCCAGAAAGGAATGAACTATCAGGTAGGAAGCAGCACTGAAATATATTTTACTTCTTTTTGGTAAGGTATTGTAGAAAAAAGAATCCGGAAGAGACGCCTTGTAATTTGTTTGGAAGGGAAGGGAAGGGAAGAGACTGGTTATAATCTGCAATTTATGAAAATGCCATTCTTTTGGTAATCAAGCAGACTTGTCTACTCATCATACAGCGAACAGCTATATGTGTATCCATTCTGAAATGTTGTGTACTACTCACATGAGCATAACTCAGAAAGAAGAGCTGATTATGGGTGAAATCAATGCCTGGTAGTAAAGCCTCTTCCTCTCCTTGTCTCTTTTCTTTGACCCATTTCCTATAGGCCTGATGAGAGACATAATGAACACATTGAAGGCAGTGCAGGTTTCACCAGCTCTCTTTCCTACGATATATATATAAGAATAGGGGGTGGGGGAGATGTGTTGGACCATGTATTGATCTGCACTGAGAAAAAAAGAACTGCCTACCCCAAAAGCTTCTCGTAACCCTCCGTTATCTGCAATGTTTTCTGCCAAAGTCCTTTTTCCTTTTATCTAGGAGTAAGAATACTATAAATTATCATGGTTTTTCAATCCACATCAAATATTTCCATATAACTTGGGGGAAAAATACAAGGGTTGCTAACTTTGTTGCTAAGTAGTGATTGTTAAGTGAAACATCATATAATTGCAACTTGTTATTATACTGTCAGCTTCTTTATTAACTTTACTTGTCAGAAGCCAGCTGTGGAGCAGGCAAGTGGTGGTAACTCAGCCTGGGGAATGTTGCAACCATCCTAAGTGCAAGGAACAGTTGTGAAGTTACTTTTTCAGTGTAGATTTAACTTTGAACAGTTGCTAAACAGGGCAGTCTTTAAACAAAAACTATCTGTAAGCAAAGTTAGAAAACAATGTTTTTAACATGCTGAAAAAGTGAAAAAAACAAGTTGTCTTTCAAATTATTTTGGCTGCTATGTAGCATTAGTACTTAAGTTTTCCAAGAAATCCAGTCAGTGGATCCTATTGCTTCAAATTCCATTTTTCCCCATTCTACTGGATGGATGGATGAGATAGGTAGAGATTAGATATAGACAGATGGACAGACAGAGACAGAAAATCAAAAGCTGTAAAGGAATATAAGTTTAACAATATATATTGCATTGTTATTGAAGTTATATAATTGTATAGATGTATAGTGAATAATTAGCGAGCATCGGTGGTTTCCAATCATTTCATCTCTTTCTTACCTCTCTTCCTTGAAATGAAAGGAAAAAGCAAAGAAAAGCACTGGAAAATAACTAAGTCTTTAAAATCTTTACCACAGTAGCCAGCTGTCACTAGATGAAATAATGTATCTCTCAGTATCAGGTATCCAAACCAGTTTAAGCCAAAAAACCTAAACTTACATTCAACCCTGCTTTTTTCCAGTAATAACTGTTGTACTGATTGATCATGCATTTTGTTTTCTCTTTGAATTTTTCTTCTGACTGCAAGGACCACCAAGGATTCAAATTTCCATTCTTGTCATATTTGCGACCTGCATTTCCATTTAAAAAAAAAAACACAAAGCATAATATTAATATGCAGATTTCTTAAAACTTAACCCAGAAACATTTCCTTTAAAAGAATCACTTCACTATTTACATGTATCTTAAAATTTACATAAATACAAGCAAGAATTTAATGCATATTAGCTATTTTCACTTAAAAGACTAGAAATACTACATTTCCATATTGCTTTAGAAAGTACATGAAATTTGCATTTATAGTTCATCATTTTTACTCCTACAGAAGTTAAGAGGGTGCTCCAAAATTAGTCATTTATTTTTAACCAAATTTTAAGAATCTAAATCTCACCATTGATATCAAATCCATGAGTAAATTCATGTCCAACAATGACTCCAATAGCACCATAGCTTAATGACCTGAAAAAGAAAAGAATTTTGAACTCCACCAGATCATGGGTGTCAAATTCACAGCATCATGTTGCCATCACGTGATGTATCACAACATTGTTTCCCCTTTGTTGAGCTGGGGTGGGCATGGCCTGCTCATTACGCATCCAGCCTACGGGCCACCAGTTTGACACTCCTGCAGTATATGGAAAAGACAAAGCAGTAGAATTTCCATTCGGTTCTATATAAACTGGAAGAAAGTATATTTAAAGATATCATTGAACAAAACCACTATTATCTGAAAAAACATTAGTAGAAATGTAAAAATTATTAGTTTGTAAAAAGCAAATGGAAATTAGCTAATGTACACAAAGAAGTACATTTAACTTATCTAACAACATTAAACACAGTGACACCTCAAATATGAGAAACTTAATCGCATATGATGAATGTGGCTTTATTTAACAGTCACATTGGATGTTTTTATATTAATAGATAATCACAGTTCAATGTTACATTTCTATCAACCATTTTCAAGGCAGCTCACAATTAGCCTTTTGGAATCAATTACTAGCCTTGCAGTATCAAGGTAGTTAAACTTTGTATTTGTCACAGCAGACTGAAGAGTTTCTCTCAACAACTATAATTTCCAAACATGCAAAAAAGCTCAAGCTAATTAAATTGTCTAAAGAATACCAAATCTCTTTTTTCCATATAAGTCATATATGATTCATAAGTTGTCTTAAATCAAAACTGATAGAGGTCTAAAGTAGTCAAATGTATTAAAATGGAGTATGCTTGCAGTAATATTATTTATGCCCTTATCAGTAAATATTTATTTGTAATAAGATGTAAGAATAAACATTCTTTAATGTCATAAGAATATAAAAGCCTTTTTGTAATCTTAGTTTAAAACTATAGAAAAAAGAAGGGAAAGAAAAAAGAAGGGAAAGGGAAGATATGTAAGTTTAATTAAATACCAGACTAAAGATATGTTTCTAAAATATGAAAGGAAAGGAAACCCATGGTTCACGTATTTTTAAGAACTGAAATAGCAGGAAGAAATAAAGGCATATGGAAGTAGTCCTAGAATGAAGGCATAACTTTTAGTTTTTGAAGGGTTTTCAATGAAGTTTTCAATGAAGAAAGTGAGCCTTGACTGACTACTTCCAGAGGGTACAGTTTTCATCCCATTTTATTCTCAGAAATCACTTGAAAGCTAACATTTGATGGTTTTCACATGAGCTGAATTAAAATAGTAAAACAGACAGGAAATTATATTCCAATCAGTTATTCATGAATCCAACCAATAACAGTTTTAAAAGTGGAAGTCAAAGAATATTCTGTCTCTGAGCTGTCAGATCTGGATTAACAAAAATCCCGTTGCTCCTTCAATGTGTACACAAACATACATTCAATTATATTGTCATATATGTTGGAGGGAGGGAGGGAGGAAGGAAGGAAGGAAGGAGAACGAAACCATTATTATTGGGAAATAGGCCATTTATATTGAAACACTTCTGTTGACTGTAATGCCCATAATATGATGGCATTTTTACCACCAGACATTTTTCACAGTAATTTTAATAATGGCTGAATGTTGCAGTCTGAGTCATTATAAACCCATGGCAGAGAAAGATGGCTCCCTGAGGCCAGAGGCTAGGAGTTGAATAATGTAAATTATAGGTACAAGTTGCATATATAATCAGGGAAAATCAGATTTATTATTTTTAAAGAGAGATTGTGAAGTTGATGTTGGGAAAGTTTTGAAATGGAATTAAATTTTTGGAATTTCTATTAGATTGTGCTGCTATTTCTTTTTCTGTTATTTCATATTTTATGAATATGAGGACATTGTGCAGCTAAAACAATTTTCTTTAAACATGCAAAGCTAAAGTCTGCAATAGAATGTAGTTTGTCCCCTCTGCTAGTGGATGAAACATGAGGAAGTCACTACTGGACAAACATGTACAGAAGTTGCACATTAAACATTAGCCAAGAAACAAGTGCATTGCATTTCCCAAGCTCTCAGAAAATCTTCCTCCATTTAAAGATAATTATTAATGAAACAAACAAAAAAATGTAGCACTAATTGTATATTTATGTGTACATGTATTAAAACTTCCAAAAATATAAATCCACATAATATTAAAATATATATAAATGTTTTTAAAATATGATTAAATCTGGGTTATACTGAAAACAATTTATTACAGCCATAAGGCCAGATTCAGGAAAATATACAATAGTTAAACTGTTGTATACCGCTGTATGTATAATAGAAAATCAAAGCAATATGGAATGTGTTTATGAAGGGATGGACAGACAGACTGACAGATAGGTATGTAGGTAGATCTAAAAATATAGTGAGAGTCATCCTGATACAGTGGTTAAGGCATCAAGCTAGAGACCAGAAGATATGGTTCTAATCCCACAAGCCAACTGGGTAACCTTAGGCTAGCACCTTCTCTCAGCCCCAGGAAGGAAGCAATGGCAAACTGCTGGACTTGTCCTGGCAGTATTCAAAAATCAGACAGGATGGAACAGAAAATATAATGCAATGCAATAATAATTAACATACATTTCATATATATATATATATATATATATATGTGTGTGTGTGTGTGTGTGTGTGTGTGTGTGTGTGTGTGTGTG